>JAVSCE010017795.1:0-529493 GCA_032199065.1 Smutsia gigantea | reverse complement strand
CTGTGTGGGCAGAGAGGCCCAGAGGACGGCTGTGCGGGATGACTGTGCAGAGAGGCCCAGAGGACGGCTGCGCGGGACGACTGTGCAGAGAGGCCCAGAGGACGGCTGCGCGGGACGACTGTGCAGAGAGGCCCAGAGGACGGCTGCGCGGGACGACTGTGCAGAGAGGCCCAGAGGACGGCTGCGCGGGATGACTGTGCAGAGAGGCCCAGAGGATCTGGCTACAAAGGACGCACTGTGCAGAGAGGCCCAGAGGACGGCCAAAGGACGACTGTGCAGAGGCCCAGAGGACGGCTGCGCGGGACGACTGTGCAGAGAGGCCCAGAGGACGGCTGCGCGGGACGACTGTGCAGAGAGGCCCAGAGGACGGCTGCGCGGGACGACTGTGCAGAGAGGCCCAGAGGACGGCTGCGCGGGACGACTGTGCAGAGAGGCCCAGAGGACGGCTGCGCGGGATGACTGTGCAGAGAGGCCCAGAGGACGGCTGCGCGGGATGACTGTGCAGAGAGGCCCAGAGGACGGCTGTGCGGGATGACTGTGCAGAGAGGCCCAGAGGACGGCTGTGTGGGACGCCTGTGCGGACAGAGGGGCCCAGAGGCAGGGACCGGCTTGCTGCATGCAGACTCGCTCTGAGTGAACGAGATTTTAGTGACTGACCTGCCACTTTGAAATAAAGTTGAGTATAACCCTTTCACCTCAAGAATGTTTTGCTGTCAATTTCTTTGGTCACACTGAATCTATAGCGAACTTGCCCGGGGCTGAAACCCACTGGCAAGACAGCAGACTCCCCCCTGGCTGGAGTAGAACACAAGAACCTGACTTCTTAATCATTTCATGGCATAAAATGAATACTGTTTGCTATAGACTGAATGTTTGTGACCCCCAAAATTCCTATGTTGAAACCCAACCCCCAGTGTGATGATATTAGGATGTGGGACCTCTGGGAGGTGACAAGGTCACGAGGATGGAGCCTTCACAGCGGGATTGGCACCCTTATAAAGAGACCCCAGGGGGCCCCCCATGCCCTTCCACCAGGTGAGGCGGCAAGGTGTTCCTTTGTGAACATGGAAAGGGGCTCCCACCAGACACCTAATCCGTGGCATCTTGATCTTCAGACTTCCCAGTCACCAGGACTGTGAGAAATAAATGCTTGTTGTTTATAAGGTACCCCCCACCCACATACTTCCCCACCATCTGTGGGATTCTGTTAGGACAGCCTGGATGGACTGAGACCTGTACGTACAGCCCTGCTTTCTGCCAAATTGCTTTCACCTAAAACCTTCAAGCTGACGTCTTCTTAGAACATACTGTTCTCAATCAGCTCATCCTTGCAATTAGAAGTTAAAGTTTTTGTAACTCAGACATCCACCAGCTGGGTCAGCTCCTTCATCTTGTGGGCCTGAAACCAAGGTGCTGTGGGATTAGGGGGGCTGCCTGGGTCCCCCAGTTACCCTTGGCCACATAGAGTTCTGGTGCTTTGGCGAGGCCTCTTCCTGTCGTCGTTTTATCGTTAATGATGACGACCATCATCTCTGCTGTCCTTGGTAGAGTTTCTTGTTGCAGCCACTGCATCTACATCTCTGTGTCTTTGGGAGTCACTTTGTAGGTGTAAACGGGCTCTGAGGATATGTTTGGCTCCAGAGAGGATTTGGAGCCATGAGCGGTGGGCAACCTTGCTCCCTGGGTGTGCTTTCTTCCTGCTGTACTCGGCTTCCAGGCCGTGTCCCTGAGTCGGTGAGAGCCGCATTCGGAGACTGGGTGCCGCGTGGGCTCCTGCGCCCCCTGCAGGGCCTCGCTGGCAAAGACCCCAGTTAGGCCCCTGTGCTGTGGCCCGTGTGGGGCTTTTCTGCATGCTGGCCGAGCGGGCCACACCCATGGGCAGTGCCTGGCTCAGATACGACACCCACCTGTCTCATGAATGTTTGTAGAGTATTGAATGGGTAAGGAATAAAAGGAGTGCTGGCTTTGGTCAGATTAAGGAAGTTCAAGTCCTGTTGTGCCACTTACGAGCTGTGAGACCTTGAGCAATTTACATCATCTTTTTGAGTTTCTGTTTTTTCATATTTTAGTGGGTATAACAGTACCTACCTTTCCAGCTTGTGAGATTTTGTTGCAAAAAAAAAAAAAAAGGAAATATAAATCATGCCACACATTGGGTGCTAAATAAAGGGCAGCTGGCTTGATTTTTAAGCAAATAGGTATTAGACCCCATCATGTGATTTTAACTTCATTGAGAAGATGTCCACTTGATGGAATCCTTCAGATTTGGTTTAAAGCATTTTCTCAAGTATAATAAATTAAGCAATAAGGGCCATCTATAGGGAGTTTATGTTTTGTTAGGAGGAGTTTGGAAAAACAGGAAAGAAATCTTGAAAATTATAAGGGACTAGACTAGAATTAGGGGGTGGCAGTGATGTCAATGCTAAAGAGGAAATCAGAGGCATAAAGGTCAAGCAGAGTCAGAGCATTCATTCATTCATGCAATCAGTCATTCACAGTTTTTGAGCATCTACTGTATAAGAAGAACTATGAGAGCTTCGTAGTTCTGTCTCTGTGGCCGGTGATGACCATCCCCTTGCTGATCCTGATGGTGTGTGTGGAAGCCCCAGTGGAGAAGAATGTGACTTATTTTCCAGCTGGGGGCACCAATCTTGCAGCCACCCCTCTGTGGCTCAGACAGTCTGTGAGGGGGCGCTGTCCCTCCTGTCTGTGGAAGGCCCTGCCTCGGTTGCCTAGGCTCCCAGGCAGCGTCCTGACGTTTCCATGGACATTTCAGCCTCTGAGTCTTCAGATCCAGTGGCTTGTGGTCACTCTTCCTCTACCCCTGGTGTTCCTGGCAGCTGTCCTCTCTTGTAGGAATTCTTGAACGCATATCACCTAGGTGTAACCTCATCCAGGGACTGCAGAAATGGTCTAGGTAGATGCAAGGATCTCCAAAAAGAACCCTGAAGGTCCTAAGAGCTGGGTGTCCTTCACAAGCTCTCCAGAAGTTGAAGTTTGGGGTCTGCTGTGTGGGTCCCCAGCCTGGCCAGTGGGGTATTGTCTAGGTAGACCCTAACCCTGCAGAAGACCTCTGGGTTCATTGAACACAAAGTAAACTGGGCCCCTCTTTCAAGCCCAGTCTTTCCATAGGAATGAGGGAAACTTGAACTCATTCTGGTGCTAGAAGTTGGAAATGTTATGTCTGGGCAAAGCCATCTGGAAAGGGGCCTTCATTTACTGCCCTCAGGCAGGCTGCAGATAAGACTCTTGAGATTTGTTAGACTGATTTTACAGTTTTTTGTTTTTTAAAAAACTCTTTGGTTATTATAGATGGAGAGTCTAGTGCCAAGCACTAAGGAACTGTTGGTAAGATAGGGTTTTGTCCCTATGGAACCTTTTGGGGAGACAAATAACTTGTAATTACCATTCAGTGTGGTAGTGTTGCAATGGGGTGGGTGGGGTGGAACACAATACGGAAGCTGAGAAGTACCTTGCCGGAATTGGGGCTCAGGGACATGAGCTGGGCTGTTGCCTAAGAAGTTCCAGAAGCTGGAAGTGAAAAAGGTCTAGCATTCCTCAGTAAGTATTTAATGCGCTCCCTCTATATTCTAAACAGAACGCTGGCTTCTATAAGACATACAGTGACACTAATGGTGACAGTGATGATAATGCAAACATTTATCGAGCACTTACCAAGTGCCAGACACTGCCAAGTACAGTGTTTTATGTGAATTTTTACATTAAATCTACACAGCATCCACTAAAATAGATACTGTTACCACCATTTCAGTGATGAGGAAACCGAGGCCCAGAGAAGTTAAGTAATTTGGCCAAGGTCACACAGAACTAACTGTATGGAAGAATTGGGATTTGAACCTAGGTTACCTGCCTAGATCCAAAGCCGGCGCTCTTAACCATCACCTCGAAGGGTCTTCCCTGCACAGATTGGTAAATTCGGCCCCCTGAACTCGTAGAGACAATTGGACATGTGTCCACGATGTAAAGCAGCACATGAGGATATAAACATGGTGCAAAGTGTTTTAGGGATTTGAAGGGAAGAGAACTAATTTTTAACAAGTAATAGATGGAGATGAATCCTAAGAGCTGGGAGCGGAATTGTTTTTCTAATAGAACTCATCCATGTAACACACGGTTGTTAGGCTTTTACATATGGCTGATGCTGTGCCAGCTGGGGCTTTGGTGGCAAATGAGAGATGCAGTTCCCACTGTGTCCTGCAGATGAGCTTGACTCATTCCAGCCCCTGTGCCCTGCTCGGGTAGCTTCTCATCAGTTCTCCTGGTCTCTACTTAGGTCCGGCCCCTTCCCTTGGGTTTCCCGCCTATTCAGCCCACTTTAGTTTCTCTGGTTCTTTCAGTCTTAGAATCATGCTGTGGAGGGTCAGTTGTTCAAGGTTTCTCTTCTGTGGGAGTTTTCTGATGCAACTGAAAGCTTCTTGAGAGCAAGAGCACCTCTCCCACGTGGTCCCCTGTGTCTCCCACAATGCCTTGCACACTGAGGGCTGGAGAGTTCGTTTGGTTCGGTTTTAAAAACCAGAGTCATGAAGTTGTCTCCAAAGTCACTTAGAAAGCTTGCTTTTCTAAATGCTTTCATTACTGATAAGCTCTTCAGAAAGTTCCACGTATTTTCCCCTGGATTTCGTCTTTAAATTGTCACCACTTCTCCACACGTGGGTCTCTCACTTGGATTAGCTGGGGTGAATTTTGAATCTGGGGGCGGGGGGCTCGGTCACTTCCTCCCCCAAGGCTGTTGGCAGTCCCCCCACTGGGACTGTGCTCAAAGAAAGAAAATTAATTGTCAGGCTCCATAAAAGAGCCTTCCCCAGCACGATGTCCCAAATCTAAATGTGCAGGATATTTGGGTGACCACACCCTTCTAGCAGGGCAGCCACAGCTGGCTGTGTCCCGTGGTATCTTGTTAAATACTGCTATTTTCTGTTACTTTCCTTCTTGGGCTTTCCCCCCAAACTTGGCAGATTGCAGTCCTGAGATTACTCAGGGAAGCAACGCGGAGTTGGCTTTTTTCATCTTTTCCCTTGCCAATAAGGCCTTTAATGGTTTAATGACTGTTCATAACCATGTGTCTAAAAGCTAACGATGATGCCTAGGCTGTAGTTAAAAGGGCCTTTTTTTTCCTGTAGAAGATGTGATCTTCCTAAAACTGAAGATGGAACGACAAACTTCTGAGCATGTACAGTAGCATTCTTTGTCTCCATGTTCCAGATTCATTGACTTTGAGGAAAAATGAATTTCTTTTTTTCTCTCAGTACCTGGGCCAAACCTGAGTGAAAAAATGTGCAGTTTCTATTTTGCCAACACCTATTTCTTGAACGTACTAGGTTTTTCTGAGGAGGTTGCCGGGGCTGATGCTAGTGGGAAGGCGTGGAAGTGTTCTGAAAAAGAGTGCGGCTCTGAATTTGAATATCTTTGAGGCATGGGATCTGCACTAGATGCTCGACCCCTTCATGGGTCACTTCACTGGTGGGTGACTCTGTGACTTCAGTGCTGTTTGACAGCTGAGGAGACTGGCCCCCATCACAGGACAGCAGGTTGAACCTAGACCTGTCCAAAAAAAAAAAAAAAGAAGCTTCTGGGAAGGCTGTGTCCAGCTCCCAGCTCTGCTGCCTGAGGTGGGGCTAGGGTGTGCCCTGGGGACCCACACCCTGGGCTTGGTCCTGAGGGTGCCGGTGGGGGTGCGGGTGGGCTTCTGTGTGAGGGCGTTGTCATCCAGACGTCAGCCCTGCCGCCGTCTCCTCATACCTGTGAGAGGCCGGCTCGGGAGCTGGAGCCTGGGACTTGTATTGTGCTCGGTCTACGGGTGAGGCGTCTGGGACTTGGAATCTGTGACCGGCTCAAGCTCCAGAACAGAGGGAAGAGGAATGGACCTAATAACTGTTGCACAGGTCAAGGATACATTTTGTCATGGGCTTGCTATTTCTGTACTGGCCAAATGAAGAAAGTAATTTTTAAAACGTGAGTGAACCCTGCAATTTCAAATCAGACTATTTGCAAAAGAAAAACATTGGAGTTCTCACCCCAGGGTTTTAGCAAACAAAATGTAGCATTCTCTGGAACTTAAACCCCCCACCCCCACCTCATTTATAGCTTAGGTATCCATTTGTAAAGGTCATGGAAAATTTGGGCAGATATCCAGAAATTCAGACGGGTTTATTTTCTCAAATGGCTAAAACGTGTGTAGGGGTATGATTTCTGTCCCCTTCCCTCCTTCTGAGCTGGTGGTGAGCGATTCCTTAGTGGCAGTGGACCCACTAAGGGACAGATATTCTTGATTCCCAGCTCAGCTCATTTTTCTCAGTAAAGGTTTTTTTTTTTTATTATTATTCTGATCACAGTAAAATGATTATTTCCCATTTCTTGTTACAGTGTGTTGTAAGGACTTTTTGAAAGTCTGTTAAATCAGATTTATGTTTTCTTAGGGCTTGGTCCTTTAAAAAAATCACTATTACCTGTGAAATAAAGTCTTCATCATATATTATGTATGTCCAATGGTTTCTTTATATTTTCATCAATTGGAAAATACCAGGACATAGCAAAGAGAAATATTAAAAATTTTGAACACCTGTTCTATTAAGAAATCTATAGTAGCATATGTACCGTTATTCATTGTTTCTCTTCAGGATATGTATTTTCTTTTTTTTTAATTAAAATTTTTTTTATTAAGGTATTGTTGATATACACTCTTACGAAGGTTTCACAAGAAAAACAATGTGGTTACTACATTCACCCTTATTATCAAGTCCCCCCGCCCATACCTCATTGCAGTCACTGTTCTTCAGGATATGTTTTGAAATCTGTTTCTCTAATGATTTATATGCAAGATGACCTTTTCCTGCTGTCACTGGCAACTTCTTAGCATAAGTAGCAGTTAGAAATGTATCTTGTATCAGGAGCTAAGCTGGGTAACATTTCTGTTTGAGGTTGCGCTTTTGCATGTGGTTAATTCTGGAGAAAGCATCTGACACATGCAGCTGAGCTCCCAGACCATTTTGCAGCCTATTAGGGCTCATTCCTCTGGAGTCCAGAGTAACCTCTGGGGTCTTGGACACCAACCCCTTCTGGGCCAGCTTCCTGGGTCCTACCTCCATTCATGCTCAAAGGCCCCATGCTTCATTTGATGCATGTCTCCCTCTGTCTTGAAATTCTGAATATTTTTGAACAAAGATTCACACCCCCAACCCCGCCACTTCCCCATTTCCATTTTGCGCTGGTTTCTGCACGTTACAAGGCTGGTCTGATCCCTTTTAATTATAAGCCTTTCCACTCCTTTCTGCCTGACTTCAAAGGGATTTTACTGCTTGATTGATTGAACTGTTCTTAGGGTTAGTGATTAAGAAGTATATTGAATACTAATGCTTATTGGATACTTGGGAAAGTCTTGTATTGTGATATCCTGCGTGGTAAACACTACTCAGCCATGGGCATACATTTTTTAGTACATAAAAAAAATCTCTGAGGCATTACATTGCAAAAATTTGAGGTGTTCCTAGAATGCTGTGGCTTGTAGGCTTTCTGGCATTATAATGGATCATATAAGTAGGTCAAGGTCTGTGGATGGGGATATAGCACTCCCTAGGCTGAGTCCCAGCTCTCCTACCCCCCAGCTATATATATGTGTAATGCTGAGCCTCTACTTAAAATTCATAAAATGGGGATAATAATGGCACATATTGTCTAGGATTGTTATGAGGTTTTGGTGAGATGAACTGTGTTAATTTTCTTTTTTTTTGCCTGTTTCCTGGTGTATATTAAGTGCTCAATAAATGTTAGCTGAAATCACTTCATTTTGGGCTGGTGTTTGCCATTCTGAATCATGGCCAACTATGATACCTCTAACTCTCAGACAGTTTTACAACGTCATGAAGTGGATGAATCACTGTAAATCCTTTAGGAAAATTAAAAAGAAAAAAGGAGGTGTCATTTTGAGATGTCCTTGCATGTGAAGGACGGGGATTGCTAAGTTTCCAGGTAATTGATGAAGTCAAAGTGTAGCCAGGAATAATATTTGGAGTGTCAGAACGAAAAGAGGTAAGAATACAGTTCAGTATGCACACTCATGCACGCACACACACACACACACACACACATGCACCCTACTCTGTTATAGGCCATATAATCTTCATGTTTCGATACAAACATAAAAAAGCCGCAAGCACTCCTCTCCTCAGGGAGCAATTAGAGGGGACCCTTTCATGGTATTTGCCACATGGTCCTGCAGAGGAGGAAAAGGGAGGCATTTGCTCGTGTGGTTTCTTCCTGAGCTACAGTTCCTGGGCCCTGTACCTGTGGTGTCTTCGGGCTGAGGGGAGAAGGGTGAGGTGAGGAAGGTGGGGGTGTGGGCCTGTGTGACCATGGCGGGGACGGCGGAGTGGAGCGAGGCATCAGCTCTCATTTCAGGTCTTTCTTCCCCAGGTCTGCAGCCAGCAAAGCTTGTCTGGTAATACTGCCCCTGCTTGCATTTCCGAGGCTAAGTGATTTCCAATATCAGGAGGTTTGTAATGCTGTGTGCACAGTCTCAGTCATACCCGTAGCCGATTTTACGCAATGATCATTCAGCCCGACAACAAAAAGGAGGCCAAGAAATCCTTCTTTTATGCAGCAGATAAAAATAGCAGTTCTCCTTTTCATGTGATTGTTGCCCTTCTAAGGTGGGCTGGTTGTTATCCTGGGGCACCCAAATCCACATATTTTGTAAGAACATTTCTCAACAAATGTAAGGCTCATATATTCAGTAATGATTTAATTGTCTAGTTGGTCATTTGCCTGTTTTGGTTTGGAATGAATGATTTGAGGTTCAGATGAAAACATTAAAAAGTATACACCTGCGTGAAGTAGGCCGTATATTTAATGAATTTCTTCATTTTGATTTAGTTGAAGGTCTTCCTTTTTCCTTGAGACCCCAAGAAATGAAAAGAAGGTGGAAGCGAAAAAACCAGCTGTATACTCAAGATACTTGTACAAGCAGGTCAGTTTTGTACAGACGTTGAGTACTAACAATGGGCCAGGTGCCTTACAAAGTCGCAGAATTAATGCTGCTCCCTTCCTGGTGTGCTCACAGCTGGACTTGGGCAAATGTGTGGAAATCTGAATCCTTCTAAGAGAAACCTTGGGTAGCGTTTCTTAAATGGGAGGTAGGAAGAATGGGAAAAACAGGCTGCTTTATTGTGAAACACATCATGTCTCAAGTTCCTCTGGAAACCAGGCCCAGTGCAGGTTTGATTCATACAGCCCTTGGGTGGCCTTGAGCAGACGTAGGGACATTTCAGATGTTCATGCTTCAGAATGTTGACTCTGGAGAGGGCCTTGTGAACATCTTGTTCTTGATCAAGTTGAGAAAAGAGGCCTGGGGTAGCTGGGGGCCTTAACCAGGGCCGCACAGCAAAAGGTGCCGCATTCAACGCAGGCTCCCGGGGCTTTGGTGTGCAAGGCGCTTTCCAGGATGGCGTTGGGATTGCAGGTGCCCAGATTCGTCAGAGGGACAGGAATGCATGCAGGTTCTCCTTTGAAATGAGTAAAAATGACTTAAACCTTCCTTCTTCTTGTCCTGCTTCGGACTCTTGATCAAGGTGTCACGGAGGCTGAGGAGGTGGTAATTGGGAGCCCATCTGAGCTATTGTGAAGATTAAAAGAACTAACGTGCAAAGTTCTTAGCAGAGCATGTGCCTCAGAGCCAGTGCCCAGTCAGCATCAGCTCCTGCCATCAAGGGCTGCGTGCGGTGTGAGCAGTGGTGGCTGGCGGGGGCCTTGTTTTCTGTGCTTTATTATCATGTGGCCTTTGCCCGGTGCTGCCAGTAGCCTTGCTCCTCCGCCTGAGGGACTGCTTTCATGTAAGGAGACCACATGCAGGAGGAGCCCCTATCAGCTGCTGATCTTTGTTGGTTTATTTCTGCCATGACTTGATTTTTAGTTGTTGATGAATGGTTTTCTGTGGCTGACATTGCTAATGTGAGACAGCCCGATGTGCGTGCTGCTTGCATATAATAGACATTTGGTACTGGCTTAATTAAGTTTGTGTTGTCCTCTGGGAAGTCTGTGACTCAGCTAAGCTCCACACCCAGACCCCAGGAGGGGTCCAGGCCATGACTGCGGAATGAGCGTGCTTTGAGTATCTGCATTTAGTTATTTGAGTAGCTGCTGTGAAGGGGACAGAGCCCCGCTTGCCAACATGTGCTGACCTTTTCTAGACAGAAATTTTTGTCAGGTGCATGCAGTTTTCATAGCTTGGGAAATACTTTGTCTTTAGACTCATTCTCAAGCTTTCAAAGAAGACAGAGCAAACCTCTCAGAGCTGCTTAGAATCACAGTCTGGGTTTTCTGAAGGTTGTACATGGTGCGCAGACACTGACTGGCTTCATCTGAGCAGTGCTGGTTTGTTTCCTTGATCTAGGTAATTGGATGGCTTCAGATGTGCCAGTTAGCCTGTGTCAGGAGCCTGTGAAAATGGGGAAATGCAGGGTTTGGCAGTGCCATCGCTGATTAGCTTTCAGAATGTGGTGTAGATATGGCCTCCCAGGGGTCTTGGGGACCTAAGGTAAGTGTAAAGCTGTTAGCTCACTGGCTTTTTTCCTGTGCTGCCCTTTTAAGGAAAACAGGCAAACAACAATTGCATAAGCTCATATTTGGAAGTTATGAATGAAAACCATGTGTCAGAGTGAGTGCCAGGTCAGCCCAGTCTCCCGCACTTTGTGTCTACTGTATCAGGTAGGGATACGTATGATGATAATGCATGGAAGTGTGTCACATTCCTTTCTACCAGCTTATATACTACCTCTCGGTAAGCCTGACACACCTTTTGGTAACTTACAGAGGATCTTGCACATGAAATACCTAGGAATGAAATGGAAGATGTAACTGCCATACTACAGAGACACACAAAAATACTAACATCGTTTAGTAGGCTTTTCAGCCATAGAAATTTGGAAGTCAGAAATGATAATAAGCCAGACTACTCCATCTCCTGAACAGCTTAGGTAAAAAATATACCGCTACTACTACTGCTAGTAATAACAGCCTGTGTTTCAGGCACTTGGTGAATAAGATGTCATGTAATCTGCACAACATCTCTGCAAGGAAGGAGTTTTTATCCTTTAAACATGTTTAACACCACAGAGAGGATAAGTAACCTGAGCAAGGGTTCACAGCTAGCAATGGACAGATCTGGGATTTAAAGCCAGGTCTTTTCAAGTCCAGATTGTTTCCCTTGTACCTCTCTCTATGTATCCCAGTGAACCAAGATGTTGCTCTAATATAATTTATATAGGGGTGAAGCCTGATAATCCAGGTTTCAGGGTGTACTTTTTGATCTGAAGCGTTTAGTGTGACTAAATAATGCAGTTAAGTAACTGTCAAATACCACTTTGTCCTAAAATTTACAGATTTACATACAATTAGAACAGATCTTCCCAAATGTTATTTTAGGTATTAGAAAGAGCCTTTTGTGGCAGAACTAATTTTGGTGAGCAATAGAATGAGAACTCAGGGAACATTCAGTAGGAAACTGACAGAGAATTTCAGAACAGGCTCAGAATGAAGTCTTCTTTCAGCAGTGAATTGAGTGGCTGACAGTTCGGGGAAATGTCAAATTGACTTTAACTTAATGCCCACCGCTTGGGCTTTATGTTATTAGCAGGTGTTTACTTCCCCAGACCCAGGTGTTGGATTTCATTAAATCTGTCCTTTTCAAGTCTTCTTGAACTTGACAATCACAATCACTTGAGATTTTCTTTAACATGTCACTGTCCCTTTCCTACCTCTACAAGCATTTCAAAGAATGTTGAAATTCTGTTAGAGAAAGAAAATTGAGGGAATTACACATTGGGAAATCGGCATCTTTAGGATCTCTTATAAATGAGTGTAACACCAAAATAACCTATTTATCTTCCCACAACAAATACATTTAAGAATTCTGTTCCCAGTGCTAACAACATACTTAATGGAAAAAGAATGAATGCTTTCCCCTTAGATCAGGAACAAGGCAAGGATGTCTGCTCTTGCCACTTCTATTCAACATTGTACTGAGAGGACAGTTAGGCAAGAAAAAGAAATATAAGACATCCAGATTGTAAAGAAAGTAAAATTGTCTCTCTTTATAGATGACATGATCTTGTAGAGAGAAAATTGTAAGGAATTAACTGAAAACTGACAAGAACTAATATATAAGTTCATCAAGGCTGTAGGATACAGGATCAGTATACAAAAATCAATTGTATATCTGTATTTTAGCAATGAATCATCTGAAAATGAAATTATTTATTATAGTCAAAGAGAATAAGAGTAATAAACTTACCAAAGAAGTGCAAAACTTGCACATTGCAAACTACAAAATATTGAAAGAAATTAGTGAAGATCTAAATAGAAAGATTAGAAGATTTAATAGTGTTAAGATGGCAAAAGTCTCCAAATTTATATGCAGATTCAATGCAATGTCTATCAAATCCTAACTGCCCTTTTTGCAAAAATTGACCTGACTATAAGAAAGAAAACTATGAAATACTTAGAAGAAAACATAGGTGTAAATCTTCATGATTTGGCATAAGCAATGTTTTCTTAGGACACCAAAAGCACAAGCAACAAAAGGAAAAATAGATAAGTTGTACTTCATCAAAACTAAAAATGTTTGTATTCCAAAGATACCATTAAGACAGTGAAAAGACAACCCAGAGAATGGGAAACATTTTTTTGCAAATCTGATAAGGAACTTGTATCTAAAATATGTCTTAAAACACAGTTTAATAATTAACCCAATTATAAATGGACAAGGAATATGAATAGACATTTCTCCGAAGAAGATAATACAAATGGCCAATAAGCACAAGCAAAAAGATTCAACATCATTAGCCATCAGGGAAATGCAAATCAAAACCACAGTGAAATATCACTTCATGCCCACTAGGATGACTCTATTATTATAAGATGGGTAATAACAAGTGTTGGCGAAGATGTGGAGAAATTGGAACCCTAATACACTGCTGCTGGGGATGTAAAATGGTGCAGCTGGCTTGAAGAATAGTCTGGCAGTTCCTTAAAAGCCCAAAGTAGGGACTTCCAGGAAGATGGCGGTGTGAGCGGGCGGCAGAAATCTCCCAACACTATATTTATCTACGAAAACACAGAAAATACATCTATTCCTAAAAGAGAGACGAGAATACACAGGAAAGCGCACAGCGTGCAGCTACACCCGAGAGGACTCGGCACCCCAAGAGGCGGGTAAGATACGGAGCCGTGACCCGGCGGGACCCGAGCCCTCCCCTAACCCAGCGCACCGGCGGGAGGAGAGGATTCAGAGCCGGGAGGGAGTGGAAGTACACCCCGAGAAGTAGCCAGCCCCGGTGATCTGCGCGGGGAGCACTGACCCACATCGCGCAGTGCAGCGGAGATTGGGAAGACAGAGCGGCAGGATCTGAGCAGGGAACGCGCCAGGGTGCTTGCAGCCGGCTCCCGGGAAGGAAAAAAAAAAAAGCGCGTGCTTTCTTCAGCGGTCTTAAAGAGACAGGAGCCCAGCCGGAGGAGCCGGATCGCCCCAGCACACTCAGCCCAGCAGGCTGGGAGTCCTGGGCACTTTCAGACGGCTTAGCTGGCGACTGAGGAAGCGTAGCCATACTTAACACTTCTCACTGAGATCAACAGCCTCCTATTCGTTCCCACCCCTGCCAGAGCGATAAAGGGCCCTGCGGAGCGGCACAGTCACAGCTGTGGAATAGTGGGGCAACAGCGCCACCTAGAGCATTCCCACAGAATCTACGTCCAGTGGGCCTTTTATTTCTTTTTTTGTTTTGTTTTCTGTTTTGTTTTTGTTTTTTCTTTTCTTTCTTTTCTTTCTTTCTTTTTTTCTTTCTTTCTTTCTTCCTTTTTTTTCTTTTTTTCTCTTTTTTTTTCTTCTCTTTTTAAAGTCTTAAAGAGCCCAGCTGACATACGTGGCAACTGTCAGTGACCAATTCTATAGCCATGAAAAGACAGAGGAATATGGTTCAGACCAAAATCAACCAGACAACCCCAGAGAGGGAGTCTGAAGGGATGGAAATGCACAGCCTCCCTGAAAAAGAATTCAGAATAAAAGTCATAACCATGCTGATGGACCTACAGAGAAATGTGCAAGAGCTGAGGGAGGAAGTGAGGGAACTGAGGAAAAGACAATACAGAAATCAGACAAGCGATCGACGGGCTTAACAGTAGTATGGATGAGATGCAAGAGACTGTTAATAGAATAGAAAACAGAGAACAGGAGTACAGAGCAGCTGAGGCAGAGAGAGATAAAAGGATTTCTAGGAATGAAAGAATATTAAGAGAACTGTGACCAATCGAAACGGAACAATATTCGCATTGTAGGAGTACCAGAGGAAGAAGAGAGAGAAAAAGGGATAGAAAGTGTCTTTGAAGAAATAATTGCTGAAAACTTTCCCTCGCTGGGGAAGGAAGTAGTCTCGCAGTCCATCGAAGCTCATAGATCTCCCAAAACAAGGGACCCAAGGAAGACAACACCAAGACACATAATAATTAAGATGGCAAAGATCAAAGATAAAGACAGGGTATTAAAGGCAGCTAGAGAGAGAAAAAAGATCACCTACAAAGGAAAACCCATCAGACTATCATCAGACTTCTCAACAGAAACCTTACAGGCCAGAAGAGAATGGCATGATATATTTAACGTTATGAAACAGAAGGGCCTCGAACCAAGAATATTGTATCCAGCACGATTATCATTTAAATATGATGGAGGGATTAAACAATTTCCAGATAAATGAAAGTTGAGAGAGTTTGCTTGTCATAAACCACCACTACAGGATATCTTAAATGTACTGCTCTAGATGGAAGCACACCTAAGGCTAAAAAGATGTCACCAGAGAAAAAAAAATCATAGCAAAGAAAGCAGACCATCCAAATACTAACTAAAGGCAAAGAATAAAACACCTATTATAGAAAGAATGGAGGAGGAGGAATAAGAAGGGAGAGAAAGAAAGAAACATCAGACTGTGTTTACAATAACTTAACAAGAAAGTTAAGTTAGATTGTTAGATAGTAAAGAAGCAACCCTTGAACCCTTGGTAACCACGAATCTAAAGCCAGCAATGGCAATAAGTACATACCTAACAATAATCACCCTAAATGTAAATGGACTGAATGCACCAATCAAAAGACACAGAGTAACAGAATGGATAAAAAAGCAAGACTCATCTATATGCTGCCTACAAGAAACTCACCTCAAATCCAAAGATATACACAGACTAAAAGTGAAGGGATGGAAAAAGATATTTCAGGCAAACAACAAAGAGAAAAAAGCAGGTGTTGCAGTACTTGTATCAGACAAAACAGACTTCAAAACGAAGAAAGTAGCAAAAGATAAGGAAGTACACTACATAATGATAAAGGGGTCAGTCCAACAAGAAGATATAACCATTATAAATATATATGCACCCAACACAGGAGCGCCAGCATATGTGAGACAAATACTAACAGAATTAAAGGAGGAAATAGTCAGCAATGCATTCATCTTAGGAGACTTCAACACACCACTCACTCCAGAGGACAGATCAACCAGACAGAAAATAAGTAAAGACACAGAGGCACTGAACAACACACTAGAACAGATGGACCTAACAGACATCTACAGAACTCTACACCCAAAAGCAACAGGATACGCATTCTTCTCAAGTGCACATGGAACATTTTCCAGAAGAGACCACATACTAGGCCACAAAAAGAACCTCAGTAATTTCAAAAATATTGAAATCCCAACCAACTTGTCAGATCACCAAGGTACAAAACTAGAAATAAATTTTAGAAAGAAATCAAAAAGACTCACAAATACATGGAGACTTAACAACATTCTCCTAATTAATCAATGGGTTAACGACCAAATCAAAACAGAAATCAAAGAATATATGGAGACTAATGACAACAACAACACAAAGCCACAACTTCTGTGGGACGCAGCAAAGGCAGTTCTAAGAGGAAAGTATATTGCAATCCAGGCCTATTTAAAGAAGGAAGAACATTCCCAAATGAATAGTCTAAAGACACAATTACTGAAATTGGAAAAAGAAGAACAAATGAGGCCCAAAGTCACCAGAAGGAGGGACATAATAAAGATTAGAGAAGAAATAAATAAAATTGAGAAGAATGAAACAATAGAAAAAATCAATAAAACCAAGAGCTGGTTCTTTGAAAAAATAAACAAAATAGATAAACCCCTAGCCAGACTCATTAAGAGAAAAAGAGAATCTACACACATAAACACAATCAGAAATGAGAAAGGAAAAATCACGACGGACCCCACAGAAATACAAAGAATCATAAGAGAATATTATGAGAATCTATATGCTAACAAGCTGGAAAACATAGAAGAAATGAACAACTTCTTAGAAAAATACAACCTTCCAAGACTGACCAAGCAAGAAACAGAAAAACTAAACAGACCAATCACCAGTGACGAAATCGAATTGGTAATCAAAAAACTACCAAGAACAAAACCCTTGGGCCTGATGGATTCACCTCTGAATTCTACGAGACATATAGAGAAGAAATAACACCGATTCTCCTTAAAGTTTTCCAAAAAACAGAAGAGGAGGGAATACTTCCAAACTCATTCTATGAAGCCAGCATCACTCTAATACCAAAACCGGGCAAAGACCTCACCAAAAAAGAAAATTACAGACCAATATCCCTGATGAACGTAGATGCAAAAATACTCAACAAAATATTAGCAAACCGAATTCAAAAATACATCAAGAGGATCATACACCATGATCAAGTGGGATTCATCCCAGGGATGCAAGGATGGTACAACATTCGAAAATCCATCAACATCATCCACCACATCAACAAAAAGAAGAACAAAAACCACATGATCATCTCCATAGATGCTGAAAAAGCATTTGACAAAATTCAGCATCCATTGCTGATTAAAACTCTCAACAAAATGGGTATAGACGGCAAGTACCGCAACATCATAACGGCTATATATGACAAACCCACAGCTAAGATCATACTTAACGGCGAGACGCTGAAGGCTTTTCATCTAAGATCAGGAACAAGACAGGGATGCCCACTCTCTCCACTGTTATTCAACATAGTACTGGAGGTGCTAGCCACAGCAATCAGACAAAACAAAGACATACAAAGCATCCAGATGGGTAAAGAAGTCAAATTGCCACTATTTGCAGATGACATGATACTGTACATAAAAAACCCTAAAGATTCCATTCCAAAACTACTAGAACTAATATCTGAATTCAGCAAAGTTGCAGGATACAAAATTAACACACAGAAATCTGTTGCTTTCCTATGCACTAATGATGAACTAACAGAAAGAGAAATCAGAAAAACAATTCCATTCACAATTGCATCAAAAAGAATAAAATACCTAGGAATAAACCTAATGAAGGAAGTGAAAGACCTGTACTCTGAAAACTACAAGACACTCCTAAGAGAAATTAAAGAGGACACTAACAAGTGGAAATGCATCCCATGCTCTTGGCTAGGAAGAATAAATATTGTCAAAATGGCTATACTACCTAAAGCAATCTACAGATTCAATGCAATCCCTATCAAACTACCAACAGCTTTCTTCAATGAACTGGAACAAATAATTCTAAAATTCATATGGAACCACAAAAGACCCCGAATAGCCAAAGCAATCCTGAGAAGGAGGAATAAAACAGGGGGAATTACACTCCCTGACTTCAAGCTCTACTACAAAGCCACAGTAATCAAGACAATTTGGTATTGGCACAAAAACAGACCCACAGACCAGTGGAACAGAATAGAAAATCCAAACATTAACCCAAACATATACAGTCAATTAATATTTGATAAAAGTGCCTTGGATATACAGTGGCGAGATGACAGCCTCTTCAGCAGCTGGTGTTGGGAAAACTGGACAGCTACATGTAAGAGAATGAAACTGGACTACTGTCTAGCCCCATACACAAAGGTAAACTCAAGGTGGATCAAAGACCTGAATGTAAGTCATGAAACCATAAAACTCTTAGAAAAAAACATAGGCAAAAATCTCTTGGACATAACCATGAGCAACTTCTTCATGAACATATCTCCCCGGGCAAGGGAAACAAAAGCAAAAATGAACAAGTGGGACTATATCAAGCTGAAAAGCTTCTGTACAGCAAAGGACACCATCAGTAGAACAAAAAGACATCCTACAGTATGGGAGAATATATTCATAAAAAACGTATCTGATAAAGGGTTGACATCCAAAATATATAAAGAACTCATGCACCTTAACAAACAGAAAGCAAATAATCCAATTAAGAAATGGGCAGAGGACATGAATAGACACTTCTCCAAAGAAGAAATTCAGATGGCCAACAGGCACATGAAAAGATGCTCCACATCGCTAATCATCAGAGAAATGCAGATTAAAACCACAATGAGATATCACCTCACACCAGTGAGGATGGCCAACATCCAAAACACAAACAACAACAAATGTTGGCGAGGATGTGGAGAAAAGGGAACCCTCCTACACTGCTGGTGGGACTGCAAATTAGTTCAACCATTGTGGAAAGCAGTATGGAGGTTCCTCAAAAAACTCAAAATAGAAATACCATTTGACCCAGGAATTCCACTCCTAGGAATTTACCCTAAGAATGCAGCAGCCCAATTTGAAAAGGACAGATGCACCCCTATGTTTATTGCAGCACTATTTACAATAGCCAAGAATTGGAAGCAACCTAAGTGTCCATCAGTAGATGAATGGATAAAGAAGTGGTGGTACATATACACAATGGAATATTATTCAGCCATAAGAAGAAAACAAATCCTACCATTTGCAACAACATGGATAGAGCTAGAGGGTATTATGCTCAGTGAAATAAGCCAAGCCGAAAAAGACAAGTACCAGATGATTTCACTCATATGTGGAGTATAAGAACAAAGAAAAAATACTGAAGGAACAAAACAGCAGCAGACTCACAGAACCCAAGAACGGACTAATAGTTACCAAAGGAAAGGGACTGGGGAAAATGGGCGGGAAGGGAGGGATAAGAGGGAAAAAGGGGCATTACGATTAGCAGATGTAATGTTTGGGGGGCACGGGGAGGGCAGTACAACTCAGAGAAGACAAGTAGTGATTCTATAGCATCTCACTACGCTGATGGACAGTGACTGTAATGGGGTTGGTGGGGGGGACCTGATGAAGGGGTAGTTTAATAATCGTAATATTGCACATGTAATTGTAAATTAATGATAATAAAATAAATTATATTAAAAAAAAGCCCAAAGTAAATTATCATAATGAGCCAACAATTCTACTCCTAGACACATACCCAAGAGAAGTAAAAATACATGTCCATACAAGAACTTGTGCATCAATGTTCATAGCAGCATTATTCAATGTTTTCAAAAATAGAAAATAACCTAAATATTCCGCAGCTGATGAATGGATAAACAAAATGTAGTATATCGATACAATGGTATAATATTCAGCCATAAAAAGGAATGCATTACTGGTATCTGCTATAGTATGGTTGAGCCTTGAAAACATGAGGCTGAGTGCAAGAAGCAAGTCACTAAAAACTACACATTGTATGATTACATTTACGTGAAATGTCCAGAATGGACAAATTTGTAGAGACAGAAAGCAGATCAGTGGTTGCCTAGGAGTAGGGGTGGTAGGCTTGGCTTAAGGGCAAATGGAGAATGACTGCTAAAGGATATGGGGTATTTTTTGGGGGAATGATGAAAATGTTCTAAAATTATGGTAATCATTGTACAATTCTGTGAATATACCAAAATCATTGACTTGCACACTTCACTTTAAATTGGTGAATTGTGAATTATATCTCAAAGTTTTTATGAAAAGAAAATCTGTTTATATATCTATGCACTAGAATTTCTTATAGTAATTGAGAGTTGGAAATGACTCATTTAATACAAAATTTATAAAATTAACTATGGCACATCAATAGAATGTGACACCAGTTTTTAACTCATGATACAGAATATTATTTCAGGCATATGTAAACAGTACACTGTTTTACATGAAAAATAAGTTATCAACATTCCAATTTTGTGGAAGAACATTTGTAATTATTTGCATAGGAAGAGGGCCTGAAGTATGTGTATCAATTATAGTGGTAGTAGTCATTTCTGGGTTCTGAAATGACAGATAACTTTATTTTCTCCTTGCTTTGCTATATTTCCTAGATTTTCTGACCTAATCATGCACTAGTTATCAGAAAAAGAAGTTTTATGGGCAATTTACATTTAATAGACTGGTTTAATACTTGAGTCATAAGGAACTAAGAAAATACCTTCACATATTTCATTTCACAATTATTACTCTTCTCAAAATGACTCTTCCATGTTTTGACATGCTACATACATAATACATAATAGCTAACTTTTACTGGGAGCTTGAACAGACATAATATGCATACATAGACACTGTCAGCTCTTACTAAAAGTTATAGGTGTATATCTTAACCATGTTACAATAATTGCTTAATACATGTTAGCTG
Organism: Smutsia gigantea; assembly: GCA_032199065.1. Classification (NCBI taxonomy): domain Eukaryota; kingdom Metazoa; phylum Chordata; class Mammalia; order Pholidota; family Manidae; genus Smutsia; species Smutsia gigantea. The sequence goes on along the minus strand of JAVSCE010017795.1, from coordinate 509,001 downwards.
TGTGTATTGGAGTATGAGTTCTAAAATACTATATTCATTTCAAAAAATTTGGCGATACATCCTGCCTAAAGCAATCTACAGATTCAGTGCAATCCCTATCACAATACCAATAGCATTCTTCAATGAGCTAGAACAAATAGTTCTAAAATTCATATGGAACCACAAAAGACCCCAAATAGCCAAAGCAATCCTGAGAAGGAAGAACAAAGCTGGGGGGACTACACTCCCCAACTTCAAGCTCTACTACAAAGCCACAGTAATCAAAACTACTTGAACTGGCACAATAACCGACCCATAGATCAATGGAACAGAGCAGAGAGCCCAGATATAAACCCACACATATATGGCCAATTAATATATGATAAAGAACCCATGGATATACAATGGGGAAATGACAGCCTCTTCAACAACTGGTGTTGGCAAACTGGACAGCTACATGCAAGAGAATGAAACTGGATTACTGTCTAACTTCATAAACAAAAGTAAACTCGAAATGGATCAAAGACCTAAATGTAAATAATGAAATCATAAAACTCATTGAAGTAAACATAGGCAAAAATCTCTTGAATGTAAACATGAGCAATTTTTTCCTGAACACATCTCCTTGAGCAAGGGAAACAAAATAAAAAATGAACAAATGGGACTATATCAAACTAAAAAGCTTCTGTACAGCAAAGGACACCATCAATAGAACAAAAAGGCATCCTACAGTATGGGAGAATATATTCGTAAATGACTTATCTGATTAGGGGTTAGTATCCAAAATATATAAAGAACTCACACACCTCAACACCCAAAAAACAAATAACTCTATTAAAAAATGGGCAGAGAATCTGAACAGACACTTCTCCAAAGAAGAAGTTTGAATGGCCAGCAGGCGCATGAAAAGATGCTCCACATTGCTAGTCATCAGGGAAATGCAAATTAAAACCACAGTGAGATATCACCTCACACCAGTTAGGATGGCCAACATTTAAAAGACAAGGAACAGCAAATGCTGGTGAGTATGTGGAGAAAGGAGAACCCTCCTACACTTCTGGGGGGAATGTAAATTAGTTCAACCATTGTTGAAAGCAATATGGAGGTTCCTCAAAAAACTAAAAATAGAAATACCATTTGACCCAGTCATTCCACTCCTAGGAATTTCCCTGAAGAAGACAAGATCCCAGATTCAAAAAGACGTATGCACCCCTATGTTTATTGCAGCACTCTTTACAATAGCCAAGACATGGAAGCAACCTAAGTGTCTATTAGTAGACGAATGGATAAAGAAGATGTGATACATGTACAGTGGAATATTATTCAGCCATAAAAAGAAAAGAAATCCTGCCATTTGCAACAATATGGATGGAGGTAGAGGGTATTATACTCAGTGAAATAAGCCAGGTGGAGAAAGACAAGTACCAAATGATTTCAGTCATTTATGCAGTATAACAACAAAGCAAAACTGAAGGAACAAGACAGCAGCAGACTCACGGACTTGAAGAAGGGGCTAGTGGTTGCCAAAGGGAAGGGGTTGAGGAGGGTGGGTTGGGAGGGAGGGAGAAGGGGATTTAGGGACACTATCATTTGCAATCCCAGTATAGGTAGGTCATGGGGAAGGCAGTGCAGCATGGAGAAGACAAGTAATGATTCTATAGCATCTTACTACACTGATGGACAGTGACTGCAGTGGGGCAGGGGGGGTGACTTGATAAATGTTGAAACCACACTGTTGTTCATGTGAAACCTTCATAAGATTATATATCAATGATACTTTAATAAAAAGAAATAAAAGAAAATAAATTTAAAAATTGGGCCATAAAAATATCTCTCACACTTGCCTTCCCCCACTCCAGGAGCAAGTTACTTTCATGAGTGAGTGAAGAAATGGAGTCTTTCATGAGGGAGAAGGCCCCTGGCCTATTTCTTTCCCCAGCTTCCCGCCTTTCTGCAGGCATCTGCATGAGCACCTCGCCTGTGGCTGTTGGTGTGAGTGCGGCTCAAGGGGATTTCTGGAGCAGTGATTCTCAGGAGATGCCCACCCTCCAGTGATATTGGGATCCAGTGGCTCCTTCACCAATATTTTGGGAGACTGCTTTGGGGCACTGGGTTGTTTTAGCCTTTGCTTTACGAGGAGACTTCCAAGCCCTTGTTACTGTAGGATTTCACCTGAGTCAACCTTGAAACTTCTGAGTTTTCTCACTTGCAGCTTTCTCCCCAGACTCCAGCTTCTATATCCTCTGCAAATTAATGGTGTCAAATACAATCGGTTACTGGCTGAGAATAAGAGCCCTGGAATATGCAGGTGTGACTTCTCTTCCCAGGAAATGGTTTAGGCAGTCTTTGTGTTTGTTCTGCTCTCTTAAGAGGCACAGGGAGAGTTACGGATCTGCTAATTGCAGAGGTTAAAAAGCAAAAGCTAAACCACATCTCATCTGATGCACCTCTTCAATTAATAAATGCACAGTTGCAAGGCTTCTGAGGTGTTCAAGCAACTCTGATCACCTAGGGCTAGAGGTTCCGACAATTTTTCAGATAAAACTGTGCCAGTATGAAGATTTGTCTGCCCAGAAAAGAAAAACATCACACCCTGAGCAAGTCATGAGATGCAGCATAAATGTGCATGTGTCACTATGCTTTCTGAGTCACATTAGTGTCTTCTAGAAAGTCTGTTGTTGGAGGAAAATGCTTTATGAACCTAGAATAAAGGTGAGGCGTGCAGCTTGCAGTTCCAATAGTGAAGAGCAGTGTCAGTAAATCTTCATGATTTGCACCCCGGAGAGCTGCTGAGGACACAACTGCACTGCACTGAAGGTGTTTTCAGTCCATGGTTTCATTCGCAGCACCTGGAAGAGGAGGCAAGATTGTCTGGCTGTGGTAGGGGGAGAGGGGCTCCTTCTCCAGGTTCCTGGAGATGTGTTGCTGAGCTCCTGTGTGAAGGATTGTGTCACACAGTATGTGGTTGTGGAGTGAGTGGAAGGGCTTGAACGGCAGGTAGGCTATTGTGTGTGTGTTGTGCACACCGAGCAGGCCCTGGCTGCATGCTTAGATGCAGGGCTGTGCTCTGTCCACTGCTCCTGAGATATCATGGGCTCTGGAAGCATCCTGACGCTGCTCCTGGGCACTGCGGCCAGAGGTGCCCTCCTCAGGCTTCCTGGATGGGACCACGAGACCACCAGGACAGGAAGGCCTGGCTTTGCCCAGTGCCACCGAGTTGCTGGCCTGAGCAGCTTAGCCCAGGTGGGAACGTGACCTAGTTCTTGTGCCTCCCAGCACATTGGCACAATAACCAGACCTTCCTTCCTTCTCTCCTCACAGCCAGAATGATTCTGCTGAGCCTCTTGGAGGCTGCAGGCCAGTTTTAGTAACGTGCCCTTTGCTGGCTGGCTCTCATCCAGTTATTTTGGGTGAGTGTTAATCGCCATGAGTTTGAAAGTTTTATTTATAAGGGAACTTTCTCTCTTTACCCAGGTGTCCTTGTCAACTGTTATCTTTCTGAGGCCCTTGCCTTGGGGAGAAGGCTGAGAAAAAAGTGAACGCAAAATGTGTGGCTTCAGAAAGTAACCTGGAGTCTTCTGATTTTTTATGAGGCCTTCCATGTAGATTTAGGCCAAGGAAGGGAGTGAATTCAGAGTATGTGCTTGCAGTAGAACTCCTGGGATCCCAGTGAGCAAGACACACTGTTCTCGGTCATTTCAGCATGAGCCATGGAATGCACCACCCCATGGTACAGGGTGACTTTAACTTTGGGAGGTGGCTGGTGGTCCTGGATGGAGTTTCATTTTGAATCACAGGTGTGACCAGTAAGTAAACTGCTCTGGAAGAATGAAAAGGTCATGCTTAATACTATACTTGACCTTACAGAAATCAGTTACCCTGCATAGTCTGCATCAAAGCTGATGCAGAATTTTTGCAGACCTTTTAGTGGTGATTGCAACAAGGGGCTGAAAGATTATCAACTGATTTTACTCTACATTGGAAGGACTTTCTCTAAGTAAAATTTTAGAGCTAGAAAGGACTTTATATATATACAATTTATCCCCATATTTTATAGAGAAAAAACATTGGCACAGAAATATTAAGTATATTGCTCAGGCTCACACAACGAATGGGTAAGGGACAGAATAGGGCTCAGTATGCAAGAACAAAACCCAAGTAAGAGTGCAAGGTGGTCCCTGACTTCAAGCTCTACTACAAAGCCACAGTAATCAAGACAATTTGGTACTGGCACAAGAACAGACCCACAGACCAGTGGAACAGAATAGAGAGCCCAGATATAAACCCAAGCATATATGGTCAATTAATATATGATAACGGAGCCATGAATATACAATGGGGAAATGACAGCCTCTTCAACAGCTGGTGTTGGAAAACTGGACAGCTACATGTAAGAGAATGAAACTGGATTATTGTCTAACCCCATACACAAAAGTAAACTCAAAATGGATCAAAGACATGAATGTAAGTCATGAAACCATAAAACTCTTAGAAAAAAATATAGGCAAAATCTATTGGACATAAACATGAGCAACTTCTTCATGAACATATATCCCCGGGCAAGGGAAACAAAAGCAAAAATGAACAAGTGGGACTATACCAAACCAAAAAGCTTCTGTACAGCAAAGGACACCATCAGTAGAACAAAAAAACATCCTACAGTATGGGAGAATATATTCCTAAATGACATATCCGGTAAGGGTTAACATTCAAATTGTATAAAGAGCTCATGCACCTCAACAAACAAAAAGCAAATAAGCCAATTAAAAAATGGGCAGAGGAGTTCGACACTTCTCCAAAGAAGAAATTCAGATGGCCAACAGGCACATGAAAAGATGCCCCACATCGCTTATCATCAGAGAAATGCAGATTAAAACCACAATGAGATATCACCTCACACCAGTGAGGATGGCCAACATCCAAAACACAAACAACAACAAATGTTGGTGAAGATGTGGAGAAAAGGGAACCCTCCTACACTGCTGGTGGGACTGCAAATTAGTTCAACCATTGTGGAAAGCAGTATGGAGGTTCCTCAAAAAACTCAAAATACAAATACCATTTGACCCAGGAATCCCACTCCTTAGGAATTTACCCTAAGACTGCAGCAGCCCAGTTTGAAAAAGACAGATGCACCCCTATGTTTATCGCAGCACTATTTACAATAGCCAAGAAATGGAAGCAACCTAAGTGTCCATCAGTAGATGGATGGATAAAGAAGAGGTGGTACATATACACAATGGAATATTATTCAGCCATAAGAAGAAAACAGATCCAGACATTTGCAACAACATGGATGGAGTTAGAGGGTATTATGCTCAGTGAAATAAGTCAGGCGGAGAAAGACAAGTATCAAATGATTTCACTCATGTGTGGAGTATAAGAACAAAGAAAAAACTGAAGGAACAAAACAGTAGCAGACTCACAGAACCTAAGAATGGACTAACAGTTACCAAAGGGAAAGGGAGTGGGGAGGGTGGGTTGGAAGGGAGGGATAAGGGGGGAGAGGGGCATTACGATTAGCACACGTAATACAGCGGTGGGGGGGACACGGGAAAGGCAGTATTTATAGAGAAGGCAAGTAGTGATTCTATAGCATCTTACTACGCTGATGGACAGTGACTGTAGTGGGGTATGTGGTGGGGGGAGTTGATAATAGGGGGTCTTGTAACCATAATGTTGTTCAAGTGATTGTACATTAAAGATACCAAAAAAAAAAAAAAGAGTGCAAGGTGGGGCGAAGCATTGCCTCCAGGCTTGCTTCTAAAGACTGCACGGCTTCTCAGTCCTATGATGCTCATGGTACGTGAGAGCAGGAGCTTCTAGTGTAAGGAGATGGAAGCCCAGAGGGGCTGAGGGACTTGCCTGAGATCACACAGCTAGTGAGTAGCTGATCCTGGTCTGAAATGTAAGTCCATCTGTTCCCAGGAGTGGTCCTGCTGGCCCACTACATTCAGAAGGTACTTAGGCTCAGTGTACTTGAATACAGAATGCTTGCACCTAATCTTTATGAATCAAATTGTTGGGATTCATTAGGGTCACTAACACTCAAAACCTGGCTTTGAAGAGAGAGTGGATTTAAGCTCAGGCCTGGCCAGGTCCACAGCTGGTGAGGTGAGCCACCACCCTCTTCTGCTGAGACTGAGGAGATGCCAGGTGTCTGAGTCTTGTGACCATAAAGGCAATAGGAGGGAAAATTAAGCTTCTGTTTTAAGTCAGATTTCTGCCTGGATTCTTGTTATTCTTAATACAAACTCAGATACTTAGAGCCTGTTTGGGGCCCTGGGGACAGGTTGTGGGTATACTTTGCCGTGATTAAATCAGACTTACTATGTAAATGAACTTTCCATAGGATTGTCTTTGGGAATTCCTAAAGCAGTCTTAGGTTGTATCACATATAAAGAAAATGCATCAAGCAATCTTATCTTAGAAGCTTATCTTTTGTGCAGGGTTTCCACAAAGGCAGTTGCACCCCAGCTGGGATCCCTGGTTGCTTTTCGCATTCTTAATTCTTTTGCCAATTTTCCAGATGCCTTTGGAAATTCATACTGACCTTTTTTTTTTTCATTCCATTTTGAGTACTGAATATTTTCCTGTCACTACTTACGCTGGCATGAATAATTTTATTCCTTTTCAGGATGATGACTTTCATTTTTTTTTAAAGAAAAACAAAGCACCCCAGTTAGTTAAATTTATGAGGCCTTTAAAACGTCCTTGTGGTGCCAATGGGAGAATTTGGAATAAAATTCTTTTGTGTAATAGGAATTCTGTCCCAGGCCACACAGTGTCAAGTACAGTGCTTCCTGGTAGTAGGATGCATGAAGGAACCAGTAGAAAATAAATATAGTTGAATGATTGGAATCGAATCATTTGAGACTCAGTTTCCCTCTTGGAACCATCTGTATATTTATACTAAATTTATGGGATAGATGCTGTCATTAGCAACAATATCAGTTAAAATGGAGAATGATTAAGAATAAAAGAGAAAGTATAAAATATCCCATCAATTTCTCATTCATTTAATAAATTTTTCTTTAGTGCTTATTGTGAGGCCTTGTGCTAGATCCTTTGGGAAAGACAAAAATACTGCACTCATGGAGTTTATAGTGTTAGTAGGAAGAAAATTTATAAGCCTGAATAGCTATAATAAAATGTGGAGAAGTAATAATTCCATGAGAGAGAGAAGGTGGAGGGAACGTAAACCAAGCATTTTCCATTTATCCTCATAACCACAGTGAGAAACAGAGATGTTTAACAACCCTGCCCAGGAGCATTTAGCTGGTTAAAGACATAGTTGGGATTCAAACTGCTGACCAGACACCCTTCTACCTCCTAAGAGAGATGCATGCTCCGTGAGCTCAGAACTGGAGACATGAATTTCACCTGGTGGGTGTAATTTGTGGCTGTTCCTTGGTTGTAGATGAAACAGTGATACACAGAGAGCTTTGCGTCCTGTCCTAATGCTTTGTAAAGCCTCATTTACTCTTCATGACTGCCCTATAAGGGAGGCTGCTATTATTCCCATTTTGCAGATGAGAAAATGAAATCTGGTCCTAGGATCCACACTCTTCACCATGACGTTGTGCCTAACCCTCACTTTGTTAATCGTACATTCAAGGTTTGAACCTAAATGTATTTCCCTGAATTCTGACTCTCTTCCCTTCCTAAAATGAAAGTGTGGTCTCCACTGAATGCAGAATCCACACAGTAGAAGAAGCATCCAGAATGGGGTCCATCATGGGGGCTTTGCACGGAATTGGAGTAGAATCACTGAACTAGGCGGAAGAGCGGATATTTGGAGTGAGAAGGACGGTGAGGTGACCTGCTCACTAACTTTGGGTCCAGTCTGCCCAGTGATGGAGGGGCCAAGGCTTGGGGAGAGCAGGTGATGTGCAAGCCCACCAGGATGGGACTGGAGTTCTGGGCTTCTGCACTGCTGCAGGGAGAACCATTCTGTTACGTTTGGGGAAAACTTTCTGAAGAATAGTTGGTTTTTGAATATTCGGTAACTGGAGTCCAGGGCCCCTTAAACTAGAGTCACAGGGGACTTTCTTTGGGGAAAGGGGTAGCTAGAGGCCCAGGGGCCACATGGCCGGGCTTGGGGGCTTCCTCTTTCCCGCTGCTGTCCTCTCTCCTTTACTCTGTGTCTTCATGGCCTCCCTCCACTCCTCTTGTGGAATTAAGAGCTTCTGGGAATGGTTGCTGACGCTGTTATTTTTCTGGTGAGTGCTGTGGGGGATCTCGCATCTCCAGGGCTCAGGTCCAGTGACATCGGGAATTTCCATGCAGGTCTCCTCAGTCTCTTTTTAGCCGTAACAAACAAACAGCCCTCCATTGGAGAAACTCCTTTTCTTAGAAGCACCTTGGAGTCGGGCCCCGGCGTACTGTGTTCTCTTGTCTTTCCTGGTTTCTTATTATCTCTACTTGTGATCTAGACCTTAGCTGAGCAGATCCTTGCAATAGTTTAAAGCAAGCACGTAGAATCTTGCATGAGGCCAGAGAAGCAGTGGGGTGTTCCTTGTCGCCCCCGCCTTCTGTTCCTCTGGGCCTTGCCCTGCACTGGTCGCTGGCTTCCTGGGGAGGCCCACTGTGTGTCTGCTTGCCTGGTATAGCACACTTCGGCCACTTGCTTGCCCCGAGGTTTAGATTTTTAACTCTAGTGTCCTCCCCAGGATTGAATTGTGGGGCCTAGGAAGAAGCAGGTTTTATGCAACATCGCCGCATTTGGCCCACAGCTGTGTTTGTGTGATCATAAAGCAATTTCTTTCTTATCTCAACTGTTCTCCATCGGCTGACCCAGCTCATCTGCCGCCTTGGTAATCTCAGTTTTAATTAATCTTTCAAAGAAACAGATTAAGTTGATTGCTTCACAAGCTGAGTTTTGGTATATGTACCTTTCAGCTGCCTTCTAGAAGTGATTAAAAGGAGAATTTTTATATGAGCTTTCCTGCCCACTTAAGATTATTTTTGGATCTTGTCTCAGTGGTTTATTTCCATCATGTGCCTGGTGTGAGCAGAGCTGAAAATGAGGAGTGGGGCTGGTTTTTGTCTCACTGTGGATGTTCTTTGCTTTCAGACATCCTGCCATGAATTTTGCTCCTGTCTTGTTGGCCATCTCCCAAGGAGCATTCCCAAGGCAGTCATGTGGAGTCACCAGTGCTGAAGTCACACTCGTGTTAGTTATTCGGGACGCTTCTAGTCCTGCTTCTTTTCCCTCCCAATCATTTGCAGATAAAACCATCTATTTATTTCTGACCCACCCAATCCAAGGTCCTGTGGTCCCTGAACCCAGGATTTAACTTTAGCACAGAATTTAGCAGATACCATTGCAGAAAGTTGTCTGCTTGTCTCTCGTCCCATAGGCTGTCCTTGAGGGCGGGTATTGTGTTTCTGCCATCTCTGTGTGGCCAGGGCCCAGGACAGTGCCTAGCACACCAGGAGGTGCTCAGTGAGGGTCTTTTGAGTGAGTGGCTCCCCATCAGTGGGTGGAAAAACTGACACAGGATAGTAAGTACTGCTCAGAGTCAAGGTAGAAAAAATGCTGGCCTGTTGATGTGTTTTGTTTGGCTACACACTGTTGAAAAGATTTCTGGCCCAACATATTTAAAAAAGGTGAATTGCACATAGAAAATCGAAATTTCCAGCTTCTCTTGCTAAATGTTAAGACCCAGACTATGGTGGACTGAGGGGTGGCCTTTCCTTTCAGGGGCGTGTAATCTGCCTTTTGTTCACCTAATCCCTAAAATTTTATAAAAGTCACCTATCCTCTCACACACTTTTTGATAGCTAAAAACTTTCATCATAATTTAAGAGTTGCAAAGAAAGTTATTTCCAGCCTATTTTAAGTATTGACCTCTTTAAATAAAACTGTTACATCCTTCTTTTAAATACAACCAGTAGAGAGACTTGATACCCATTATCATCCATTTAAAAAGTACTTGAATAGATTCTTCTTTAACCTTTGGAAATTCTACCTCATTTTCTTTTTTCCTTGAATTTGTGTTCTATTCCCACAGAGTGTTGTCATGGGAATTTTATCTGTCCTTGCAAAAATATGTATGTACATTTAAATTAAATTTCCTGTGGTTATAAGGGTCTAAATATAAAAAAAGGTCTCGTATTTCATTGTTATGATGATAACCATTATACATTTGAACTAAATATGTTATATATTTTGATAAATATATTGAAAGGAAAATGTAAATTTACTTGGAAATGTATCGCCTAATGGGGTGCATGGAGCTCTTTGCTCTTTTTTTCAATCGTTTTTTGTATGTGTGAATGAGTATTGTTCTGGGCAAGAAGGCTTAGCATTTGTTCATTCCTATTTCTGTGTTTAAATAGATGTCAACAACGCAAAGAAACCATATGTAACTAAATAAGTACATGGGACCAGGAGTTATGTTATAGCAGTCCTACATCTCTTGGACCTTTCTGAGTTATGGGCCAAGTTATTATCCTCCTGCATCCATGGTTAGTCGCTATACTGGTTTCTTCTTTTTCAGCAGGTAGAGAGCATGTGCTGTGGGTGGTGTATTGGAGTTGGCATGGGAGGGGCAGGGTTGGGGTGCTGTCTAAACCTACATGTGTCTCTTTGAGGCCTACAGGCCTAAAGAAGTGGGAGGGGTATCCCCAGTACACGCAGGACGTAAAAGGTCAGGTCACTGCTGGACTGCAGTTCTGTCAGAACAGGAACCACATTGTGGTTTAGTTCTGTTGGACCGCCCCCCATGACACGTTACCTAGTCTCAGTCATGTCTTAAGTGTGACTCAAACTAGAGTCCGTCCTCGTTAGTCCCGGATTCTTATTAGTGAATTCACCCACTCACTATAATGTATCTGTAACCCCAAACAATGCTCGGGATGTTTTTGCAGGCACTGGAGGCCGTGAGCAGAGCGGTGAAAAGCTGGAGTCATCCGATGCTCACTTTCCCCGCTGGGGGGGGAAACCAGGCAACCTCTGCCATCTGATTTTAGCTTCCACACTGTAAACAAGTGTCCTTTTTGAGATGTCTGGGTCTGTAGTGCCATGTTTCCACATTTTCGTGCTCCCAGCACAGTGCAGAGGCTCTGTGTGGTGTTCCTGAGAAGGAGGCTGGGTGCAACTTCCAGACCATGCGTGTGTTAGGTAAGCCTGGGCAGGCGCGAGCCGTGTGTCAGTGAACTAGCAGTAGATAGTAGTGTCTTTAGACAGAAACACACGTAATGCAAAGTCACATATTGATGGGCTGACAAAAGTGCTGTTACCAGAGGCTGGGAGGAAACCCAACCCTGAATCTCCCCCGGAACAATGGCTCAGTATTTGTGAATTCAGCATTTGCAGTGATTGTATAGGACTTTACTACTGTGAATAATGAGAACAAGCTGAATATAATTTGCACATGGCTATTGCAACTTTAGAAATTCAAGAACATTTCTTAGGAAAAAATGTCAAGGTGTAATGGCAAGTCTTTTGCTCGGAGTAGGAAGTTATTTTATCTTATTTTTATAAGGTAGTCTTGTAACGCAGTCCCTAACAGGGCGGCATTCATTAGTGAGTCTTTAGAGCTCATCAGAGGGAGTAAGGTTCTAATGATGGGAAACGCCTTTGTTATTTAAACTTAATTGTGAACTCACGCTGCCGGAGTCTGAGAGTCAGACGGAGTTCGGAGTGAGAACAGCCCCTGAGGCACCCCTTTATTGACCTCCCCTTCTGTCCCGGAAGATAAAAGACCTCAGAAAAGAAGCCCAGAATTTGGAAGCGGCCCTGACCTAATTTACATTTGGAGCCCTCATTTATTCTCTGAATTCACGTGGCTTAAACTGTTTTTTTTTTTAATAGCTGCTAGTCCCACAACCACTAATCCCTACTAAACAGTACCTAAAATATTAATTGTCATGGTCTTAGAAATTTATATGCTGAGGAATAGAGTGTATTTTAAGATGTGACCTTATCCTTCTGGAATCTGCCCGTGCGGCTTTGTGTGTGAGCGAGGAGAGACGCGCGGCCTTTCCCCAGAGTGCGACACGCTCCCCGAAGTACATGCGTCCTTCATCCGGACACTGCTCTGGTCCAAGAACACCTTCCCTCGCCTCACTTCTCCCCTTTGTAGAAAGTTTTATAAGCTCGGATCAGATCCCGCTGGCCTCTCCCCTCAGTAAATTGTAAAGCCAGTGGTTTTGTTTACTTCCCATGTATGGTGTTTTTATTCATGTTTATTTACGTGGTAGATAGTGCCGAGCTCCTGCTTTGCACCTTGGTCGGCGCGGGGGTGCCGAGGCAGCCGGCCCCCAGCCGTGGGGAGAGGCGCCCACTTTCCACTGCGGAGAAGGCCTGGCGTCATGGTGGGGAGAGGCCGGTCGGAGAGGCTCCCGAGACGCGCCTCCGAAGGGTGGCGTCGGCGTCTCAGGGTCCGTCTGGGAGACCAGGGGAGGCTTCCCAGAGGAGGTGCTGCTTGGCCCGAGGCTTGAGGGCTGGGTAGGAGCTTCCCCGCTAAGCAGGGGAGGGGGGGCTTCCAGGCAGACGGCCCTGCTGTGGTCCTGCGATGGACAGGACGAAAGAGTATGGGCTCTGTTTCTGGTTCCGGCAGGAACAGGGTGGTAGGGAGAGAGGAGCTACAGCCATGGTCTCAGGGACTTCGCAGGCCTCACTCACTAGGTTGGGTTGTTCCCTGAACGTGAGGAAATTGAAGGGGAACAAACGGAAGTGGAAAGGTGGACACACACAGATTTGCCGAGGTGGTATAATTTTGGGGGATTGTTTTGGATTTGGAAGCACCCGTCAAAGGGGCCAAGAGGTTTCGTGCTTGGGGATTGGGTGTGGGAGGCGCCCTGGGCTGAGAGGCACGCAGGAGCGGGCTGTGGAAGAAAGGAGTGTGTGCCGTGTGTGTGGAATTGTGTGCATCGCGGGGCCGCAGAGTGGAGGCATCTGGTCCACAGGGGAAGAGAATGTATTCATTCTGGCATAAATACAGCTCCATGATTGTATCCCGGAAGCAAAGTTATGTTTTGTTTGCTTATTTTTTGTCTGCATGATCTCCTTAAGTATTTTAGGTCGATCTGTTTGTTGGAGGGAAAAAAGCATGGAGCAAAATGTGTGGAAGTCCCTGGGAGGAAAGCAAAATCTCCAGTGATGTGGTCTGAAGACCAACGTGGGCACGTGGGACCAGGTGCAGTGACAGACTGTGGGCTGGTTTTCAAAGGGACTTATGCCCGGCGGCCACCTGCGTGCCAGCCTGTGTTCACATCTGCCCTGCGGGATTGCTCAGTGCTGAGAGCCCAGGCAGGGCTCCAGGGGGGCCTCTTACATCCCTTTGCTGGCCTGTTCCACCCTTGGGCACGTGCCTGCTCTGTGCGTGAACATCCCTTTGGCATAATGATGATCTAGAGCCCACTTGATTTGTGAGGATTAAATGAGATGATTGATGGGGTTTCTTAGCCCAGTTCTTGCCATGAGCACCCAAAAAACTTGTATCTCAAAATAGTTACATGAATAGACCTTATATAATGACTCTGAAATCACAACCAAACATCAATCTAGGATTCAGCATTGGTTTTCTAGATTTACTTTTCATTTATGAAAGGATGCACCATAGAATTCCTGGAGAGAACTTTCCAATTAGAGCATTTATAAACATTAGGTCTGCAAAAATTCCACATACTTTAAAATCACAGTCTAGCAATAGTAACCTAAATTATTAATAAACTATATTATATTATAAACCAACTATATATATATATATATAATAGATAACTATATTATATAATATGTTGAACTTTTACCTTGTTTTGGTTTTTCCCCTACATCATCTTAGCTGTGCCTGCAGCAAGGCTGACAGTGGGGTGGGTCCCCGCATATTGCTGACGATGATGCTGAGGCCCTGGGATGTCACTCAGGTGATGACACTGGGGCCAATTGAAATGTTTCTAGTTGCTTTTGAAAGAAAAAGATCAAAGAGGAAAGGAATGAGCATGTTACTTGAGCTTTTTGAAGAGGAAGAAATTGAGGGAGAAACTGCTAATTGAGCAAATCCAGACCATTTCTTCATGTCTTCACAGAATACGCAGAAGCATATAATTCTTTTTGGAACTTTGGTGCCCCTTATAAATGAATATGCCCTTAATTAACTTAGAAGGCACAAAAAAGTATAGAGAAGCTAAGAGAAAAAGTTATTTGTTATTGTTAATTATGTAGTAGGACAACACTAAGAATAGGCTACTTCTGGTAGGAATAACCCCCTGTGAAAGCTGTAGTCATAGAGTTTTAGAGTAGATGGGATCTTAAAGATCAACGTTTTAATCATAGGGACCAAGGAAATTGTGTTTCTGAAGTGCTATTTCATTTCCTTTCTATTTTTATTAATAAGGACAGACCTGGCTGCCGGCGAGGGCTTCTCCTTCCTGTGCTCTTACATGACCACTGCAAATTGAATTGACGTAATTCTCATCCAAATATGTTGTAGCCTGTGCCATCATATTATAGGTACGTGTGTGGTTCTGTTGGGCCTTTTGAAATACCAAAAATAGCCCTGGTGTCCCCATTACCCCCTTTAGGGGCATGCACAGCTGTTTCCAGGGAGATCATTTTGCAGACTTCAAGAGTTTAAGTCAGTTGCCCAAGGTGGGAAATATAAGACTTTGTGAGATAATACATTGTGTTCAGTGCAGGTTACAGTGCCGAGAGACCTAGGGGGCCAATCACTGATGTTTTTTGCTGGAAACACGGTGATAGAGCTGTAGTACACACCAACTTTATGTTCAGTAGGAAGGTAGGCAATGATCGGCTGTGCAACTCTCCTGTTTACTTACAGTGTCAGTGTACTGACGCACATACAATCCCAAGCAGCTATCTTAAAAAATTAGTCAGTCTGTTAGATAGAAACACAGAACAATTAACACCTGTAATTGCTCTATAAGTACTGTGTGTCAAAACCTCCTATTCAAGACCCCATAAACTTGGAATGTGAACCGGTAACAACAGGGGTAGGCCCGAATTTGTTTGAGCCAGTATCTTTGAAAAAGGAGTTTGCCAAGCAAACATGTAGTATCAACACAAAGTGTTCCAATTGTGTAACCACTTAGCTTTAATATTTGCACGTGTAGTTAAGTGTTCATTACAAGTAATTCTTATCAGGACCAACAAGAGGCCTGCTTAGCAATACTTTGCCAGCCCGTTAAAGTTGTTTGTGAATTTCAAAGCATTTAAATTGCATTTCTCTCTGAATGTTTTAAGATCAGTGAGGACAGGGCAAGTGATAGCTTAGGACTTGTTGTGCCAGTGCCAAAGACTACCTGGTACAGAAGTGCTGTATGCTGTTTTGTCTAAGGTATAATCGAATGTGTGAGTAAATACAGTGAACTGTGATTGTGGGCTAACAAGCTGGAAAAAGTAACACAGTGTGTTTCTCAGTGGGGGCCCTACTGGTACTGTGGCCAAGATGATTCTTCCTTGCTGAGCACTGCCTGGTGCAACTCCAGACACACAGCATACCTGAGTAACATTTGCTAAATAGCAGTGTTCTGTACCCCACTGTGTTAAAGTACAAAGCCCCCGCTTCCTCCCAGATTTCCCAGTGGGAGCAGTGCCATCCCTAGTTCAGGACCACCACTTATCCCCAAACACCAAAACAAATTCCAGATATTAGAAAAATACCAAATAAGTAGAAAAAATGTAAGTTGATAAATGACAAAAGACTTAAAAAAATTAAGCTATTGGGTTCTCTGTAAAATCATGCTTTTCTACCTCTACCTGGGCCTCCTCCATAGCATAGTAAGTCTTTATCTCTAATTGCTTATTAGGTTTGCTCAAAATCTATTTTGATTATTACTATGCCAATCCTTTCCCTGGGTCTTGGAAACTGTGCATTCTCGATTTTCTCTGCCTCTTTGCAAAGAAGACTGAGGCCAGCCAGAGTGACTGGTTGCCGTGTCACCTCTCCAGCCTCAGAATCCCTCTTTTCCTTCTAAGGAAGACTACTTCTGCTGGGGGTTCACTGTCCTAGCTTGCTGCTGCTTTAGCTATCTCTCTCTTTAGAGCTTCCCATTTTGTCCTCTCCTCTCTCTGTTTATATAAACCTCCTCAGATGTCCCGAATTTCTAAAACAAATCTTTAGTCTCCATTTAAGATCCACACCACCATCTGCTAGCCTACCTTGGTCCTTACGTTCATGGCTAAACCCCTCAATAAATTCTCTGTAGTCTGGGGAAGGAGTGTGGGCCCTGCCTTTGGCAGCCCAGGGTGGAAGCCAGCCCATTTGCCCTCCCCGAGCCTGATGAGAAGAATAGAGATAATTACGCCTACCATAGGATGAAAGGTCAATGTGAGCAATGGATATAAAATGTAGATGGGGCCCATCATACCCCCGCTTAGAATCTTTCGAAGCTCTGTTGCTAGAACTGAAGCTCTATTGAAGATCCATTGCCAGTGGGAGAAAGCCTCAGCATGTTACTCCTGCCTTGTTGCTTTTGCACATTTTTTCTCACCACCCCCTCCCTCTACTTTCAAATTTAAGTCCCCCCGAATGGTGGCATTAAGTACATTGCAATGTCTTGCAACTGTCACCACTATCTATTTCCAAAACTTTTCCATTATCCCAAACTCTGTAACCATTAAGCAGCAACTCCCCATTGCCCCTGGTAACCTCTAATCTACTTTCTGTCTTTTATGAGTTTGCCTATTCCAGGTACTTAATATAAATGGAATGATACAATATTTGTTCTTTTGCTACTGGCTTCCTTTACTTAGCATAATGTCTTTGTTTCATCTGTGTTGTAACAGGTGTAAGACCATCTTCTTTTTATGGCTGAATAATATTCCATTGCATGGACATACAGGTTTCTCCTACTAGTTTCTGTGAAACCTCTTGTAAACTGAAATGGTATACACTGAAGTAACATAAAGCAGTTACCATTAATTTATATGGACAATTTTTTAAGCATTCCTGATACTATAGGACACACCTCACTAATGGATGCACAAAATAAATTGAGATAAAGCACAGATGCTCACAGATAAAGTTCAAAGCTTGGGCAGCTTGATACCGAGATGCTGAGTGTAGTTCTCTGTGCATGCTGCCTCTGTGGCATCTTACTGCAAAACTAATGCTGCATGCAATATTTGCTTTTTCCTTTTTTTGTAAAGGTGAAAGTTCCCTGTGGATTTCTCTTGGCTAGCAAAATCAGGTGCTCCCTAGGGCTTTTGTAAAAGCCAGATGGCATACCATGAACTTGTGAAAAGTGGGGGATACTTGGACCACGTTTTGTTTATCCATGTCACTTGAAATCTTGATACATGCTTTTTTGTTTTCTTAGGACTCCCCATAATTCTCATCAGATTAATTTGCCTGTCACACTGGGAGTAAATATTTCTTGATTGAATTTACAGTTTCCAACAAGATGGCAATAGTGACAACTCAGAAATGCCTTTTCCTGGTGTGAGTGTGTGTAGCTAAGTGCATTTTCTTGAGTGTGTATGTTTCTGTGTCTCCTAGGTGAGATAATCTGGTTGGTAGACATGTCTGGATAAACATAGTATCTAAAATAGGTGGGGGCAGTGCTAGAACTTGGGAGTTCACTCTATCCCTCTGACCCAAAGGTGTTTAAAGGAGAAGCCAATTTCTTGGAAGCTTAATATTGTCTGGATTTACTCACTGTCTATTCACAGTCTGTCTCTTTGTAATAAATGTGTCTCTCAGGACTGAAGAAACATAGAAAAAAGTATTTCTCTGGAGGACTGCTCCCCAGGGAAAGTGAATCGATCCATCTTTTTTATCGTTGGTTTCACAAATCAAAGGAGGACATCTCCAGTATGATAAGGTAGTGGGGCAAATACATAACGTTTGCTGACAGATATTCCCTCTTAGTTGAATGACACACATTTAATTGGTGGCCACAGGCTGAGCGCTTCCAGACCTTCGGGACAGCCTGGGGTCTAGCCTTTGTTGAGCTTCGGTTTTATCTTGCAAGATATTCTTTCCTCTGCCCTCTTTGACTGATTATTTTTAATCCATCTTTGCAGATCTACTCAGGGCTTTTTTCTTCTTGGGTTTGTACTAATTGCTAGAGGTGGCAGAGCCTAGTGATTTGTTGTGCTGGCCACTGTGTGTCTGTGACATTTCTAGAATGTGCACGGTGAACCTATGTTTTTCCCTTCCTCCAGTGTGAGTATGTGCTAAAAAATCCAGTGTGCTTATTCATTTACTGAGCTTTGAGCCCACCACAGGGGCTCCCCTGTCATCATCTCCCTAGATAGATGATGTTGACTCATGGAAGATTTATTTGGGCCAGTCTGGGTGCTGAGTAACCATCTCTCGGACAGGATGACCTCGGCTAGCCCTCTGTGCCTTGTTTTTTAATTTCATGGGTATATCTAAGCCTTGGCTTACCTACTGCAGGATTTTGAGTAGGAATGTACTGTAAATGTGTTCTAATATTTAGTGACAGTTTACCGGTGCTCATTGTTGATAATAGCTGCAAAGCCAGGAATCAAAATAATGACTCCAAAACAAAGGCTGGAACATCTGCTCATGTCTTTTGATCAGTCTTTTTAAGCTTGGAGTCTATCAGAGTAGGATGGTAACTCAGGTGATATTTGGTGAGAGCATCCTAGTAGGAGACCGTGCCCAGGGTTCGCCTAATACAGAGATGTCTCTTTCCCCAGTGTTCAGCAGAAGGGGCCTTTCTTCCATCATATCCTCATCTCCTGGTATTCCCTGGGACCGACCACTGCTCTGGTGTGAGCTTGTGGCATTGGTGGCTCTGGATGGGATGGCCAAAGAGGAAGAGGGCGACTGACCGCTTTTTATTCCTAGCATGCTCCCGCCTGTTCACTGCTCTTCTTTATGGTCACTGTAGAAGGAAATGTGGAATGGGTGTCTGTTAAAAATGAAACCAATTGTAAGCTGTAGCAGATGCCTGGGTTGATTGCAACAGAAACCTGTGGGGTCAAGTGCGGGTGTTCAGCCCTGAATTTTCCAGCCATTTTTTGTTTTTGTCTCTTCGATGAATCTGTGTGTGGCCCTCCTTGCTCATCTCTGTGTGTCTCTTGCTCATCTGTGTGGCCCTCCTTGGTGCTTTCTGTCCTCGGAAGGAGTGCATGAGCATCTTCCTACTGTCCTTTTCTACTTGACTCATGACAGCCCCTGCTCACTCTGGCTCGTCTCACAGGGGTGGGCTCCGGGACCCTGACAAGGGGACGCAGCCATGTTCCCTGAGTGCAGCTTCTTGAATGGAAGCTATGTCCTTTCACTTCTGTGAGGGGCCTTGCTCCCTTGATGTTCCAGGAGTGACGCCTGCAGCTCTTGGCTTATTCCGAGGTTGGAGGAGAGGCACCCCTTCGCTTTGTAGTCGCAGGTGCAGGGGAGCCCAGGGGCACACAAGGAAACTGAGGTGCCCTGTGGTGGTCCCCAGAAAGCATAAGGGCAGGCTTGCAGAGGACAGATGGCAGGTCACTGCGTCTGAGGCTCTGAGTGGAACTCCTACCCTACCTGTGTCGGGGGGGGGGATGTGCTGGCTGCTCCCGTGGCCGTCTGGGACGCAGTGGAGAAACTCTGGCATTCTGTCATCACAGGATCCTGTCTGCTTGCTAGGGATTTAGACACTGGGGATTGCACCATGGGAAGGAATCTTGTGTTGGATTCCAAAGGACAGAATGGAGGTTAGCTACCTTAAAAACAAAAATCTCCTGTTAAGAGCTAATTTTAAATGCTCAAGGCAGCTAAGTGGCCCTTGCCAAGCCTCAGGTTCCACATCTGTTAAATGGAATGAAAGGGCCTGTCACTGCAGCTACCCACAAGGTGGCTGGGTTGATCAAAATAAAAATGAAATCGTGACTTTGAATGTTGGCCTGACATGTTACTTGTGTTAAGTGTTGCACAGGGGGGTCATGGTGCCGATGGTGAGTCCCTGTACAGAAGGACATGGAACCATGTGTTTGAAGAGGTGCTGGTCATTTGCTGGTGTTTATGGATGTTGAATCCTTGGATGTGGGATAGTTCTGATTTCAGAAACCCTGTTCCATTGTCATGGTGTGGATTTCAGACTCAAACTGTGCCACTGTTTGTCTGAAAAATATATACTATTTTCACGGAGTTTGGAAATGAGGAACCTGGGTCTGCTAGTCTTGGGTCAGGTTCCTTGGACTTCTTTCCAGGTTTTTAAATCCATATGCTTTATGCCAGTTGTCTTCAAACTTTAGCCTGCACCAGAATCATCTGGAGGGCTTTCTGAGACACAAACTCTAGGCTTCAGCCCCAGAATTGCTTTGGGACTGAGATCTTACATTTCTGATGCGTTCTCAGGTGATGCCTGTACTGGTGTTCCAAGGCCAACACTTCGAGAACCACTGATGTGTACCATCTGGACCCCTTTTTCTTGGCACTGGTTCATGACGAGTTTTCCCTGGAGTGCAGGAAAATGAGGAAAATAACGTACTGGGGTTTTCAGAAATTCAAATGTATTACATAGAAAAGAATACTCTTTTTTTCCCTTGTAATTTGGTCTTCCCTGTTTTCTGATGACAAATATCCTTTTTTTTTTTCACAAAATGATGGTATGATGGTAACAGTATTGGTAGTTTGGATGTAGTGTCCTTATTTAAAAAACTAGAGTTGGCAACTCTAATCCAGTTCCTTGATTTTTGGGAGAATTCTACAGCTCTCTGAAATCCAAAGTTTGACCTAGTAGATGTGTAGGTTCACTCCTTAATTTAAAATTTTTTTCCTTTTAAACAGGTAGGAAGGGAATGGAGCAGTTGAAATAAGAGGTATGTGTTTCTGAGTTTTGCTAAATGTTAGCTGACTTATTTTTCTAATGATAATTGCGGTAACCTTTTTCTTTTCGCAGCAAACTCATCATGCAAAGAAGACAGCAGCAGCCTGTGTACAGCTCTGTGTTGGTTTTGACATGCTTATCTGTGTAATTATTTCTTCTCCTGTGGTTTCAGAAGTAGCTGGGGAGAGTGGTCAGCCTTGAGGATCCTGGATAGTTTTTGATCTGACATTTTACTTAATTGCACCTCATTTAATCTCATATTTGGTAAAAGATGTTAAATTTTGTGCAAACATCTTGCATTTTTCAAACTTATTACAGCTTTCTCAAGCCTTACTATTTGTAAAAACTCTTAAGACCGGGGCCTCTCTCTGCAAGTGTTGTGATAAACTTTCACCATTGTTTGGGAAATTTTAGGCAAAGTGTTGAAGAAAGTTTAGCAACTATTCCACATTTTGAATTTGGGCAGTGTCTCTGAAAAATCCTCTTTCTGAGTCACGGTATCCCAGCTTTGTGCCTCAATTTGTTGGATGATTTGTGACCTTAATTCTCCACTTGTATTTGCATATGTAGACGGAGTCTTTAGTTGAAGTTTTTCAGGTCTTGATCTTGTTTGATGGCCAAATTCAGCTCCAAATTGAGGAAGTAAACTGTGGAGAGTCAGTTTCTCTTCTGTGTTCAAAAGATTCCATTTGACATTCATTTTGAATTTCTACTGAAAGAAGAAATCTAGCTTCCCCTCTCTGATTTTCTCTTGTAAGTCTTGTTTCCCTATTTGATCATGCTACCTTCCCATGCTATAGACTGCACACACCATCCCCACCCCCGCCCCATTGGCATGTGTCCCGTTATTACAGCCAGGACTCCTTTCCTAGCTAATTGACTTGCTTTTCCTTGAATGGTGCTGCAGGTTGCCCAGGCCTTTCTGGTCTATTAATATCTTTTGAAATGTGTGTGCTTTCTCCTTTCAGAAATGAAGCTACTAAGTCACCTAGCCATCTCTTTTATTATCTTGGAATGTATGTTAGGGATCAACATTTCTTGTGTAAGCGTTTATATTTTCTAAACATTGATTTCTTCCAAGTGTTACGTATCTATGACTGTTTTTCAAAGTCTTACTTCCATATGTTTTGCTTAATTATTCTAAACTCAGTGTTCAGAAATCACTTCCTTGTTTGAAGCTGATTGAAATCACAGATACTTAGTCTTCTTTAAAAAAGATTGGCATTTGCCTGCAGGGCAAAAGTATTAATATATGATTGTAGCTATTCTTGTGTTAAGACTTGTGTAGTTTAGCAGAATGAAAGACAGTATTTACAATTCATTTAAAACATACTCTCTTTGTTGGTTTTTTAGTGTCTACTTAGTTTTTTCCTTAGGAAACAAGATATCCCCTTAAGAAAAAAATCCCTATTAAATATATTAATGAAGAGGTCTCACCAAATGTCATTTAAAAATTGAAATGTTCAGTTTGGATTTAACTTCCTATGGGATTATTCATGTAATGCCATTCACTGCGATTTTGTATTAATAGAATAGACAAATCAGCGCTTTGCGGTGTATGTAAGCCTTTGCTTGTTTTTCCTGTCTTGATTGCTGGTTACACATAAAATTCAGAGGAGGAAAAACCATGTAGCACAGAGAGGAAGGGTGGTGGCAGAATGAGTCAAGAGTCCCAGGTCCTGTTCCTACTGCTGGTCCAGCCCGCTGGCTGGAGGCCTCATTTCCAGCTGTCCGGATGGGGTGTGATAATGCCAACCCGGGACACCCAGAGTCAGCGTGGAGCAACCCCTCAGATGGTGTGTTGGGGGGGATACCAAAGGTGAAGAGGGCTCATTTGCAGAATGGAGGTGCTGTGAAGGCACGGGTTTCCCTGGGCACCTGGGGAAGTTCTGACTAGTGCTTGGTGGCGGAGAGAGCTAGAAACCATCTGCCATACTCAGTGTCACAGTTTTTCCAGAGTGAGTGAAATTCCAGTCGCCTGTGGATTCCATTGCCCTGGCAGTCCCGTCCCTTCCCTTCTTTCCCTGTTAGCTCAGCTGACTTGCTCCAGCTCTCCCAGCTTTCCCGGACGTCCTGCCAGCAGTGAGCCTCACGTGGGTGTCCACGTGGTCCATTGGTGGACTCCCTAAAAATCTTGCCAGGCTGGAAATGCGTTAGACTGCTGGCTCCAGATCAGACTGCTTGGGTCTGAGTCCCACTTGAGTTGTGTGACTTTGGACCAGTTTTTTTTTTTTAGCTTTCGAAGCCTCTGTCTCCTCATCCATGCAATGGAGATAGTAACAGTGCCTGTGTCATAGAACAGTCCATGGGAAGAACTTAGGGCTGGTATGTAAGTTTTCAAAAAATAGTAGCTATTATTATTGCCTAAACGCAGGCTGAAGGACCATGACCCTCTGGGTTTTCTTCCATGTTATGTGTATGTGTGTATGAGAGAGAGAAAGGCAGAGAGAGACAGAGAAAGAGTAGCACAGCCACTTTACAGACTGTGGGGGATGTTTGAACAGCGTTCAGTGTCATATCTTTGAAGAGAGCCAGGAATTTTGGGGATGCCACCATGCCAGAGAAAACAGGTTCCAGAAAAAGAAAACAGAGGCAGGATTCCTTGCAGAGAAGGAGGCAGCCGCAAGTTGTTTAGGGTGGTATCCAGCCAGGGGGATTGTTCAGAAGGTGGCCCTGGCCCAGGCTAGGGTGGAGGAAGCTTGTGGAGGAGACACTGTGGGCTGGGGGAGGAGGGCAGAGGCTGTTGGTCTGGGAATTCAGGGTGAGCCACAATGAATTGGAAAGCTCCTGGTGTTTCCTCCAACTCCTGGGTACTTGAAAAATGAGGCCTGGGTGAGCCCACAGCTGCCCCTCCTGCTGAGTGTGGAGGGAGGAACTCAGTGGGCTCTGATCCAGTGGCCCCATGGTAACTGAACCAAGTGGACACTGGGTGTCTGTGTGTTCTTCCCAGGGAACCTCTTCCTACCAGCAGGGCACTCTGTGCTAATGGTCACGGCAAGGTGAGCAAGGATGAAGGAGCCCCCCAGGTGTCAGGCTTGGTATCCAAAGTCATGCTTAGACCAGTCCTTGCCTGCAGGGAGCTCTCAGTCTACTAGGTCAGATGTGGCAGACAATATGTCATCAGAGAAACCTGTGGTTACAATATTGGAATGCCACATAGAAGATGAAAGGTTGCCCAGCTGTTGACAGATTAGAGATGCAGATGAACCCACTTTATGACCAGAGATGGACTTACTTTGTTCCTGACTCATTCTAAATTATTACTGTTCTCATTGGCTAAATTTCATTTATCTAAGTTGGTATCATACTTACTATATAACTTTAAACCTGTGTTTTTTTCTTCCAACATTATACCTAGATTGATTTACCATGAATTATATAATTGTTTGCACATATGTATCTTAATGGTATGTTAGTAGCTCATGGTCTGGATGTGCCTTATTTTATCCGTGCTCCTGTTGTTTTAACATTTGGCATATTTCTTTTTTTTTTACTATTATAAATAACATATGCAGGGAACATCCTTGTGCATAAACTGCTCTTTACAATTCTAATTATTTCTTTTTCTTACTGGTTTTAATATGCTTGTTTCAGCTTTATTGAGGTGTAATTGGCAAGTGATGTAACATATTTAAAGTGTGTGTTGTGATGACTTGATATATGTATCCATGGTGAAAGGACTCCCTGTCCCATTAATTATCAAATCCATCCTCTCACATGGTTATTCTTTGTGTGTGTGTGAGGACATTTAAGCTTTATTCTCTGTGGGTAAAATTGCAATATTTCCAGAATCTCTTGCCTGGTCTTAGTGCATCTCCATATCAGTAGATGTTTCCAAGGGGTGGAGAGGAGTAGTCCATCTCCATATCAGTAGGTAATTACACTGGCAGCAAGCGCATATCTGGACCGGAGAGGTTGGGTGGGGCCTCTTCTGCAGCTGGGTCACAAGAGACATGGAAAGCAGAAGTGGACTGCTTGTAAGAAATACACGGGTTTCTCCCACTTTATTTCTTCCTTTGACTGATTTCAGTTTCAAAGGTATTTTGCCTCAGGATTTTCCCTCTGGAATTACTTTCTCTTAGCAAATTTCAATTATAAAATACAGTTATCAGCTATCATCACCACGTTATATATTAATCCTCAGACCTTTTCATCTTATAACTGAAAGTTTGTACCTTTTGACCAACCTCTGCGTTTCCCCCACCCCTTAGCCCAGTATATGGCAATCACCATTATACTCTCCGTTTCTATGAATTTGACCTTTTTTTAAGATTCCATATACCAGTGACACCAGGCAGTATCTGTCTTTCTCTGTTGATTTATTTTACTTAGGGCAGTGCCCTCAAGGCCCATTCCTGTTGTTGCAAGTGGCAGGATTTCCTTCTTTTCTGTGGCTGAATAATATTCCATTGTATGTATATACCACATTTTCTTTATCCATTCATCCTTAGATGGACACTTTGATTGCTTCCGTGATGGACACTTTGATTGCTTCCGTATCTTGGCAGTTGTGAATAAGGTGGCAATGAACGTGGGTCATGTTCTGAGAAGGGGAATTAACTTAAAAGCTATATGTTTATTTTCAGGGCTTATAAGGTGCTATACTGGCTCTCAGAAAGATTTTTACTAGTTCACACTCCTACTGGTAATGTGTGAGCATGTCCATCTTATCACATCCTTGCCAGTGATTATCATTACATTCTTTTTGAAAGTTCAAAATGAAACCTTTAAAAAAAAATCTAATTCAAGGTGTCACAAGAAAACACTGATGCTCAGTTGCACAAAGATGCCAGAAAGTGCATTTGTCCAGGAGCCTCAGCCCCCACTGGGATGGAGGATAGAGAGGGAAGGTCTTCCCCACTGAGAGGTGCCCACAGGCATGAAGGCCTTCAGCCAAGGGTGTGGTTAAGGCCTTTTTAAACATTGGGAACTTCAGAACAGCTGCCTGTTTCCTTTTTGCTTTACTTTTCCTGAGTGAATGAACTTCTCTGTCTCTTTTTGACCTAAAATTTAGAAAGGTCCCTGAGAGGTCATCCATTTCAAACTTCATCATCTCAAATGAATGGAAATCCATCCTGTTTTTTTAAAACCCTAGGGACAGGAGATTTCATAAGCATTGCGATTTTTTACTTTCTTCACAACTTGGCAGAAATGATCTCATCAGTATCTACCCCTTCCTCTTTTCCCCCACTTTAAGTAGGAGACAAAATTGATAAAACTAAGCTCCAAGAGGTGAGATCACTAGCCTGGGGCCACTTACTGGAAGTTCCAAGAATAGACTGGGTGATCCTGACACCCACTGACTTTGGGCAGGAACGTTTTCCAAGTGACTTAAAAAGTGGGAAAAGCCACTAGATAACCAGAGCCAAGTCCTGTTTCCTGACTTTTCCACAGCCTTTATTAACAACACACAGGGCACACATTAGAAATGAGTCAGCCCCGTCGGTGGTTTTCCTAGGACATAAAGCAGTGTGCACAAATAGCCAGCTCCCCATCAGGCCTCAGTGGATTCTGAATGAAGCCAGAAAGTGATTCAGCCTTAGCTCAAAAGAGAAAACACACACACAGACACCAAGAAGCAAAAAGAGTTCTATTATTCCTGGGCTGCAGAAAATGCTAATATAGGGTAAACTGGTTTTTCAGCTTCTTAAAATTTCACTGTATACTGTGGGTTTTTCCATAAGAGTTCTTTCTGTAAATAAATGATCCCCATTATAGATGCTCATTTGGAGTGGGACTCTGCACAGATCCTATTTTCATAGCAACTTCAAAAATGAAGAGTTCTAAAAAATTTTTAGTAAGCAGTGAAGAATTGGATGTAACACTTTTTTTCAGCCTTAGTGAAAAATCACATCTATGCAACTTTTAAAAATACGCACTTTTGTGGTAGAGTTAGTAAAAGCGTGATGCAATGGCTCTTTTGGTATGTTGCATCGATGGACCACGTCAAATGAATGAGGCTTGTATGATTCCTTTTATTACTTCATAAATTAGAGTATTTGTTTTTAAAATGTCAACAAAGCCTTGTTGGCAATGCATTTTCTGGATTAGTAAGATTTTGAAGTAACTGAGGTTTACTAATTTAATTAACCCTTTGTTTGGGATTTTTTGGTAGAAGTCTTAATAATATATTCTTTTTTTGAAATGTCTAGAAAAATGCAGCATCTGACTGCTTAAAGCTTCTGGTTTCTTCTAATCACATCTGTCTTGCGAAGGGCCATTGCGTAATCTAGGAAGACTTTAGGTTTCAGAGAAAATCAAGTGCATTACATCACCACTAATACAGCCAGTGCCAAGTTACTACCCTGCCTGAAAGCGGCTCTTTTTTTCTCCTATAAAATAAAGTATCAGATGTACTTTCTTCTGTTCCCAGAGGGCTGTCATCCTCCCTCTGGGCTCTGGCCCATGCCCTGGCCATTGGTCAAGGAGAGTAGCAGGGCCCTGAAGGGTTGCTCACTGCAGCATTGCCGCATCTGCTCTCAAACAATAGGCATCTTGCTTTCCCTCATGCCTTGGGAAGTCCTGCTCACTGGTTGGAACTTCCTGCTCAGGGCCCTGAAGACTTCATTACATAATCTTCAGGCTTCTGCCTATTAGGAGGCGGGAGGCCTGCATGGCATCACGGTTGCCTGCCTTCCTCTCTGGGTAAGGAATTCTGAGACCAGGCAGTTGTAGGCTCCAGGTGTTTGCACCTGGTCTTCTTCCCACTTCCACATCCAACCATCGGAGGAACTTTCAAGCCTGAATCAGCATGTGCTTTGTGCTGTGAGCTTAGTGAGAGGAGTAAAATCCTATTAATAAACACCTCATTTATACTAATGATACTGACAGTTCAGCTTTGTGGGCAGAGCAGGGACCTGTGCTTTGCATCAGGACTGCAGGGAGCTTGATGGGTGTCCCTACCCAGCAGGATAACCTAGTATACTGTATATAAATATAAAAAACCTTGTATACTATGTATATTTAGTGCATTTTATATATGTATATAAATAACCTAGTACATCCAACTATGTATATTTAGTGCATTTTATATATGTATATAAATAACCTAGTACATCCAACAGTGCCTTCATTTTCCTTGATTCATACCTTATTTCACTGTCCGTCATTTATGCCGGGACACTTTGGTTGGGATCTTTTTGATGATAATCATGCCCTTGTGGTATTATTCCCTTGAGGCCAGGCATTCAGAACAAAATTTTTCATTGATACATTGATATTTGTTACACCATGGGAAAATTTGCTCCTTGTTTCAACCATAAACAGGTACTGGGGAAAATAAATCTTTTGGTGGTGAATCTCTAGGAAGGATTTTAGTTGTGTATAATGGGAGGGACGGAGAATGGAGTCTTTCTTTTCTCTGGTTATTCTTGATTTTCAGCCTATGTTGGTAATGAGGTAATTACAGTCATCAAAAAACTCATTAGCTCTGACTGGAGGTACCCCATGTCCATGAGCATTACCATGTAATGACAGATATTATGAGGGATGCAGTTGCCTACCTGTGAATGACTGCTGTATGTCAGGCCGCAGCATGCTCTTGGAAAGGAATGAGAAGCTTGCAGCTTAAAAAGAAGAAAGAAAATAGCAGACCTTCAGATAAATGGCAAATAGTATTCTGGCTTTTGTTTTAGTAGTCTGAGCTCTCTTTAGGAAACTGTGGGTAATGCAATGATTGGAGTTTGTGAAAATTTACATAATACTACTTATTTCTCGTGGGGGCCGTTTATGTGCATGGGGTATGTGTTTATATCTAGAAATTGAGGATGATTTTATGGTACAGAACAAGAGGAAAGAGTGGATTCCCCTGACTTCTAGGCACTTGAAGGTTTTCCTCTTGTACTGTCCATGGACCTCATCTACTATTATAAGGGTGACCACTTAATTGTATCAAAGAAAGTCCCCTTAAATTCCACCTTGTGACCAGTCCTGCTCCTCTGGCCTCTGAGTGAGATGCTGGGGGGGCAGAAATGTTGTCTTCCTTTACTAAGTCAGATTGAAGCCAGCCTGAAATGATGGCTTAGCTGTCTCAGATTTGGATATATGAAACATTACATTCAGGTTTGTTCAGACAGCCCCGAATGTATCCTAATTTGGTTATTTTAGGGTTTGGTGTCTTTGAGTTTAGGGAATCTTTTGCCAGTGCCAGGGTTTGACGTTTGCTCTATTCAGATGTGTCCAGTGCCTTCCTGCTCAGTCTGCATACCCAGTTCAGGGTCCAAGCGCGCAGATCACACCCTCTGAGGCCATGTGTGTTGCCCTTTTGCCTCATCGTCCCCTCATGTCTGCAGTCTCTTCAGCCTGTACACCCTAACCCTCCAAGGACACTTCTCTCCTCAAGGTCATGGCCATGTTCAAGAGCACTTTGATCATCACACATATGCTGAGAAGTCCCTAGCCCCCATTTCCAGCCCACTTCTCTTCCTAAGCCCTGGTCTCTATATCCAGTGGCCCCTGGACATCCCTAAATAATCCAGCCACCATGTCCCAAGGGAACTCCCTTGCTGTCTTCCTCTACAGAGTCCTCCATTTCCCAGTGGCCCTTCCTCCTCTGCCTGCTCCCATCCCATCAGGATGGGGCTCCTTTTCCTACCTCTTGTCTCTCCTCCCAGCCCCCATTTCTAGTCACTCTCCCATACCTTCCACTTCAGTTCCAATCTCTTGCATTTATTTATTAATCTATTACCTATTACCTACATCTATGATTTATTATCTATCACCAGATGCAGTGAGCTGGTGCCTTCTCGTTCCCGAATCTTCAGTTCATTGTCTCGGGGCCCTTCAGTGGTTTACCCGAAGCACACATCTGATGGCATTACTTCTCTGTCAGGGGCGTCCTGTTGCCCATAAAGTGGAAACTGCCTTGCATGTTGGCCAAGTGGGGACCTGCCTGGTGTGTTTTCCCAGTGCAGATGTGTTATTCTTAATGTGCCCGGGTTTGGATCATAAACTGGGTGGCTGCCCTACTTATAAGTCTTCTCGTGCCCCCCCCGCCCCCAACTCTAGCCTGTCCCTTCTGTGCTTCCTGTCACTCTGCTGCAGCTGCAGGAACCCCTAGGACTGTGCATGTTTTCTCTTCCACCTCCAGCCCTTAGACTTGTGTGTTTTTCTGCCCGGAATCTGACCACCGCCTCTCTCAGGCTGGCCCCTTACATACTCTCAGCCTCTGCTTAGGTCCATTTCATCAGGAAACGTGCCACCTCCTGTATGCTTCTGGCGCCTGGGCTTACTCTGTGCGCTGCCGATGCCTCGTATTTCACTGCTTGTTTCCTTACCTCACTCCTCAGCTGGAGTCTCATCTCCTGGAGGGCAGAGCACCCTCTTGGTCAGGTATGGTTGGCTAGATGCCTGTCAGTGTCACCAAATATTGTTAAATGTTTGTTAACAAGTGAATAAATGGGCAAAATAAAGGTAGGATTCCTCCCAAATCAGCAAATGGAATATATCAGGCACCTCAACTTATATGATGCCAGGAAACCTTTAAAGTCCTGGAGTAGGATCATTTTTGAATATGTTGCTGGAAGAACAGGGGATATAGACTAGAAAATTCTCATTCTGCTGTTAAGTAATTCAGGCTCACTGTGATTGTGCTGGGGAACAGGCCATGCCAGGTATATGTCACCACTTTAACATCAGCTGATCCTGGTATTATTTTACAATTTCCTCTTTAGCACCCTGTTCATGATAAGCTGTTATTTTGAGCACAACAGTGGCCACTCTTAAATGAGACATCTTTGAGCTTTGGAAGAGTTGGATGGGATGTGGAGTTAACCCCCTGAAGCCAGGAATGCATGTCTCCTTGGTGGGCTGCTGTATTTCTTCTGTACAGGGTTTTCGAGGCAGCTGGGCATTGCAGTGTTCCAAGCGGGGTCCCAGTGGGACAGGGACTCTCTCCGGGTGGTGCCAGTGAAGGAACTTAATGCAGGGGGCTCATGAGAGAAGTGTGTGCTGGATGAGAGGAATCAGTGATAACTATTGGGCTCTGCCCAGAGGCTAGGGCCACCCTAGGCAAAGTGGGGAGCCCATCCAGCCATGGGGAGTGGTTGTGGGGGCACAGTCATTGCTAGAACCCTGGACAGAAGTAGGAGGAAACAGGCAAGAAATACCTGAATCTTTCTCCTCTTGGCGTCTACTCTTCTGATAGCATCCCTCACTGGCAGGCCTGCAGCCAGAGCGCTGGGCAGCCTGCATGATGCAGTCTGGTGGGTTGGTCTTGGGGACAAGCGTGGGACACGGGCAGTGGGGCGGTGGGGGAGGGCACCGGTGGAGGACAGACCTGGGGGCCAGCCCTGGTCTATCCTCCAGCAGCGTCAGAGGCCGAGATTCTGGCCCCTTCATTTAGTTTCATTTTGCTTCCGAGGAAATGTCACAAGGCTAGAAATACTTCTCTAGCTTTAGCCACATTACCATTTCTTGACGGGAAAGTGCTGGATTGGGTCTGCCCATTTAGCATCCTTGCTGGTGGTCCAGCTCTGATGTGTGCCTTAGACTGAGGTTTGCGGCCACCAGCACACACCCGCTAAAGGCCAGGACCCACAGCTCTTTTCACCAGAGCCGCTTCGCTTACCCTGCTTTCAAAATCCTGCTGCACCTCATCCCTCAAAGGTGTGCACTTTCGTCTCTTCTACTACCGCTGTCTCCTCCCCGACAACCCTGCTTCCCAGTGGATTCCTTGCTTGCTTTTTGCCCCTCTTTCTTTCACCTCTTGCAAGAGCCAGTGCCACGTTGCAAACAGCATCCAGGCGTCCTGCCCCTAAGCTGCAGTCTCCTTCTCCGCCTTCCCTGCCGCCACCCGCGGAGTGCTCAGGGTGGTGGCTGCCAGGCTCCCAGTCCGCCCCTCCTGCCTGCACCCTCGGCTGCCCTCTCCACCCGCGGCCACTCACCGACCTTCCCTTAGCTCCGCCAGCACTAAGCCCTTGCCTGTCTGTCCTTGTTCTTCCCCATTTTCTGACTCTTCCTTCCCACGCCCCCTTCTCTCTCGGCCTGGCTCTTCCTACTTCAGCCAGCAGTGTAAATGGCACCTCTTCAGAGCATTCTTTCCTGACCGCCAAGAGTCAGAAGGGCCCTCCCCACCCCACCGTCTTGGCCATAACCCCTGTGCCTGCACATCTGTCTCAGTGCACTTAGCACAGGGGTGGCAGACAGCACCAAGGTCAGGTGTGAGCAGGTGCACCTGGAAGACAAGGGCAGAGGCCACGCTGGCAGCTGTGGTCCTCCTGAGGTTTCACTTCTAGGAAGTCTGGGGGGCTGTGCATGATGGTTTGCACCAGTTTCATTTTGTTGACGGGTTTAGTATCAGCGGCCACCTGGGCCCCAGGGATGCAGCTCTTGGAACACTTCTCCACCTACAGTGTGTGAGTGGGTCACTTAGATGGCCCTGGGCCCCCCACTCCTTTTGTTTTGTCTCCCCCATGTCCTTGCTTCCTCTTATTTCTTCCAGCCTTCTGACTGTCTTGCCTCGTTTTAGTTGCCAGAGTGGTGAACACACACGCCCGTTCACTCAGTCTTGCTGCTCTCTGATGGACAGAGATAGGCAGTCAGGATAATCATACTACCCTTCATTTCAGATCCCTCTCTTTTGGATTTTGTGATCATTTGGATGGAATCAAGCTCCTATGAAAAGAGGGTCGCTCAGCAAAGTACACATTAAATGTGTACTTGAGGAAAGCCATCCACTCTCTGAGAGAACAGAGATTTTGGGGGGCACTTCCTCCTGTTTATCGGTGGGCTGATGGCATTGCTTCAGCTTTTCAGTGCCCTGTAGCCCTGAATGTTTGCTTCT
Source organism: Smutsia gigantea (assembly GCA_032199065.1). Lineage (NCBI taxonomy): Eukaryota > Metazoa > Chordata > Mammalia > Pholidota > Manidae > Smutsia > Smutsia gigantea. The sequence goes on along the minus strand of JAVSCE010017795.1, from coordinate 476,492 downwards.
GATGTGTGTGAAAGGGATCCGTGAGCTTCAGAATACCTAGAGCTTTAACTTTAAAGTAATCAAATTAACCTTTACTGAAGTCATTTGAATTACACAGCTTTCCCCTTGTCCTGCTTGCAGGCCACTTGCTGTAGTCTGAGGATGAGGCAGTGCACTGTCTATTTTGCAGATAAAGAACTGAGGCCTGACAGCTGCACACACTGTGTAGACCATGCACTTCCTTAGGGGCAGAGCTGGAGCTGGGGGGTCCACACGTCTTGAGTGTTGGCTGTCTCTGTTGTTTCTCTCTGGAGCTTTGCAGTTGAGCTCTTGTGCATAAATGTGATGAATTTTTTTTATTGGGTTTTGAATAACAAATCAGATTAGCCTCATTTCCTTACTTCTTAAAATTTATGCTTCCTCCATCTTCTTATTGCCTTATTGTAGTAGGGAAGAGAAGAAAAAATTAAAACCATAAATCAAACTGTGAAAGGAAGTTTTGTGGGAAAGTTAATCAAACACACATCTCACTTCCACACAGGCCACTTGGAGGTCGAGGTTGTTTTTCATAGCTGTGCTGTAACCCCTGGTTATTGAGGGCAGTAGTGGAGGCTGAGAACAGCCTCTAGCTCATTCCTTACTGAATCTGAGGCAGTGCAGGTGCTAGAGGGAGCCAGGGCGGACAGTTGGTCTGGATGAATAAGAGATGACGATCAGTTAAGTCGCTGATGTGAGAATAGATAACCAGACTGAGTCTCAGATACCCACAGGGGAATCCGTTAATCACATGCACTACCAAGAAGTAATGAATTGCCCCGTCACTTCCCCAAGGCATAATTTCTTTAAAAGGTTCAGGAATTTGCATGAGAAACCAGTGTGGCTGTTTGGATCTCCAGCCCGACTAGTGAGGAGTAAGTAACCGGGGGTCCAGTGGGTGCAATGAGTGTGTTTTCTCTCTCCAGAGGCAGTAACGTGGGGAAGGGACTGTGTTTTACAGGCCTCTCATCTTGTCCGCATGACCGCGTCTGATTTTTCTCCTTTCTGCTTCCCTGAAGGGATTTCCTAGGAAAGCTTGAAGTGATGAATTTTATCCTTTTATGTTACATTTTAAGATTTACAACCTCCTTGCTTCCACTGAGCTTTTGCAAATGTTCTCTGCAACTTCTTGCAGCTCCTGATTTTTTCTGACATGGTGTTACCCCTCAACTATGATTCCCTTTCGACCTTCCCTGGGTCCTGGAGTCAGATCACGCCTGGGAAAGGCAACCGGGAAGGCTCTGCTGCGTGTCCTTGAGCAAAGCTGGCTCTCGCGGCCCTTTGGGTTTGATACTGTGCATTAGGAAGAAGGATTTGGGGCACATCTGAGGAATGGTGATTGCTAGATTCTGCAGGCTCCTTGCGAACAGTGGCGAATGCTTCTCCTGGACCCCGGCAGCCATTCTCCACTTGGTGATGGTGAAAGAGCATGGGACATATGGCCCGCAGAGATGGACAAGAACTTGCCCATGGTGGTGTGCGTGGTGTCTGCTGTCTGTGTCCCTGACAGGCCCACCTGGGGGGTTGCAGCCACGTTGGGAGACTTTTACCTTCTCTCCGAAATGAAACCAAATGAATGAATGTTTCCAGGGCACCAGTGCTTGCCGCTGCTACAGAAGATGGCAGGGCTTTAGCCCCTGGGCACGTATCCTTGTCCAGCTTCAGAGCCTTGTCACCTGTGCTCAGCTCTTGCTGGGTTCATGCTTGGTACCCCTTGAAGCCCAGATTTCAGCCAAATTTTCCCAAGATGGTGACGTATCAGGGACAGGAGCTTCCGCACCACAAGGGGAGACCCTGTGGGAGAGTCATGTACAAGCTGCATGGAATTAAAGTAAATACAAATGCTATGTAGTGACTTGACAGTCTCTGAACTGTCCCACCAGATAACTGACGAGAACCACAGACTATGCTCAAGTGTGTTCCGGGTGTGGGGGCAAGTGGGATGTGAATTGTGTAATTCTGCCAGAGAAATACTAACAGACCACACGCCAGGTGCTAGGTCAGAGATCATCTCAGCCAGCCTCAGAATTACCCTCTGGATGCTGTTCTTTTCTTAGACGTTAGTGGGGCATGGAGACCCCCAGTCTCCGAGCTGAAAATATTTCCTAAACTCAGCTACTTTTTTTTGTTAATTTTGGTATCATTAATCTACAATTACATGAGCAACATTGTGGTTACTAGATTCCCCCCATTATCAAGTCCCCACCACATACCCCATTACAGTCACTGTCCATCAGCGCAGTGAGATGCTATAGAATCACTACTTGTATTCTCTGATTTGTATAGCCCTCCCCGTGCCCCCCCCTACATTATGTCTGCTAATCGTAATGCCCCTTTTTCCCCCTTGTCCCTCCCTTCCCACCCATCCTCCCCAGTCCCTCTCCCTTTGGTAACTGTTAGTCCATTCTTGGGTTTTGTTAGTCTGCTGCTGTTTTGTTCCTTCAGTTTTTTTATTTGTTCTTATACTCCACATATGAGGGAAATCATTTGATACTTGTCTTTTTCTGCCTGGCTTATTTCACTGAGCATAATACCCTCTAGCTCCATCCATGTTGTTGCAAATGGTAGGATTTGTTTTCTTCTTATGGCTGAATAATATTCCATTGTGTATAGGTACCACCTCATCTTTATCCATTTATGTACTGATGGACACTTAGGTTGCTTCCATTTCTTGGCTACTGTAAATAGTGCTGTGATAAACATAGGGGTGCATCTGTCTTTTTCAAACTGGGCTGCTGGATTCTTAGGGTAAATTCCTAGGAGTGGAATTCCTGGGTCAAATGGTATTTCTATTTTGAGATTTTTGAGGAACCTCCATACTGCTTTCCACAATGGTTGAACTAATTTGCATTCCCACCAGCAGTGTAGGAGGGTTCCCCTTTCTCCACATCCTCGCCAACATATGTTGTTGTTTGTGTTTTGGATGTTGGCCCTCCTTACTGGTGTGAGGTGATATCTCATGGTGGTTTTAATTTGCATTTCTCTGATGATTAGCGATGTGGAGCATCTTTTCATGTGCCTGTTGGCCATCTGAATTTCTTCTTTGGAGAAGTGTCTATACATATCCTCTGCCCATTTTTAATTGGGTTATTTGCTTTTTGTTTGTTGAGGTGTGTGAGCTCTTTATATATTTTGGATGTCAACCCCTTATCGATATGTCATTTATGAATATATTCTCCCATCCTGTAGGATGTCTTTTTGTTCTACTGATGGTGTCCTTTGCTGTAAAGAAGCTTTTCAGCTTGATATAGTCCCACTTGTTCATTTTTGCTTTTGTTTCCTTTGCCCGGGGAGATATGTTCATGAAGAAGTTGCTCATGTTTATGTCCAAGAGATTTTTGCCTATATTTTCTTCTAAGAGTTTTATGGTTTCATGACTTACATTCAGGTCTTTGATCCATTTTGAATTTACTTTTGTGTATGGGGTTAGACAATGACCCAGTTTCATTCTCTTACATGTAGCTGTCCAGTTTTCCAACACCAGCTGTTGAAGAGGCAGTCATTTCCCCATTGTATATCCATGGCTCCTTTATCGTATATTAATTGAATGTATATGTTTGGATTAATATCTGGACTCTGTATTCTGTTCCACTGGTCTGTGGGTCTGTTCTTGTGCCAGTACCAAATTGTCTTGATTACTGTGGCTTTGTAGTAGAGCTTGAAGTCAGGGAGTGTAACTCCAGGGAGTTTTATTCTTCCCTCTCAGGATTGCTTTGGCTATTTGGATTCTTTTGTGTTTCCATATGAATTTTAGAACTATTTGTTCTTGTTCATGAAGAATGCTGTTGGTATTTTGATAAGGATTGCATTGTGTCTGTATATTGCTTTAGGTAGTATAGCCATTTTGACAATATTTATTCTTCCTAGCCAAGAGCATGGGATGAATTTCCATTTGTTAGTGTCATCTTTAATTTCTCTTAGGAGTGTCTTGTAGTTTTCAGGGTATACATCTTTCACTTCCTTGGTTAGGTTTATTCCTAGGTATTTTATTCTTTTTGATGCAATTGTGAATGGAATTGTTTTCCTGATTTCTCATTCTGTTAGCTCATCGTTAGTGCATAGGAAAGCAACAGATTTCTGTGTGTTAATTTTGAATCCTGCAACTTTGCTGAATTCAGATATTAGTTCTAGTAGTTTTGGAGTGGAGTCTTTAGGGTTTTTTATGTACAATATCATGTCATCTGCAGATAGTGACAATTTGACTTCTTCTTTACCAATCTGGATGCCTTGTATTTCTTTGTTTTATCTGATTGCCGTGGATAGGACCTGCAGTACAATATTGAATAACAGTAGGGAGAGTGGGCATCCCTTTCTTGTTACTGATCTTAGGTGAAATGCTTTCAGCTTCTCGCTGTTAAGTGTAATGTTGTCTGTGGGTTTGTCATTGATGGCCTTTATTATGTTGAGGTACTTGCCTTCTATACCCATTTTGTTGAGAGTTTTTATCATGAATGGATGTTGGACTTTGTCAAATGATTTTTCAGCATCTATGGAAATGATCATGTGGATTTGTTCTTCTTTTTGTTGATGTGGTGGATGATATTGATGGATTTTCGAATGTTGTACCATCCTTGCATCCCTGGGATGAATCCCACTTGATCATGGTGTATGATCCTCTTGATGTATTTTTGAATTCGGTTTGCTAATATTTTGTTGAGTATTTTTGCATCTATGTTCATTAGGGATATTGTTCTGTAATTTTCTTTTATGGTGGGGTATTTGCCTGGTTTTGGTATTAGAGTGATGCTGGCTTCATAGAATGAGTTTGGAAGTATTCCCTCCTCTTCTAGTTTTTGGAAATCTTTAAGGAGAATGGGTATTATTTCTTTTTTATATGTCTGATAAAATTAAGCGGTGAATCCATCTGGTCCAGGGGTTTTGTTCTTGGGTAGTTTTTTGATTACCGATTCAATTTCGTTGCTGGTAATTGGTCTGTTTAGATTTTCTGTTTCTTCCTTGGTCAGTCTTGGAAGGTTGTATTTTTCTGAGAAGTTGTGCATTTCTTCTAGGTTTTCCAGCTTGTTAACATATAGATTTTCATTGTATTCTCTAATAATTCTTTGTATTTCTGTAGGGTTCGTCATGATTTTTCCTTTCTCATTTCTGATTCTGTTTGTGCAGGTTCTCTTTTTCTCTTAATAAGTCTGGCTAGAGGTTTATCTATCTTGTATATTTTTTCAAAGAACCAGCTCTTGGTTTCATTGATTTTTTTCCTATTGTTTTATTCTTCTCAATTTTATTTATTTCTTCTCTAATCTTTATTATGTCCCTCCTTCTGGTGACTTTGGGCCTCATTTGTTTTTCCAATTTCAGTAATTGTGTCTTTAGACTATTCATTTGGGATTGTTCTTCCTTCTTTAAATATGCCTGGACTGCAATATACTTTCTGCTTGGAACGGCCTTTGCTGCATCCCACAGAAAATGGGGCTTTGTGCTGTTGTTGTCTTTTGTCTCCATATATTCTTTGATTTCTGTTTTAATTTGGTCGTTGATACATTGATTATTTAGGAGCATGTTGTTAAGTCTCCATGTGTTTATGAGCTTTTTTGTTTTCTTTGTACAATTTATTTCTAGCTTTATACCTTTGTGATCTGAGAAGTTGGTTGGGTGAATTTCAATATTTTTGAATTTACTGAGGTTCTTTTTGTGGCCTAGTATGTGGTCTATTCTGGAAAATGTTCCATGTGCACTTGAGAAGAATGTGTATCCTGCTGCTTTTGGGTGTATTCTGTCTGTTCTAGTGTGTTGTTCAGTGCCTCTGTGTCTTTACTTATTTTCTGTCTGGTTGATCTGTCCTTTCGAGTGAGTGGTGTGTTGAAGTCTCCTAAAATGAATGCATGCATTGCTTTCTTCTATTTCCTCCTTTCATTCTGTTAGTATTTGTTTCACATATGTTGGTGCTCCTGTGTTGGGTGAATACATATTTATAATGGTTATATCCTCTTGTTGGACTGACCCCTTTATTATGCAATATCCTTCTTTATCTCTTGCTACTTTCTTTGTTTTGAAGTCTATTTTGTCTGATACAAGTACTGCAAGACCTGCTTTTTTCTCTTTGTTGTTTGCATGAAATACCTTTTTCCATCCCTTCACTTTTAGTCTGTGTATATCTTTGGGTTTGAGGTGAGTCTCTTGTAAGCAGCATATACATGGGTCTTGCTTTTTTTTCCATTCTGTTATTCTGTGTCTTTTGATTGGTGCATTCAGTCCATTTACATTTAGGTTGATTATTGATAGATATGTACTCATTGCCAATTCCGGCTTTAGATTCATGGTTACCAAAGGTTCAAAGGTAGCTTCTTTACTATCTAACAGTCTAACTTGACTCTCTTGTTAAGCTACTATAAACACAATTTGATGATCCCTTATTTCTCTCCCTTCTTATTCTTCCGCCTCCATTCTTTATACGCTAGGTGTTTTATTCTGTACTCTTCTGTGTTTCCTTTGACTGTTTTTGTGGGTGGTTGATTTTATTTTTTGCCTCTATTTAGTATTTGAATGGTCTGTTTTCTTTGCCATGATTTTATTTTCTCTGGAGACATCTTTTTAGCCTTAGGAGTGCTTCCATCTAGAGTCCCTTTAAAATATCCTGTAGAGGTGGTTTGTGGGAGGCAAATTCCCTCAACTTTTGCTTGTCTGGGAATTGTTTAATCCCCCCCTCAAAGTTAAATGATAATCATGCTGAATACAGTATTCTTGGTTCAAGGCCCTTCTGTTTCATTGCTTTAAATATATCATGCCATTCTCTTCTGGCCTGTAAGGTTTCTGTTGAGAAGTCTGATGATATACTGATGGGTTTTCCTTTGTAGGTGATCTTTTTCCTCTCTCTTGCTGTGTTTAATACTCTGTCCTTGTCTTTGATCTTTGCCATTTTAATTATATGTCTTGGTGTTGTCCTCCTTGGGTCCCTTGTGTTGAGAGATCTGTGGGCTTCCATGGTCTGAGAAACTATTTCCTTCCCCAGCTTGGGGAAGTTTTTGGCAATCATTTCTTCAAAGACACTTTCTAACCCTTTTTCTCTCTCTTCTTCTGGTACCCCTATAATGCGAATATTGCTCCATTTGGATTTGTCACACAGTTCTCTTAATATTCTTTCATTCCTAGAGATCCTTTTATCTCTTTGCCTCAGCTTCTCTGTACTCCTGTTCTCTGATTTCTATTCCATTAACAGTCTCTTGCACCTCGTCCAGTCTGCTCTTAAGCCAGTCATCGATTGTTTCATTTCTGTAATGTCCCTCCTGACTTCATCCCTTAGCTTTTGCATATTTCTCTGTAGGTCCATCAGCATGGTTATGATTTTTATTCTGAATTCTTTTTCAGGAAGATTGTTTAAATATATCCCAACAGACCCTCTCTCTGGGGTTGTCTGGGTAATTTTTGACTGGACCAGATTCTTCTGTCTTTTTATGGTGATAGAAGTGGTCACAGGCAGGTGCCACATGTGTCAGCTGGGAGAACAAAGTCACTTCCTGCTTGTTGTTCTCTCTTACCCTTCTTAGTCGCCTGTGCCGGTTACCCGCACACCAGGAGGCAGTCTCTGGGATAATGCCCCGAGTTACCATGAGCAGGGCCACCCTCAGGCTGGCCTAGAGCACTGCGGGGGGTTGCAGCCATGCCGGGTGCATTCTGCAGCAAGTCTGGCACCCCTTCACTGCTTCCAGACCTTGCTCTGTCTTCTGCAGCCTATGCCGGTAACCTGCACACCAGGAGTCAGTCTCTGGGATAATCTCCTGAGCTGCTGTGGGCAGGGCCCCCTTCAGGCTAGCCTAGAGCACTACAGGGGGTTGCAGCCATGCTGGGTGCATTCTGCAGCAAATCTCATGCCCCTTCTTGCCTTCCAGACCTTGCTCTAACTTCCGCAGCCTGTGCCAGTTAACCACACACTGGGATGCAGTGTCTGGGATAATCCCCTGAACTGCCGTGGGCAGGGCCGTGCTCAGGCTAGCCTTGAGCACAGCAGGGTGTTGCAGCCATTCGTTCTGCAGCAAGTCTGGCTCCCCTTGGTGCCTTTTGGACCTTGCTCTGGCTTCCATGGCGCTTCCCGGTTAGCTGCCCACCCACCTGGAGGATATTCTGTGTGGTTGCTGTGGGTAGGGCCGCTCTCCTGCTGTTCCGCAGCTGTGGCGGGTCAGCCGGTCTGTTTGCAGCACCCATGGGGGGGAACGAATGGCAAGCTGCTTATTGCTGTGAGTGGCTTCAGTGGGGCTGCTTCACCTGGCAGCTGGTTAGGGGTCCCAAAATTCCTCAAGATTCCCAGCCTGCTGGGCTGAGTGTGCTGGGACCATTTTGTTCAGCTGTTGGGCCCTTGTCTCGACTTTTAAAAAAGCTCCCGCTTTTCTTTTGTCCCAGGGGAGCCGGCTGTGGGGACCTGCTCGCAGTCTCCATCTCAGATCCTGCCCCTCCATTTCTCTAATCTCCAGTACACCATGCATTGTGTGTCTGTGCTCCCGGTGCAGATCACCAGGGCTGGTTATTTAGCAGTCCTGTGCTTCCACTCCCTCCCCACTCTGATTCTTTTCCTCCTGCTAGTGAGTTGGGGTGGGAGGAATGCTTGGGTCCCGCCAGGTCAGGGCTTTGTTTCTTACCCCCTTTGTGAGATGCTGAGTTTTCGCAGATGTAGATGTAGCCTGGCTTTTGTACTGTATCTTCTGGTCTCTCTTTTAGGAATAGTTGTATTTATTGTATTTTCACAAATATATATGGTTTTGGGAGGATATTTCTGCCGCCATGCTCATGCCGCCATCTTGGGCCCCTAATCGCACCTCAGCTACTTTTATGCCTCACACTTCCTAGGAGATTTGCAGATATTCTCATCACTACCAGGTCCTTTTCTGAGGACCACAGGATTTAGTTACCAACAATTGACATCTTTTTCCTGCTCCAGGTCCACAGTAATTTTCTTTCTTTCCTTTTTTCTTTTTCCCAGATTGAACGTTTGATTTCTAAAAAATACTTGCTTTTTCAAACAAAATTGTCTAGGCTTCCTTATGGTCCTCTCCTCTAGTTGTGCTTCGTGATTTTGTCAGTGAGAGAGGATGAAATTGGGCCAGGGAAGCAGACTCTGAGAGTTTCAATGCCTGGAATTTTCTGATGCTTGCTCGGGATTCACTTGATTGGAAGGGAAGGGGATGGGGACCATATTGTTGGCATCTCCCTCAAATGTCTTAGATGTGCCTTTCAGAAAGTTGGCACTTGGTGTATATTCACAGAGTGAAAAGCATAGAAAAGAAGGAAAAACACGGCCGTGGATTCAGAGCATTTCTCCAGTAATGTATTTTATGTATTATGATGTCTAATTTTATGTGTCAGTTTGGCTGGTGTAAGGGCTGCCCAGATAACTATTAAAACATTATTTCTGGGTGTGTCTGTGGGATGTGTCTGGGAGAGATCAGCATTTCACTGAGTGGACTGAGTAAAGCAGATTGCCCTATCTAATGTGGGTGGGCTTCATCCAAACCTGCAGACCTGAACGGAACAAAAAGGCAGAGGAGCAGCAAATTTGGTCTCTCTTCTTGAGTTGGGACATCCAGCATCTCTTGCCTGGGACATTGGTTCCCCTGGACCTGAGGCAGTTGAACGCAACCTGAATCCCACTGCTAGCTTTCCTGGTGCCCAGCTTGCAGACAGCACATGCTGGGGCTCCTTGGTCTTGGTAGCTGTGTGAGCTAATCCGTACGTAAATGTCCGGTGCATGTATCTGTGCGTCTCCCGTTGGTTCTGTGTCTCTGGAAAACCCTGACTAATAACGCAATGAGGAGCTGCAGAGCCCCACTGCACGCAGCTTTGCTCTGTGCCAGTTCTCAGTGCTGGGTCTTTGGAGTACTACGAGTTGGTCAAGCCTCAGCTCATAAGTGGCTGTGTTTGGAATCCCAGTGTAAACAAGGACAGTCCCGTTAGGCAACAATCTCAGGCTCCTACACGCTTCTTCCCATGTAAGTGTTTTTGGCTGTATGGGTGCCTCTTCCGAAGTGTGCATGGTCCCTGGGAGTTTGAACTGCCATCCCTGCCTTGGTGCACTGGGACAGGAAGGGTGCAGCTGCTCATCTACAAGGCTCAGGGTTGGGTCGTGAGCACCTATGGTACTAGAGCTTACTCAGTCATGAAATAACTATGAAGCCCCACTGTGGTAGGGATCCCCAAGACCACCCCTGGGGTAGATAATTTGCCAGGGGGATTCACAGGACTCAGCTCAAGTTGTATTCATGGCTGTGAGTTATTATAGTGTGAAGGTCCAGAGGGAGATCACCAAAGGAAAAGGCGTATGGGGCTGAGGCCAGGGGAGACCAGCCCCAAACTGCCAGGGTCCTCCCCTGGTGGAGTCACTCAGGAGGCATCAGCACGTGTGGAAAGGTGGGCACCAGAGGAGCTCTTGGGGACTCAGCAGCCAGAGCCTTTACTGGGGGCTGATCACGAATGCCTGGCTCACATCCAAATGCCAGACTCCCCAGAAGAACGCAGGTGTTCAGCGTAAACCTTTCTCCCATCGTGGAAGTCTTTGTAGGCATAGTACAGTTTTTCCCTCAGCTCACGCAGAATGAGACACATGGTTTTCACCAGTAGGGACAGCTGGCACCATGCATTTCAACAGCTTTTCTTTCTGTATGTCCTTGGGGTCTGACCTCGCTGGGCCCATTTTTCTCAGGGTGCCTTTAGTATTTTCAAAGGCCTAGGAAGATACTGAGTATTTTTGTATATGTAAACAGAGAAAAGCTCTCTTTCTGTCCCTTTTCTACTTTTAATAACCAACCCTAAAAACAAAACAAAACAAAAAACACCACCAGTGCGTTGGAGTATTTCTCAAATTGGCCGTGGCTATAATCAGGTAATTCAATCTGGGGAGATCTCCCTGTGCTCCATGTGAGACCTCAACCTGGGAGAGGGTTCTTGACTCTGGTGGAGAAAGAATTCATGAGCAGGTCAAGCAGGTTTAAGCAAAGAGCCTTTCAGTAAGGCAAAGTGCACACTCAAGGAGGGAGTGCGGGCACACCTTGGTGGTGAACAGTTGGGGGGTGTCCATTGGATATCTTACAGCTTGAGTTCAAGCAGGAGATGGAATATTCACTGGGAGAGGTGGGGCTTGCTGGGAGTAGGGAGGGGATATCTGCCTAAGAATTGTCTTGGTGCCAAGGGACATGATTTTTAGTATGCTAATGAGCGTGTCCTGTCCTCCGAGGTGAAGGCAGGGTGAACTTCAGTCTGGTGGGACCAGTTAGTCTTGGCATACTCTCCTTCCTCACGTCCCTCAAGAACAGTTTACATGGAATGTTTAGGGTATTAACACGCATCTAACTGAATATAAACACCACCAAAGTCCCCAACCCCCAGCGCATGTCTGCCTATCTACCTATAATAACGGGGTGATGGCATGGAGTGTGTGGGTTTGGAATCAGACACACATTTTGACTCATGACAGGTCGCTCAACTTTTCTGAATGTCCTCTGCAAAATGGTAGAGTTCTTCAGGACTTGAGGTTTCACAGTGGTGTCTGCGGAGTAGATCCTCCACACGGCCTAGACGACGTGTGCCAGTAGGTGGCCACTGCTGCACTTGTCAGGAGCCAGGGGCAGGGCTGGACCCAGTCAGGCTGTGAAGGTGTGGACCTGGCCTATAGAGTCCAGACCGTTCTCCCCATTAGTTGTAAAGCCTCAGTACTGGCTCAGAATTAGCTGGTGGCTTTAGGGATAGTAGCATTGAACAGGTGATTGCTTTGAAGTTTCCACAAATTTAAGGACGTAAATCAGCAAATCTCCATCCATAGTTGAAAAGTTAAAAAATTTCTTGTAATATTCTCAAACCTATCAATAATACTCTTGTATATTTTCAGAGAAAAAGAACCGGTAGGAGATAGATAGCAATTTATTGTAAGGAACTGACTCTTGTCATTATGGAGGCTGAGAAGTTCCGTGATCTGTAGTTGGCAAACAGGGGCCTAGGAGAGTCAGAGGTGTAATTTCAGCCTAAAGACCTGACAACCAGGAGAGCCCAGTGGTGTAAGTCCCAGTCTGAGGGCAGGAGAAGGCCGAGGCTCCAGTGTCGTCAGGCAGGTGGGCACATTCTCTCTTTCCTTGCTTTTGTGTTCTCTTCAGGCATAAACCACATGGCTTGCATAACCAGTCTCCTTTGGGGTGGTGAGAACCCTTCCCAAATCCCAAGCTCAGCTGCCAGCCTTGGGCCGGCCTCGGAAGCAGGCCGTGGAGGGAAGGCGGCAGGCCTGCCCTGGGAACCCTTTCCTGTACATCCTGCTCTGTGCCAGCTCATGGCAGAGGGAGTCTGACTGCTGAAGACATGGGCCCCACGCTCAGAGCATTGGCTCTCATCCCCTTTATATTGGAGCACCGATCACAGATCTGCCTTTGAAAAGAGCCCTCCTTCTGAACAGCTCTTCCCCTGTGCTTTGGGCAAACCACCTCGCCATTCCCTGACCTGGTGGGAGTAGGTATGTGGCTGTCGTCCTCTCTGAACAGGAAGTATGAAAAGGCATAATTCCCAAGACACTAAATCTTTTACTTTCTTAAGTGGCATGTTCAGCTTCTAAGAAAACCCTCTCCTTCTAAGAAAACCCTCCCCATATTCTACCAGTAGGGGTCCCCGGGTGTGTCTTTCTCGTAGCCAGTTCCTGTTTGCTGGGAGCCCTTTTCTATTCATTTCACTGATCTGGGGATTAAACATTTTAATAAAACTTGCCTATTCCTGCTGACCTCTTGCCCAGGGGTAGTGGGTCTCCATTTTTGGTGTTCTGCTAGGGATTATTAACCCTAAGCTTTAAACGTCTCACCACAGCTTCCGAAGTGTGAGGTATTTCAGTAGCACTGTGACAGGTCTGTTCCCGTGGCTTTGGGGCAGCCTCCCTCTTTCCTTCCTGTCTGCCGTGTCCTACCACACAGTTAATAGTTTTGGCGAGTTAACAACAACAAAAAAAAGAAACTTGCCTCTGGACGCTGAATGCAAACCACACCCTTGGAGTGCACTATATTACTTTCTCTTTTTAGAAAGGCCTAATATTTCTATTTGATTTTCGCTTTTCATGGACTTTTCCCAAGACTGCAGCTTTCTGCTGCCGGGTTCTTTCCCTTTCCCCTCCTAGTTATGAAACGCAGCCTTGCACCTCTCATGGATAGGAAACCGTAGTCAGGGTAGGACAGACGTCAGACAGTTGTCTGCATCTCCCAGGAGCCTGTTGCCCCAGTCCCAGTACCCGGCCCTCTGAACACTGTTGTTCTGTACACCACAGGCTAAAATTACTTTTTCCACAAGTCATTTTTGAATTACGACTGGTGTTTTCTGTGGGAAAAAAGACTTGTGTCTCAGAGACCAGAATGGTTGTTTGTTGTGGTTTAATGTTTATTGAAAGCACCCGTCTATGGGTGCATTTATTGACTGGAGGCTAGACAGCAAGAGCCAGATGTTTTCAAAATTATTCTGAATGTGCATCCCTTTATATTGGTAAGATAGAATAAGCTTTATCACTGTTGAGTGAGCTATGGAGATTAACCTCACAGGACTGAAATATCGTGTGTTTTACTATTTGCTTGCGTTTAGGGGCCTGGTTGTGATGACCAATGTGGATTTGTCCTTACTGTTCTTCCTTCCCCTTCTGTTTGCATTAGCGGCTGGGGGAACATCTACTCCGAGAACCAGCCGCAGAGCTGCATCCTGAGTGGTTTGCTCTTGAACCTGACAGTTTGGAGTCCTGAGAGGGGCAGGATTGCTTGTTTCTTTGGCTCTGTCTTTGTTACCAGGCAGGCTCTGGAGATTGTGTTTTCCTCAACCAAATGGGAAAGAATTTAGTGGGCTGACCTGCCTTACTTTCTGGCAGAAACTTCTCTTTAAATCTGATGAATGGCAGAGATGGGCTCCCCTGGCCTGGGGTTCACTCTTTGCAACTCCTTATAAAAGTTGCTTTTTAATCGGGTAGTGAAATGAGATTTTTCTGTTTCATTTGCTGTGACAAAAGCCATACTCTATTTCCTCTTCTCAGTCTAAACTTTATATATTCTCTTCCTAGATGAGAATGAAAATCCCCACATCACCTGAGAATCATTTGATGATAGTTTCAGTAAAATCTCCAGAACACAGAATGGATTGGAAATTGTATAAACAGAATTTTCTTGCACAAAAATGTGGATAAATGGAAATTGGCACAAAAGGGCAGCAGTTACAATTCATCAGGTTTTATGAATAAATTAGGATGGACTGAAACTCTAAAATTTAAACCATAGGCTCAAAGAGTTATTAAATAGTCTTTATTAGTAATTTTATTTCCTTAAAACTTTGATTTCTTTTAAAACTTGATAACAAAAATGGAACTTTGTTCTGCTAACGTTTTCAGATAGATCTGCAAAGCCGTTCATTCATATTCACTGTTTTTGGTTGTTACTCTAAATAAACCCTGAATATTCAGCTTCAGTCAGTTTTCATATGTTTAAACTCTAATGATGTTGCTTTTTAGATTGGGGAGGGTTGAAAGTGAAGTGTTTTTCCCTTTACTTCCGTTTCTGACAAGGAAAAGATCAAAAAGGAATTTTCAGCCATTGTTGAACATTTTGGAAAAAGTGAAAACCTACTTCCTCCAATTCATTTGTAAAGAGAAGCATGTTGGAAACGAGTATCCTTGGAAATGTCCAAAATTCTGCCAGGACAGGAGGCAGGGATGGGAGATTCCAGGTAAAACTCTGGAGAAGGTGGGACATTTCTTCTCCTTCTTGTCTTACCTTTTCTTATTTCTTTTACTCTTCCTGCTTGTTTTCCCTCACCATTTCTTACCTTTCTAGCCTTTCCCGTTTATTTTGAGCCATTTTCTTTTACTCCCTTTCTATTTTAGCTCACAGCAGTTGAGAAAACAGTGACACTCCTCTCAGATCTATTTTGCTGAGGACTCTGGAAGACAGATCCAAAGCAATTAGCCTTCCATGGTGAAACTTTGGCTTGAGTAGGAAGGATATTTATGAGCAGGGAGTCTTCTCAGGGATTGGATTGTCTGTTTATAAGAGCCATTCAGTATTTATGGAACAGATGATGGATGCCCCCTGTGGGCCAGGTGCTGCTGTCAAACATACAGATGGGTAAATCATGTTGTTCACATTTGAGGCCCCCCCGTGGCAGGGGAGGGGACAGACAAGCATAGACATCAGCAGTTACAGTGTAATTTTATAATTGCCTTTATAGAGGCATAAACCTCATGTTGCGCTCATACAGCCAGGCATGAGAATGACTGTGGAACCCCCTATTTCTCTGGTCTCAGACGTAGAGGAGGAGAATATTCAAACTGAGTTAATGTGCCTGTTCTGAAATGAAACCTCCATGGACCCTGTCGCACACTGCATGGCTGGAGTTCAATTAGACTTAGCTTTGGTTCTGCCATTTTTGTTTTGCCTGCCTTCGATACAAAGGATGGGCCTTAGGCCTACTCTCTCTGGTTACCAGTCTGGCTTCCCTGTTAGCCAGCTGTGAGATATGTAGCATGAAAATACGGGCCTGAAAGGGGAGGACATAACTGGGCTGCCAAGCAGACAGAGTTACCCTCTGGTGATTCGGACCATCATTGTCTGGCAATGTTAACTCCCATTTCTAGACGGGAGACTGTCCCAGGGTCTTTTCTCTTCCTGACTTGCCTTTAGCCGTTATACTCATCCCATTTCACTATCTGCTGTAATAAAAAGAAAAAATTCCCAGTCTTTTAAATGTAAAAGTCATAAACCATGCCTTGACAACTGCAGAAAATTGTATCACTAATTTATTTTTATTGTTAGTATAACTTTTAATTGCCTTCCTTATCTTCATCCCCGCCTGTTGTTTTCTGGGACAAAGTTAGCAATGTTTTGAAGGTCATTTCAGAGGTGAACAAATGATGGAGTCATAATAGCAAATAGAGACAGGCTGCTGGCATTTGGGGAAAGTCAAATACTAATTTTAACAATAATAAATTTTGGGGAGGAACCACAAGTTCCCAACTAGTGAAAGGAGGATATTCTGTATAAGAGGCTCTTGTCCTTTGTAGAGAGTACTTTTCATTTCTGCTGCAGATGGGAAATACGGCCTTTGCCTCAATTATTACCTTCATCATTCAGCCTCATTTTTGAGGAGGCTCAGATTTTTCAAGTAGGGATATAGCCATGTTAGAACGCCCTTCTCTCCTTGTGATAAGGCCCTTTGCAGCGTCCTCTGTGCAGTATCGCCAAGTCCTCTAGGTAGACTTCATTCTGCTGATCTGTTTAGGCCTCTTCCTCCTCTCTGCCTTCAGATGCCACATAGGCTGTATCTCGGTTTGACTCTGACTTCTTTTGAGAATTCTGTGACTTCTTCTAAGGTGACATGAGGTACTCTTAACTTCTTCCTGTTGGGAATAATTGGACTAACAGAGGCTCTAGAACAGGACTAAGGACCATCCCAATAGGCAATTTCCCAAATTCTCCCTAAGACACCACACCTTTTCTAGGATTGGCTGTTTGAATCTGATTATTTCGGTCTTGTCTCATTTAAGCTTTGAGGTGCAACTTTAAAGTCAAGAAGTAATTTAATTATAAAGCTTCATTCAAGGTCCTTGTCAATACTGGAAGAGTTAGTGAAGGTACTGGAAGGTGGACTGCATCCTCCTTTATTTCCCATGTTGTGTGAAAACTTTTTGGTAGAAATTCGTCTGAGCCCTTGAGGGGAATGAGTGACAGCTTTCCATCTCTTCAGGATGAGAGCTTCAGGCCTCATGGGCAGCTCCAGGCCTCTGCTGCCCCCCAGGGCAGCCTCCAGATAGTTCTCGGGGAGAAATTCCAGAGCTGCCTGGACTTCCTGCCCTGGTTTATTTGGAGAAGACAGTCAAGAAATATGTAAATAATTTGATTTTTTTCAAAAACAAAGTGAGAGATTCTTTGGACATCAGACATTTTGTTTTGGCTTGTGGGGCCAGATTTTATTTTTCTCTTTTACCTTTTGTTTTTATTCTTCTGTACTATTTTTGAAGACAGCAAGGAGAAGGAATAATCCCCGGACCATTTCTCCCTGTGAAAACCATTGTGTGTGACTGTGCAGAAATGGAGAGTGGGCATAGGGAGAACACATGGTAGGGCACCCAAAATGCTGACCCCTGTCCCTTAGTGCTCTATGGTCGTGGCAAGTTCCTTAAATTCTCTGTGCCCTGGCCACTTTGTCTGTATGATGCAGAGAATCTCTGGACGTGATGGTAAGTAACTGAGGTCATTCTTGTCAAACACTTAAAATATATCTTGTACATAGTAAGCAGTTCATGTTTTTTTATTGTGTGATTATACACTAATCCTATTAGATCATGTTATTATGTTATGAAAAATTCAAGTTTCTTTGTACACTGGCAGGGTCCTAGAAACTCAAAAGAGATGTTAGCCCAGGCCAATATTCAATGACTATTCAGCCATTATGTGGTCATTTGGGTCAGAGAAGACGACCAGTCTAGAAATGTGTTCTTTTCATTAAAGCTGAGTTTGCCACACTGATTTGAAAGGTGCAGGGCCTCTCCAAAGCCAAATGGCCCTCTGAAAGGCTGCACTCACGTTTAATAGCTGCTCTGCTGTAGAGGATGTAAAACATTGCAAGTGGTCTTTTATAAAACAGAGGAAGGATGCTTGGCCATTAATCACCTCCATGACTAACCAGCTGTGTGTACCTTGGTCATGCCAGCTATTCACTCATTTATTCATTAACTTATTTAAATTACTCCATTTGTAAAAAATGCTAAAGTATTTAAAAGTATTAAAGATATTGTATTGCAGCATTATTCACAATAGCCAAGACATGGAAACAACCTAAGTATCCATCAGTGTATGAATGGATTAAAGAAGATGTGGTATAGATATACAGTGGAATAGTATTCAGCCATTGGGAAAGAAGGAAATCCTTCCATTTGCAACAACATGGATGGGCCTTGAGGGCATTATGCTAAGTAAAATACATCAGACCACGAAAGACAAATACTGTATGGTCTCAGTCACACGTGCAGTCCACAAAGGCCCAACTTGTAGAAGCAGAGAGCATAGAACGATGGTAACCACAGGCCGGCAGATGGGAGAAAAGGGAAAATGTTGATCAAGGGGTACAAACTTGCAGTTAGAAGATGAATGTTTTGGGAATCTAGTGCACAGCATGGTGATTATAGTTAACGTACTGTATTATATAGTAGAAAGTTGCTGAAAGACTAGATCGTAAATGTTCTCACCAGGAGTAAGAAATGGTAATTATGTGACATGATGGAGGTATTAGCTAACACTACCATGGTAATCATATTGCAATATATAAGTGTATCAAATCATTCTGTCATATACAGTTTGATTTGCCATGTCAGTTACATCTCAATAAAAAAATGTTATCCTGACATTCCACCCCTATTAATACTTACTAAGAATATCTGCTCCTCCATTCCCCCAAGGAAGGAAGGAGGAAAGGAAAGTTTTCCACGTATAACCAAAGTAACATACCACACAATAAACACAATTAATAATAATTTTAAGTATCCTTGGTATCCAGGTCATATTCAGGTGCCCCAGGTGTGGTCAGATCATATACCAAATTTCCTTTATGTTACTGATGTCGCTTCATCTGGGGAGGCAGGGGTAGGAGGAGCCGAGTGAGCTTTAAGGCTCATGGTTTCATGTTTAATACCTTTGGGAAGCGCTGCTCTGATTGTTCATTTATCTCTTGTTCTTGGAGAAGGAGGTTTCAGAGTTTATAGACATAAACTATAGCTCTGTAGCACAATGAGATGGAAATTTGGAGATGATTTGATTCATGGAATTAACTGAGATGGGTTAGGGGGTGCTTCATATGGGGCTTGACTTATAGGTCAGCCTATAGGTTGGGCAGACCTAGCATAAACTGGCTTAGATACATTGCACACCTGTCAGAGAGAAAGAGGCAGTAAATTTATTTTAGGACTAACAGATTTGGGCTTGCATTTTATATGCCCCAGAAGTGTCCATAAATGCCATTTAGAGCTGCAAGGAGGCATTTGACAGTCCTATTTCATTTTGTTTCATTATTTGAGACTCTGGTGTTTTATTCAAGGAGACTAAATGCTGGGTCTCTCAGGTTACCTGTCCAGGGAAACTCCCGTTGTTTCAGAACAAGTGAATGAAACAGTCATGCAGTAACGGCCTGGGGATATCAGATGCTCCAGCCCCAGGGGTCACACGACCATGGCATCTTCTCCGTCACGTACCCTGTGCAGCCACTTCTCAGCTTCTTAGCCTTGCCACCCAAACCTGCCCCAGGCCACCTTGTTATGTGTGTGAGAGAAGAGAACAGATTGAGAACCCGGCTTTTCCACCTGAGCTCTAAACTAGTTGTGAACTAGTTGAGAAGAAGGGCTGAGGGCATCAGAAAGATGGAGACCAAATACTAACTTTATTTCTGATAAAAGTTAAATTGTAATGTGTTGCAGTAAAGGGCTTCCTAATCCCGAACCTCTGAATCAGTGGTGCTGCCCACTGAAGGCCTCCTCCCTGGCAGAGGGAGAAAAGGGGTAGGTGGGCTTCCAGTAGGCGGCCAAGAGAAGGGAGGGAAAAGGAGCTCAGCATCCCCCTCCTGCTCCTCTCTGCCAGCAGCGTAGGTCCTTCCTCCTCTTACCTTGTTAGATCCAGTTCACTAAGCCAGCCTGGCAAGGTCTTGAGAATTCTCCTTCTTTCATCTGATTTAATTTTGGGTCATCCGCACACACGGACCCTGTCCTCTGTCTTTCTCTGCAAGTCCCCAGGAGCTGTGGCCGCTCTTGGAAACCCCCTGTGGCTGTCTGACTGCCTTCTGTGGGTGCTGCTGTGCATCATTCACCTGCCTGTGCCGCTTGTCTCACGTCTGGTCCCATCGCCCTTGTAGGTGCGCTGACCACAGCTTGGGATGAAAGCTTCCCTTGAGGTAAGGTCGCTGAGGTTCTAAAGGCAGGACTCCGTCCCCCTTATGCTGGGCATCAGGCAGCCAGACATCCTCCAGACCGATGGCTGGACCTTTCTCAGAGTCAGGCCTCAGGGTACAGGCTGTGGGCCTTGCTGCACATGTTCTCATGCCCCATCTGCTCAAGGGTGGGGAGTACCTAAAATACTCTACCGCAATCCCAACACTCATCAGGCCAATCAACAAGCCGTGATTTCATCCAAAAAAAAAATCATTTCTGACATTCATTCTGCTAGTTAGCAGAGGACTAGTGTTACTCAGGTGTAAATGTGGACGTGCTTCTAGTTGACCACATCTGGAGAAAGGACCTCTTGGTTAGATCCTAGCCGACCAGCTCAGGATGTTGAAATATAATTTACATGTAACTGAGTTCACAGATCGTAAACATTTTTAACCCATGTAATGACCACTTAGATCAAGCTGTAGGACATTTCTAGTGACCTGGAAGGCTACCTGGTACCCTTTCCCCAGTTGGAACAACAGCCCCTCACAGGTGCCACCCGAAGGTAATCATTATTCTGATCTCTGTCATTGTGTATTAGATTGGCCTGACTTGAATTCCATACAGATGGAATCATACTTGGGTTTTGTGAGATTGATTCATGTTGTTGCATGGGTGAAGTGTTCATTTTTCCCCATTGCCGTGCAGTAGTCCACTGTACGACATTCAGATACCCATTCTACACTTGATGGACATCTAATTATTTCCAGTTTGGAGCTGTTAGGAATAAAGTAGCTAGAGACATTTTTGTACATGTCTTTGGTGGATGGAAAATGAGTTACTGATTAAGGTAAATAATTTTCCCTATCATTGAAGTTTATATTCACTAGCAGAGGGAGAATATTATATTGTCCATGCCAGATGGTTTTTAAAGTATATTGAAGGTATTACACAAAATTATGTCAAACAAAGGAATAATTGAGTATACTCATACATAACAAATTGTGCTATACAAAAGCAGACCATTGCTTTTGTGCTCCTTGCCTGTAAGAAATATCCTAAGCCAGAGAGTCAGTTTCCTGAAAGCTGAGATTCTCATATGAAAGTGTGTTGTTTCCTCCTGCCTTCTCTGTCTGGAAGGGGTGAGAAAAGGACCTTTTCATTAATTCTGCAAATATGCATCATTTTCTAAGTTTAGATTCTCACTGTGAAAAACAATCATGAATTACTAAAAACCCTGAGAACATAAATTGGTTTTGGGGGTCCCCTGAAATGAATAAAGTTTTTAAATATTATGTTTTGCCATGTCATTTTGGATATCATGATGAAAAAAATTTTTTAGTCCCTGAATACTCTTATAAAAATTTAATTACACCCATATTAACTAGGCTTTCAGTGCTTTTTTGAGGGTCTGTTTTCCTCTGGTAGGTTAACTAGAGGGAAAATCTGTTAACCTAGAGCACTGATGGCTGAAAGCAGAATAGGGAAATGGAATGACAACCATCACTGGGGGATGCTGCATAGATTTAAATTTTTTAAGAGTCTGTGTTTTACAGAAGTGAAGAACTGGGTTTTTTTTTTAATCACTCCTCTTGACAAGAGTGTAAAAAAACCTAATGACCCCTACCACACACACACACCTCTTTATAGTGCCTAACTGTATTTCAACAGTCCTGCTGGAGGAGGATCTGGTGGTGAGGACCAGCACCACAGATGCAGCAGTCCTGCTCCTGGGGATCCTTCCTGCACACACAGTGAAATGACATTTGTATGGGGTTATCTTTGCAGCTTCATGTGTAATACCAGAACATCAGAAGCCACCACGCGCCCACCAGTCAGTAAGGGAGTGGTGAGAGATGGCGTATGTGTACAGGGAATGCTGTGCAGTTGTTGAAAGAGAGTGGTGAAGATCTCTGTTCTGACATGGAACAATGTCCTGGCACATTGCCACGTGAAAGAAGCAAGGTGGAGACTTGTGTATAGAGTATGCTTCCTCTGTGTAGAAAGGTGGAGATATGAAAATACATAGGTGAATTTGCTTATATTTGCATGAAGAAACACTGGAAGGATAAACAAAAACCTAATACAGAGAGGAGCAGAAGTATTGGGAGTAGGTGTAGGAATGATGCATCTTTCTGCATGTATCTTTTTATATTGTGTTGACTTCTTGAATCATGCAGAAAACAACCAACCCGTGAAAGTGAATCTGTCTGGGAAAGCCCTTTTGACATTGAACTAGACCAAGCGTAGGCGGCAGAAACTGAAGCTGGTTGAATGCATCATGACAGGGGAGGCCATCCACTCCATTCCTCTCGCAGGAGCTAACTCAGCATTAGTCTTTCAGTGGCCACTGCTGATTGAGCCAACCTGCCAGCCCTAAAAGTGCCAGGCACTGTTTTAGGTGCTGTCAGTGGGAGCCTTAAGGTTTGAGCTTTCACGGGTTGGCTTTCTTGAAGGGACAAACAAACAAGAAGCAGGTGGTGAGCAAGGGAAGAGAGGCTCCTGGGGTAGGGAAGGAGGTGAGAGGCATCTGTGCTGAGGTCAGAAGGGAGGCTAATTGCCGATCTGTATTCCTGTGTGTTCCTGTGCATTTGTGACCAGTGTTCTTGCACACAGGATAAGAAAGGGGGGTAAATTTTCACTTTTAATCTTTTGCTACAACAGTCAGGATTTCATTTTACTATATAATATCATTACATTAAGTTTCAAACAAACAAACAAAAAATAAGCACATTATAGCAATCACTCTATTCCAGTCCACTATTGTTTTGGCAGGAAACTGGAATGTAGTTGAATACATAAAAAGTTGATTTGACCATCATAATTTGTTTTCACAGAGAGACTATACTGGGGCTAATGTTATCTATATGGTTTGTGACTGTACGCATAGGTAATTGAACAGACAAGATAGTACTGTAAGCAGTCTATTTTTCCCATTCAGAAGCTGGTTAAATGTAAATTGTGCCTTTACTATGACATATTAGCTATAGAAAATTGAAGTATAAACACATACCACATAGTCCTCACTTTACATGTATCTTCATGACAATAATTGTCTAAAAATACCATGGAGATATTTCCACAGTGGATAACGTAGACATTTGAAACACACTTCTCCTGTGTTTTATTTTTCCTTACTCTGGCCTATGACTAGCTGATTTCTCTTTCATAGTTTATGAATCAGATGAAAGATTAATATGGTTATTTAAAAAATTTCCTGGGATGAAATGATTTTTTGATAGAGATTTTTCTGTTTCTTTTGGTTCAATTAAAATTTGGTGAAACTTGAGAAGCAAAGGTCGAAGCTATAGGAAAATGTGATGGTCAGAGTGCTTCCTGCATCTCCAGTTCTGCAACAACTTAAGTCTTGCACAGATATGAAGAAATAATATAGCCTGGAAGCCAGGCTTGGAATTGTGGAATTTCCTGGCAACCAAAGTCCAAAATATATGGAGCCACCATAATTACAAACAATCATAGGTTTGTGATGTAGTTAAGAAAGCAACAGAAATCAGATTTGTTTTGGAGGTTAAGAAATGCAGAGTAATATAGATCTTTATTTCATAATCATGATAAACTTTCCTCTGCAGAATAGTAAGGAAATGCCCAAGAGTTCCAAGAATCCAGCATCCTAGGAAATGCACAAAAGGTGCTGAGGGCAGCCTGCCATTGTATTTCCCTGTTCTCTATCACTTAAGACACTTGGGCCATCTTTGAGGACTGTTCTCTTGGAATCTCAGGGTAAACTCAGGAGGCGTAGTCTTTGCTTCCAGGTAAGTATGGAAAAGGAGAGACAGTGCATGAATTCTTCTGCTCTGCCCTGTTCTGGCCTTTTGGGAATGTTTCACAGCATCGCTGGCCCAGCTGGTGGAGTCACTAGAGTGGGGGAGTCATGATGACACACCTGTCCATATTCCCCGTCATTAACAGTGAGGCGACCTTGCAAAAAGCAATGTGCTTTAAGCACCTGTGCTCAAGGATAATGCAAGGAATCTGGGGACTGTGGGGGTACAGGTCTGCTGTTCACTGAGTTGTGTTTTCTAAGTTTAATTACCTGAGAGAAATAAGAACAACAGGGACACAAGGTGAGAAAGAAAGATGGGGAAGTTCATTGAAGGTGGGCTGATTCTCTAATGCATTTTGCTCTTCAAAATAGCAATTTAATGAGAAATGTTTTAAAGTATGCATACCCAGAAGCAGGGCAACAGCCCATGGAAGCTTCCATGATTGTTTTTAGGCATGGCTCCCCCATGACTGTAGCCCACACATGCTCCTAGGAGAAGACTCACTACATGGAAGGGAGACTGGTTTTGCCAGAACGTCTTCGGAGGAAGAAGTTTGTTGCTTATCACAGAAACCAAAGACTGATTTTCTTGGGAGCAACTCCCAGTTTGCTAAAACACAGTAAACACAGTAATTCTCTGGTGTCCACTTCACCTGAATGTTCCCAACCAACACTTCTTACTACACAGTGCAATCCTTAGTTCCTTTGTGAGTCGACAAAGCAGATGAGTATATGTTCACAGTGGTTTTAGTGTTTTGCCAAAGCCCCAGTTGTTAATTTCATGAAAGATAAATGGATTCTTTTATAGTCACATTTTACTGAATTGACAATTTGTTTTTCTGGGGTGCTAAGTTTTTTTTTTTAACTGCCGATAAGCCTTTGACTGCATTTGTGGAGTCTCACGGTAGTCGGCCAGAATGCATGTAATATACCATCTAACACAGACAACAAAAAGAGAGTTGGTATTTGTGTGTTGTGTTGGAGCTCATTACATAAATTTCTGTCATACAAATTATTAAACAGGAGAGGGATCAAAAAGACAAACAAAATAGGCTCAGTGAGTTGATCTGAGTCAGTGAGCTTTTCTCTGTATGTAGCTAGTTAAGGTAGTGGGGTCCTCTCCCGCTGGTGAGAATTAACAGCAGAGTGGACGAGTTACCTTCTGCGTGGGCTGGGAGGAAGGAGGGAGCGCTCACCAGAGAAGGTGTGTCCCTGGCAAAATTCTGTCAACCAAACAGTGGCCGCAGTTCATGTCAGGAGCAAACTTATTTCCTGACTAACTGGGTTAGGAAATGAAAATAAGCTCTAAGTGTGTGCACGCACATGTGTGTTTTAATATACATATAAATGTATCATGTATGGGTTCTTATAAGTATTTATTAGTAAATTTGGTCATTTATTTTGATTCAAAAGTTGACCCTTTTGAGTAAACCAACAAGAATTCATAACCCGCCAGCACATGTGTATCTGCATCAACTGCTTTTCTCACGTCTGAGTTTGCTGCTGGCTTGCTTTTGCTACCAAGTTCCTGTGCTTCTCTCTCACGTAGGGTCCTCATTTGAAGGATGTGATGCAAATGCTGAGCCAGGTTCTGAAAGCCAAGTTAAACGTATCTCAAAACCGTAATGGCTCTGGCTTTTTCCCCTTGTTCTCCTGGTTGTTGAATGACTTAAGTAGGAAATTAACTAGGGTGATCGACCTGCAAACACCTAGCTCAGGCCTGAGCTGATGGGCGCAGCAAATCAGTATTTTCCCTCCCCCTCAGTTGTGCTTTGCCACCCTCCCCCTGAGGACTCTCAAAGTACGAAGAGTGGTGAACCCATGCACTTGGGGATGTCTGGGTGTTTCACGGACTCCCGCTGAGGAACGCTTGTGCTCCATGCTGATATGCTCTTGTAATTTTGTGGCTCATCCACTCCTAGCACATGTACTATGATTTGGGAAGTTCAGCTTTAGCAGGTAATAGTATCAGACAAGGCAAAAAAGAGTGGTCAGTATATTGATCCCAAATTTATTTTGTCATATTTTGTATTCTTTGAAATTTGGCCACGTATATATGGTTCATAAGCTATTCTCTGAGGCAGAAGATTAAATAGCGGACTCATTCCTTAGCCATTCTGGACACCCGGCAGAGAACGGTCGTCTTTAAATTCTGCATTTGCATACACAGCCATAATGTGGAAATCTGCTGAGAACACACTCATAAAGTACTTAGAGTTCTGTAGATTTTAGTCACATGCAGAGCTTGGTGGGTTTCTAATTGAAGGATAACAGGGCAGCTTTCCCCCCCACCCCCCAACTCAGATAAGCAAAAATAAAAAAGAAATTCTCCTCATCTGGGCATTTATGTAGCAGCCACTAATCATAGACAATCCTCAGTTACCATGAATTTCAGGCATACTTTCCAATAATTAAAATTCTCTGATAATCTAATAATCTCACTTGGGTTGTTAGTTCTTGTTTCTATTTAGTCAATCTTATTTTAAAAACTACTTTTGACAGAAAGACAGTAACGTTTTGAGCAACCACCTCATAGTCTATCCAGGTTGTCACATTTAATCACCCCTTCGGCCCTGTGATATGGATGTTACTCCCATGTTATAGATGAAGAGGCAGAAGTTCGGGCAGGGTAAATGCACCCATTGAGTCAAGGAGCTAGGTTTCACCTTTCTCTCTCTGACTCAAGATTCATTTTATCTCTCTTTTAAACAACTGCCTACCTACTGGTTATAGAAATGTGGCAAAATGCCCTGAAAGATAGGAGGTAGCCAGAAGAAGGCTAAAATTATTTTGCTTCATCAATTCCTAAGAAACCAAGAATTGACAAATATTAGAGAGTTAGCTTCAGTGTCTTCATTTAAAAGAACTGGTAAGTATTGGAAGGAGCAGATGAGATAATGCATTAAAAATACTTTGGTAAGTACACTGACAGTAAAATATGCCAAGGAAGATCGTCAATCCTTTAATCTTTTGCCCCTTGGAGAGACTTTGTGCCTGGATCGTGTCTGTGGTTCCTCTGAGTTGCAGGAGGGTTGCCTGGTAGCTCCAAGGGGCTGTTCCCACTAGTTGAGAGCTACAGCTGGTCTAGATGAATAATTGCAGCCAAACAAAGCAGCGTGTTAAATGAAGATTGCCACAGCCAGGGGCACATTTGCTTGTTTAAGATCTTTGAAACTTTAGGGCTAAAAGGCACACGAGGTTTCGATAACTCATTTTAATGTAAAGGGAGTGTACTGTATTTTCTCTCTTGGCCCCTTGAGAAACTTGCTCATAGCAAAGTACAGATGCAGAAGGAGTGGAAAGATGCTGCCCATTTAAGCGTGTAGAAAATAGTGAAAGTTGGTGGTTGGGAACTGCTGTCATGTTTTCTGTGCAGTTGGAACTCTGGTCACTGATGAATTGTTACAGTGGTCCAGCCTGAATGGTGCATTTATTTAATGTTTGTCTAAGCATTTTTACCTGTTGAACAACAACAGTAAAAAAGAAATTGTCAGTTATCCAAGGGCCACCTCAGCGTCTTTTCTCATCACCTTCACATTCTGAGATCACCAACTGAGAGAGACTTCGTGAGGCCTGGAGCCGTAACTGACGCTCGGAGAGGTGACATATATATTCATTGAATAAGTGAACTACACAACCATCTATAGAAATGACAAACCAGAAACTCCAGTGACTGAGAGATCTCTGAAGTAAAAGGGTTTTTTGAGCCTTTACAGAAGGCTCAGCCAGATAAGGACTGAGTCCTGGGACAGGAAGTGGCTGCATCACCAGCAGCAAGATCAGTTAACAAGAACAACTTATCTGCCAGACTCAAGAAACAGGGCACATTTATGAGGGGTCCTGAGAAAAGAAAGTTCTTTAAAAGTACTTTGGCTACAGATAAGGAAGGTGGGCTGATTCTGAGTGCGAAAGCCTGGGGATAGGTGGTTAGTCCACAGAGAAGGCTCATGGATTGGTTGTTGAAAGTGTTCCGACAGTGGTCATGCCCAAGGGGGATGTGGTGGTTCTGGGGTCCTAGATGATTGTTAAAATGACCCTATCCAGGAATATGGAGTTTCTGGTTAGCTCCAGCCCATGGATATTCACCGATGACTTTCCCTTATCCCTCTCCCTCATTTTCTGGCACTTATGTCACTTACAGAAAAATTCTGACATGTCCTAAATTATCAGAAGCCAGGCTCAGTTTGTGTGACCATCTGCAAATAGGACGACCTCTTAATTGGTCCTTATTTACGTGAAGCTTATACTTTTGTTCTTTGGGCTTTTTTAATTGAAATTTTTATTGAGGTAATTGCAGATTTACATGAAGTTATAAGGAATGATGTAGAGAGATCCCGTGTGCCTTTTATCCACTTTACCCCAATGGCAACATCTTGCAAAACTACAGCACATTGTCACAACCAGGATGTTGACATCGATATACTCCACTCATTCCTCAGATCTGCTGATTTTATTGAAATATTTTTTAAGTGATTTAAAAATGGTGAAGTATAAGTGGGGAGAGTAGAAGCCAGGTTGTAGGCTCTTGTGGCAAAGGTGGAACCAGAACTTTCTGGAGATCTGTTGGGGTGAGGCTGGTGCCCAGCTGCAGAGGAGGGCTGAGTGTGGGATGACTGGGGGTCCCTAGTGGGGGAGGAAGGAGTTCCCAGGGCAGTGTGGGGCTCAGAACAGTAAAGGACTATTTGCCAGCCCAGAGGGGAGGTGGGAGCTGGCCCTCTAGTAGGGGCCCCTCCCACCTGTGGCCACCTGCCGCCCAGCCTCGGGCCATGTGGTGGGAACATGAGCAGTGGTTTAGGCTTGCAGGGGCCCTGAGCCTGGTCTGCGTCCAAACCCCAGACCACACCCCCTCCCTCTTCTGAACCAAAATTTCCAAAAGTTTGGAGAAGAATTAGCTTGTCTTTGTCATCCTTTCCTTTCATGTGGTGGTTTTCTTTATTGGATTCAGGCAAGCAAATAATCAGGCATTGGAGGACTGGGTGCCTCCTTATTCACTATGAGCAGTTTCTTCCCGGTCCCAAATCTCATCCACACAGCATCATTAGCCCCAAAAGGGGAGCATTAATGCCTGTGGAGATCAAGTGAATTTCTCCCTAGGGATGGATTCCAGAGAATGAAAACTGGAAGCTCCTCTGATGGAGGCAGCAGGGGAGGGAAAGAGGAGGGTAGCATAGGAACTCTTAGATTCCTGGGACCCTTGAAGTCCACCACCCCACTCAGCGCAAGGGAGTCCTCTGAAGTGCGAATGTGGCCTTCTATTTAGGGAGAGAAAAACCACCCAATATTTGTATATACCTGAATGCAGTCCAGCATTCTAGGTTAAAAGGTAGCCGTTTCTCCCACCCTCCCCTTTTCAAATGTAGATATATAAGTAACTGGATTTCAGCCTGTAGGAGTAACTAACTCTCAGGTAACCCCCTGCAAGACTTCCCTTTGTGGTGGGTGGGCTGCAAGCGGTACATTCCAGGCTTTCACTTAGGCACGGCCCAGAAAGGCAATATTTGCATAGTAGTTCCTCATGTTGGTTGGCCACCCTGGGCCTTAGAGTTAGAAAATAAAATACACACCTTTCATCAGAATGATTACTTTTTAAATAACCATAGAACAACTGCGTTCTATGTGGGAACCCTGGGAACTTTTTTCCTAGGAAAAGCTAATAAAATAAAATGCTTTGTGGCAAAAGTGCTCATAGTATAATATTATTTAATAAGGTTTTAAGAGTCCGGTTTTTAAATTTGCAGCTTCTGGAGAAAATAGTTATATTTTATTTGGAGAATACCTTAGTTGAAAGGAACCTTGTAGGGGATTTTGAAAATGCACATGTTAAATTGTTCTTTTAAGGCTCTTTATATAATAGGTTCTCACGGAAACTTGTTATTCCTGGCAGGTTTTCTTTTTCTCAGTCCTCACTTTTTTGGTTTACTAGGTTATTCATCTTCTTAAGTATTAAACATTTTCCTTAGGGCATATTTTGATATTTAAGTAAATGGATGAATACCAGAAAAAAGGATGGTGAATATCTGCTTTATTGACTTGGATTTTTCTTTGGATCTAAAGATATGTCTCAGTGATTCCGAATACTCACATATTAGTAAGCAACCAGACAATTACATTTTTCAGATGATCTCAGAATGTCCATTATTACATAAACTCAGCTAGCCTTGAGGGCTGCATTTGCCTCCAAGATTTCATGACTTTCTCTAATGCTTTTGAAAAATTTGGTTTTGTGTATAGTACATGTAGGCTTGCTTTTGTAAATTAAGGACCCCCCTACACACACATACACCACCATATATAAAAGCTTGAAGAAGAATATAAAAATAGTCTCTAATCCTGCAACTGTTAATTTTTTAAATTTCTTTTCTGGGTTTTTTCTATGCATACTTAACTACTTTCATTTTGTATTCACATTGTATGAAACAATGTTGTATATTGTTTCATTTCTCATTAAATGACATATTCTGGGCATTGCAGATCTTTCCCCAAGATACTGTATATGCCTTTTGAATCCCAAGAAACCCACCCAGCCCTCACTTGAAGTATGCATCCAGGCTCTGTATGTTGCCACCTCTTTGCTGAGCAGGCTGCAGTGCACGCACGGGTGTGTGTGTGTGTGTGTGTGTGTGTGTGTCTTCCAGTCAGTGTACCATCGGCCCCTTCCATCTGCTGTTCACTGATTACTGAGTCTCTGCCTCTGCCTCTGCATATACCTGCTGCATGCTGTGGGCAGCTCACTTGTTCTTCCTGGAAAGGGGTGAGTAGCCTTGGCCTGCACCCCTGTGTCTGGGTACAAATGGAGGCAAGCTGCCCTTATGATTCTCTTTGATGTTTCCCATTGGACCTGAGATTACATTTTCTTGATGTTGATGTCTGACTAGAAACAGAATCTCACTTAAGATAGTGAGCCCATTTTTTAGTGGCTGGTGTGGGGCTGGCTTTGCCTATCTGGTGGGCAGGTGATCCCATGAGAGTGAGCTGGGTCTTTGACAAGAACTCAGCCACCAGAGGTCTGAGGATTCACAGGTCAGGAGCTATCCTGGCTTGCAGGGTGCTGACTGAGGATCTTGCTGCTCCTAAGCTCTGAGAATCAAGAAAGGCAGGACTAGAACACCTCCCACCCCACCTGGGTCTCCACCCATCTCTCCACCTACAGAACAGACCTCAGATTTCTTCCTTTACTGCTCTCGCAATAATAAGGAGACACATGGAAAAAGCTGTGTTTCTGAGCTTGACTGATGGTCTGCATGTAACATGAGCTGCTCTGCCCTTCTTATCCTGCTCCCCTGACTGTACGTGCCGTTTGGGTGCCTCGCTCGTTCTGCTGAGGTGTGAGTACATTTTGGGACACAGATGACACATCCTGCATACAGTCCCCATCGTCAGCCTCTGTTCCTTCACGTCTGAGTTCATCCTGTGCGCTGATGCTGAGGCCCATGTGCCTCAGATGGCTGTGCACACCTCCTGGGTCCTTTGGTTCTTTCATCCCTGTGATTAAACTTTGCTTCTCCTCCCCTCTCTCGAGAGCAGCCCCCTTCCCTCATGCAGCTTCATCCAGCCGGCCTCACCTGTCTCCCTTGCTCTCCTTTCATTCCTGGTCCCACTCTCACTCTTTTTAAGCTCAGCACCCATTCACTCATTCAGCTGCCATTGGTGACCATCTGTGTGCCAGGCCCTCTGCTGCAGGCTGTGCCCAGAGATGGGCAGCCTAGTCCCTGCCTTCCACTAGCCACTGCATAGCACCTGGGAACCAGGTGAGCAGCTGACTGTCCAAGTGGGGATTGCTCTACCAATGGGCAGGGGTCAGTGGAAACACAGAGGAAAGTGGGCTTAAGTCTTCTGGAGGTCAGGAAAGCCATCAGGGATGAAGTGACACCCCTTGGAAAGTTTGCCAGGCCATCGCAGGGCAGAGGGAAGAGGGCGTGCCGGCAGAAGGAGCAGCCTGTGCGGACCTGCAGCGAAGGGGGGATCCATGCAGAACCCAAGGGCAGAAGCTGCACTGGGAAAGTGGGCTGTGGCCACACCATGAATGAAGATCCTTGTATGTCAAAATGATAACAATAGGAAGAACAGCAAAAACAAGAAGAAAAAAAAAAAATAAAAGGAAATAAATGAAAAACAGGAAAATTGAAAAAAAAAAGGAAAAAGATAACAATAGCTAACACTTCCAGGTCTTTATCATGTGCAAGACACAGAGAACATTTTATGGACGGTAGTAATTCATTTGCTCATCATAGTAACTCTATGAGATAGGAGCCACTATTGTCTCCATTTTATAGATGAAAAAACTGAAGCAGAGACGCTGAGATTTACATGAGGTCTTTCAGATAGTGTGGGTAGGGGCGGGGATTCAAGCCTCGGGGCCATCTGGGTGATGGGGCTAGTTCTCCTAACCGTTAGGCCCAGCCTGCTGCCCACCCCCCACCTCCGGAGCTGGACTGTACCATGCTGCCCTGGGAGGGTGTTAAGTAATGGGGAAAGGGCTCTTTATCTTTGGAGATGAATGGAGACCTGATCCGAGAAGTCCCAGCAGTTTTCGTGGGCGAATCCGGTGGGACAGTCTCACGGAATAGCCTTCTCAGAATTTTGTGTACTGAAAACGCAATTCTGGAACCTATTTTTAAACCAACATTAGTTTATAACAAAACATGCCCCACATTGCTAATAGACTTTAATGTTTGAGTTAAATAATAAATATGTTTATGTGATTCCAAGTACTTTGCTCTATCATAAAAGGAGTGTGTTTTTATTGGACACTTTACCCAGCTCCCTTTGGACCCTCCTTCCACTTCTGGGTCTGTGGGGAGCTGGCAATTTCACTCACAGAGCCCCCGGGAACTGCGGGGAGAGAGGAGCAGCTGGCCACTCAGTGACAGCAGCCCTAACGGGTACCCCTTCCATGAGGGCTTTTTATTTTTATTTTTACTATTTTAAAAGTTGTCGTAAAATGGAATGCATGACATAAGCTTCGCCGTTTTAACCATTTTCCAGTGTGCAGTTCAGGGGCATTAAGTGTGCAGCCATCGCCACCATCCGTGTCTCCAGAACCCGTTCTATTTTTCCAACGGAAACTCCGCCCCCGCTAAACAGTAATTCCCCCTTCCGCTCACCCTCCAGCCTCTGGCACCCCCAACTCTGCTTTCTGTCCCTATGCGTTGTGACTACTGTGGGTGCCTCATATAAGTGGAATCACACAGTGTTTGTTTTTTTGTGAGTGGCTTACCTTTCTTAGCATAATGCCCTCAAGGTTCACCTTCGTTGTAGCATGTGTCAGGATTTCATTCCTCTTTAAGGCTGAATGATACCAACATTCTGCCGTCTGGGCAGACCACATTTTGTTTACCCATCAGAGGGTACTTGGTTGCTTCCATCTTCTGGTTCTTGTGAATAAGGCAGCCAGGAACACACATCAAATATCTGTTCAGTTCCCCACTTTCATTTCTCTTGGGTATTCCATGAGGTTTTAATCCTTCCTCAATCTGAGCTGTGTTCATAGGCCTGCCCTTTGCTTCCTGTTCCCTCCTTTCCTACTGGGTCACGTGAGTCATACTATAACAGTAGAGGTGGATTTCAGGAGTATGTTTTGTAGGGGGTTTTCCTTCCCACTTTCATGATATAGAAAGCAGAGGGCCATTAAATAGAAAACATTGATTGTCAAATTCCAGGCAAGAGATGACTTTTCTCTGAGCTATGGAGCTGCCAGGAGAGATGGGAGATTGAGGGCAGGAAGGGCAGTGCTGATTTGAGCAGTCTAGGAGGTAGAAATTAGGGGCATTCATCAGTTCACTTCATGGTGGGGCATGAGGAAGAGGGAAGGGTCTAGAGTCAATCCTAGATTTCCAGCTGAAGTGACTAAATGGTCCCAGTCACTGGGATGACTGGCAGATGGGGAGGCTGTGGAGAGATCACAGAGCAGGATGGATTTTGGGCCTCTCCAAAATGGGGAGAGCTCTCTGAGCTGAAGACGACCGGCAGGGTAGAGGTGCTTACTTGCAGTGTGACGACTGCACGGTGAAATTGGAAAATATAGTAAAGATTTTCTTTGAAATTTTATTTTTTATTTTAATCTTTTAATTGAAATATAGTGGATACTGTATAATTAGTGTGAATCTATTGATTTATTTTTTCTAGTTTTATTGGGAGATAATTGATATAACTGTATAAGTTTACATCATAATGGTTTGATTTACATGTATTATTTAAATATATGTAATATATTATGTAATGGATACCATAGTAGGTTCGGCTAATAGCCACCTTCTCATTTAGATAGGCACACAAAAAAAAAAGAAAAAAAAATTTTTTCTCCTTGTGCTGAGAACTCAGAATTGCCTTTCTTAACAGCTTTCCTATGTATCATACAACAGTATTAACTATAGTCCTCATGCTCTGCATTATTATTTTTTGAACTGTCTGTAATTATCTTTTTTTTTATTAAGGTATTATTGATATACACTCTTAGGAAGGTTTCACATGATAAAAGAATGTGGTTACTACATTTACCCATATTATCAAGTCTCCACCCATACCCCAATGCAGTCACTGTCCATCAGTGTAGTAAGATGCCACAGATTCACTGTTTGCCTTCTCTGTGCTACCCTGTTTCCCCCGTGACCCCCCACACCATGTGTACTAAACATAATCCCCTCAATCCCCTTCTCCCTCCCTCCCCACCCGCCTTCTCACACCCCTCCCCTTTGGTAACCACTAGTCCCTTCTTGGAGTCTCTGAGTCTGCTGTTATTTTGTTCCTTCAGTTTTGCTTCGTTGTTATACTCCAAAAATGAGGGAAATCATTTGGCACTTGTCTTTCTCCACCTGACTTATTTCACTGAGCATAATATCCTCCAGCTCCATCCATGTTGTTGCAAATGGCAGGATTTGTTTTCTTCTTATGGCTGAATAGTATTTCATTGTGTATAGGTACCACATCTTCTTTATCCATTTATCTAATGATGGACACTTAGGTTGCTTCCATATTTTGGCTACTGTAAAAAGTGCTGCAATAAACATAGGGGTGCATATGTCTTTTAGAATCTGAGAAGTTGTATTCTTTGTGTAAATCCCATGGAGTGGGATTCCTGGGTCAAATGGTATTTCCATTTTTAGCTTTTTGAGGAACCTCCATATTGCTTTCCACAATGGTTGAACTAGCTTACATTCCCACCAGCAGTGTAGGAGGGTTCCCCTTTCTTCACATCCTTGCCAGCATTTATTGTTCTTAGTCTTTTGGATGGTGGCCATCCTCACTGGTGTGAGGTGATATTTCATTGTGGTTTTCATTTGCATTTCCCTGATGATTAGTGATGTGGAGCATCTTTTCATGTGTCTGTTGCCAATCTGAATTTCTTCTTTGGAGAACTGTTTCTTCATATCCTTTACCCATTTTTTAAGATGTTGAGACATGTATGTTCTTTATATATTTTGGATGTTAACCCCTTGTCAGATATGTCATTTACAAATATATTCTCCCATATGGTAGGATGCCTTTTTGTTCTGTTGATGGTGTCCTTTGCTGTACAGAAACTTTTTAGTTTGATGTAGTCCCATGAGTTCATTTTTGCTTTTGTTTCTCTTGCTCGAGGAGATGGGTTCAGAAAGAAGTTGCTCAGGCTTATATTAAGGAGATTTTTGCCTATTTTGTCTTCTAAGAGTTTTATGGTTTCATGACTTACATTGAGGTCTTTGATTCATTTTGAGTTTACTTTTGTGTATGGGGTTAAACAATAATCCACTTTCATTCTCTTGCATGTAGCTGTCCAGTTTTGCCAACACCAGCTGCTGAAGAGGCTGTCATTTCCCCATTGTATGCCCATGGCTCCTTTATCATATATTAATTGACCATATATGGTTGGGTTTATATCAGGGCTCCCTAGTCTGTTCCATTGGTCTATGGGTCTGTTCTTGTGCCAGTACCAAATTATCTTGATTACTGTGGCTTTGTAGTAGAGCTTGAAATTGGGGAGCATAATACCCCCAGCTTTATTCTTCCTTCTCAGGATTGCTTTGGCTATTTGGGGTCTTTTGTGGTTCCATATGAATTTTAGAACGATTTTCTCTAGTTCGTTGAAGAATGCTTTTGGAATTTTGATAGGAATTGCATTGAATCTGTAGATTGCTTTAGGCAGGGTGGCCATTTTGACAATATTAATTCTTCCTATCCATGAGCACGGGATGTGTTTCCATTTATTGGCATCTTTAATTTCTCTCATGAGTGTCTTGTAGTTTTCAGAGTATAGGTCTTTCACTTCCTTGGTTAGGTTTATTCCTAGGTATTTTATTCTTTTTGATGCAGCTGTGAATGGAATTGTTTTCCTGATTTCTCTCTCTTCTAGTTCATTGTTAGTGTATAGGAATGCCACAGATTTCTGCATATTAATTTTGTATCCGCAACTTTGCTGAATTCAGATATTAGATCTAGTAGTTTTGGAGTGGATTCTTTAGGGTATTTTATGTACAATATCATGTCATCTGCAAGCAGGAACAGTTTAACTTCTTCCTTGCCTATCTGGATGCCTTTTATTTCTTTGTGTTGTCTGATTCCATGGCTAGGACTTTCAGTACTATGTTGAGTAGAAGTGGGGAGAGTGGGTATCCTTGTCTTGTTCCCCGATCTTAAAGGAAAAGCTTTCAGCTTCTCGCTGTTGTAATGTTGGCTGTGGGTATGTCATATATGACCTTTACTATGTTGAGGTACTTGCCCTCTATACCCATTTTGTTTAGAGTTTTTATCATGAATGGATGTTGAATTTTGTCAAATGCTTTTTCAGCATCTGTAGAGATGATCATGTGGTTTTTGTCCTTTTTGTTGACGTAGTGGATGATGTTGACAGATTTTCAAATGTTTTACCATCCTTGCATTGCATCCCTGGAATAAATCTTACTTGATCATGATGGATGATCCTTTTGATATATTTTTGAATTCGGTTTGCTAATATTTTGTTGAGTATTTTTGCATCTATGTTCATCAGGGATATTGGTCTGTAGTTTTCTTTTTTTGTTGTGCCTTTGCCCGGTTTTGGTATTAGAGTGATGCTGGCCTCATAGAATGAGTTTGGAAGTATTCCTCTTCTTCTACTCCTTGGAAAACTTTAAGGAGGATGGGTAATAGGTCTTCACTAAATGTTTGATAAAATTCTGTGGTGAAGCCTTCTGGGACAGGCGTTTTGTTCTTAGGTAGGTTTTTGATTACCAGTTCAATTTCGTTGCTGGTAATTGGTCTGTTGAGATTTTTTGTTTCTTTCTGGGTCAGCCTTGGAATATTGTATTTTTCTAGAAAGTTGTTCATTTCTTCTAGGTTATCCAGTTTGTTAGCATATAATTTTTCATAGTATTCATTGTTCTTTGTATTTCTATGGTGTCCGTAGTGATTTTTTCTTTCTCATTTTGATTCTGTTTATGTGAGTAGACTTTATTTTTTTCTTGATAAGTTGGGCTAGGGATTTATCTATTTTTTTTATTTTCTCAAAGAACCAGCTCTTGCTTTCATTGATCCTTTCTATTGTTTTATACTTCTCGATTTTATTTATTTCTGCTCTAATCTTTATTATGTCCTTTCCTCTACTGACTTTGGGTCTCATTTGTTCTTCTTTTTCTAGTTTTGTTAATTGTGAGTTTAGACTGCTCATATGCAATTGTTCGTCTATCCTGAGTTAGGCTTGTATTGCAATACACTTTCCTCTTAGCATGGCCTTCGCTATGTCTCAGAGATTTTGCATTGTTGAATTATTGTTGTCATTTGTCTCCGAATATTGCTTGATCTCTGTTTTTATTTGGTCATTGATCCATTGGTTATTTAGGATCATGTTGTGAAGCCTCCATGTGTTTGTGGGATTTTTCATTTTCTTTGCTTAATTTATTTCTAGTTTCATACCTTTGTGGTCTGAGAAACTGGTTGGTACAATTTCAATCTTTCTGAATTTACCAAGGCTCTTTTTTTGGCCTAGTATGTGGTCTATTCTTGAAAATGTTCCGTGTGCACTTGAGAAGAATGTGTATTCTGCTACTTTTGGGGTGTAGAGTTCTGTAGATGTCTGTTAGGTCCATCTGTTGTATTGTGTTGTTCAGTGCTTCTGTCTCCTTACTTATTTTCTGTCTGGTTGATCTGTCCTTAAAAGTGAGTGGTGTGTTGAAGTCTCCTAGAATGAATGCTTTGCATACTATTTCCCCTTTTAGTTCTGTTAGTATTTGTTTCACATATGTAGGTGCTCCTGTGTTGGGTGCATAGATATTTATAATCGTTATATCTTCTTGTTGGGTTGACCCTTTTATCATTATGTAATGTCCTTCTTTGTCTCTTGTGACTTTCTTTGTTTTGAAGTCTATTTTGTCTGATACAAGTACTGCAACTCTGGCTTTTTTCTCCCTATTAGTTGCGTGAAATATCTTTTTCCATCCCTTCACTTTTAGTCTGTGTATATCTTTGGGTTTAAAATGAGTCTCTTCTGGGCAGCATGTAGATGGGTCTTGCTTTTTTATCCATTCAGTGACTCTGTGTCTTTCGATTGGTGCATTCAGTCCATTTACATTTAGGGTGATTATGGATAGGTATGTACTTATTGCCATTGCAGGCTTAAGGGATTCGTGGTTACCAAAGGTTCAAGGTTAACTTCCTTACTATATAAGAGTCTAACTTAACTCACTTAATATTCTATTACAAGCACAATGTAAGGGTTCTTTTTTTTCTCCTCCTTTTTCTTCCTCCTACATTCTTTATATATTAGGTATCATATTCTGTACTCTTTGTCTATCTCTTGATTGACTTTGGGGATATTTAATTTAATTTTGCATTTGCTTAGTAATTAGCTGTTCAACGATTCTTTACTGTGATTTTATTACCTCTGTGACAGCTATTAAACTGTAGGAACACTTCGATCTATAACAGTCCCTCCAAAATACACTGTAGAGATGGTTTGTGGGAGGTTAATTCTCTCAGCTTTTGCTTATGTGGGAATTGTTTTATCTCTCCTTGAAATTTAAATGATAATCTTGCCGGATAAAGTAATCTTGGTTCAAGGCCTTTCTGCTTCATTACATTCAATACATTCTGCCACTCCCTTCTGGCCTGTAAGGTTTCTGTTGAGAAGTCTGATGATAGCCTGATGGGCTTTCCTTTGTATGTGATCTTATTTCTCTCTCTGGCTGCTTTTAATAGTCTGTCGTTACCCTTGATCTTTGCCATTTCAATTACTATATGTCTTGATGTTGTCTTCCTTGGGTCCCTTGTGTTGGGATATCTGTGCACTTCCATGGCCTGAGAGACTTATCTTCTTCCCCAAATACGGGAAGTTTTCAGCAATCGACTCCTCAAAGACACTTTGTATCCCTTTTTCTCTCTCTTCTTCATCTGGAACCCCTATAATGCGAATATTGTTCCATTTCGATTGGTCACACAGTTCTCTCAGTATTCTTTCAT
This sequence comes from Smutsia gigantea, assembly GCA_032199065.1. NCBI lineage: Eukaryota > Metazoa > Chordata > Mammalia > Pholidota > Manidae > Smutsia > Smutsia gigantea. The sequence goes on along the minus strand of JAVSCE010017795.1, from coordinate 437,436 downwards.
TTTTAGGGATTCTTTTTTTCTCTCTGTGCCTCAGCTTCTTTGTATTCCTCTTCTCTAGTTTCTATTTCATTTCTCGTTTCCTCCACCGTATCCAATCTGCTTTTGATACCCTCCGTTTTGCTCTTCAACGATTGTATCTCCCACTGGAATTCATTCCTGAGTTCTTGAATATCTTTCTGTACCTTCATGAGCATGTTAATGATTTTTATTTTGAACTCCCTTTCAGGGAGAGTCATGAGGTCAATATCATTTAAACCTTTCTCAAGAGTTATTTTAATAATTTTACTCTAAACCAGGTTCCTTTGGCGTTTCATATTTGTGTATGGCACCCTCTAGTGCCCAGAGACTCTACTCTCTGGAGCTGCTCAGCCCTGAAGCAATGTTGGGGATTGCAGGGGAGTGGTATTGGTGCCTGGGGGAGGAAAGAGCTGTTTCCCGCTTCCCGGCTGCTATGCCTGTCTCCACTGCCTGAACCAGTGGGCCCAGCACACAGGTATAAGCCTCTATGCTTTGTGTTTGTAATTGCTGTAGACAGATCTTCCCTCTGGCTGGCCTAACGCCAGGGTACGGTTTGCTGGTTTGTGAGCCAGGTGGGGCTGGCCGGGAGAAAGGCGCAGTAGGCTGCCTATCACGGGAGGGTTCTTGGAGCTGTGTAGGCAGCCAGGGAGCTGGAGCACCTGAAGATCATGAAAGCTCCCATCCTGCTGGGCAGAGTGCACCCGGACAATTTTGTCTACCTGTCTTTTCTTCTGAGCAGTAAGCTCTGTGCAATCCTTGTCCCTTTAGCAGCCCTCTTACTAAGGGCTTCCTTGTTAGGAAGTCTCTCAGACTGCCCGCCTTTCTTTTGTCCAATAGCAGCTGGAATCTTCGTCTCTCCAGGTATTTTGCCTGTCTTAGCTTTCTAACCCCCTAATTACACAAACACCATGAAATGTAGGTTTGTGCTCCCAGAGCAGATCTCCAGAGGTATTCAGCAGTCCCAGGTCTCCACTCCCTCCCTGCTCTGTTTCTCTTCCTCCGGCCCGTGAGCTGGGATGGATCCCTCCGGGCCACAGCTTTTGTATGTTACCCTGTTCGTGAGGTCTGCTCTTGTCTCCAGGTGTATGCAGTTAGGCGCAGTCCTCTTTCCTGTTGCTCTTTCAAGAATAGCTGTATTAGTTATATTTTCGTATTATATGCGGTTTAGGAGGAAGCCTCTGTCTCACCTCTCATGCCATCATCTTTAATCCTTCTACCTGTGTTTTTTTTTTAGTTTCATCTAAAAACATTATTTTATGATCTTATATTATATTTTATATAAAAACATTTAAATTATGTTTTTTATGATTTTTAGGTATCTCATCAGTGAGATTGTACAATTATTTGTCTTTCTCTGACTTATTTCACTTAACGTAATGTTTTTAAGGTCCATCCATGTTGTAACAAATGGTAGGATTTGTTCTTTTTTTGTGACCGAATAATATTCCATTGTATTTATATACCACAACTTCTCAGTCAAAGAAGGTGGTTATATTTCCGTATAGAAATTTCTTTTATCAGGTCAAGATTTTTTATTTTGGGAAGCCGTCGTGAAGGTTACCACTTTCTTGGTTTGTTTAAAGATGAGACTAGGAGAGTAATTTGATACTAAATGTTATATGTGTTTCCAGCTAAATTTTTTGCCCTGTTTTGAACTTGAATTTGGGGTGAACCACTACAGCTTTTCTGTTACTGGCACCCTCACCATCAGGCCAGTAAGCCCCTCATCACTCGGCTTCCCAGTCCTCATTCCTAGCAAGCCTAGCTCTTCATTCCCAGTCCCAGTTCTGTAGAATTGGAGTGGAGCCTAGAGTAAGAAGGACATACGTGTGGGAAGAATGCTGGGCTTACTTTCAAGTGTCTTGGCCTTGAGATGCTGGTGGCACATCCAGGTGCAGTAATTAGGGGATTGGATGTAAAGGTCCAGTGGCTCAGGACTGACCGAAGGCTGGAGGTAGCCATGGAGGTCATTCCAGTGCCCTGGGGGATGAGATTGCCAGAGCAGAAAAAGACACAGGAATGTAGGTCTGTCTCCCTTATCTACTCCTGTATCCATTTGAAGTGACAGAGTAAATGACAGGGCCAAGTTTGGAGATGGCATCCGACCCGGACCTTTGTCCTAATCCTCTGTCTTCATGTCCACAATGCAGACTCTGAGCAGGAAGAATGGCATTCAGGGGACAGGCGGCAGAGAGGAGACACAGGGTGTCCACCCCACAGGCAGCGGAGGAGCCCCCAGGGGAGCCTGAGGCGAGGTCAGGGTGATGCAGGAGTAGGACAGGTGGTACACTGGAAGTCAAAGGGAAGAGGCTGAGGGAGGTGGGAGCCATCAGCTATTAGATGCCAGGCGGGACAAGGCAGATGACAAATGTCCAGTGCATTTGGCTGTTGGGAGGCCCTCCTGACCTCGGCTGCAGTTGTTTCAGGTAATGGTGGTGTATAGTCCAAGATGGGACTCTCCCGGTGTACTCTCCTTAGCTCCTGAATTCCAGACACTCTGCCAAGCTGTGCATGATGCTCCTTATCACCGTTGCTTACTAAAAATACACTTAACAATTCAGAACGCCTTCTAAAGACTTACATTATCCATGTCAAATACCAGTGCTGGAACTCACACACCTCATCCTCTCTCTGGGACATCTGCTTAAAACTCATCCTTGTTTTAACAATAAAATGAGATACACCTTTGTTTTCTGAGACTCCAAGCCCCCAAGATGCTTGAGGAGCCAATTTGTGGGAATCTGCATGGATCACAGGTAACATAGATTAGTGACCCCAGGATGCTGGGGGCCTGGATGGGGTACAGTGCTACCTACTGCTAGTTCCCCTTAGCTTCTATGCTCAGACTGTCCTTTAAACCACTGCCCTATCTGGGCAAGCATGGCTTCCAGTCTTATGCCAGCTGTCTCTGAGTTAACTGCTCCACTGACATTGATAATCATCAAATAGGTACAGTGTCTTGAGTGCCTGTGATGTTTGGGGCCCTGTACGAAGTGCTTAAGATATATTGTCTCGTTGAATTCTTACCTTTATAGGCCATATGAGCTGAGTGATATTAACCTCTCTTGCTGAATGAGGAAACTGTGACTCAGTAAAATTTAAGTGAGTTTCCTGAAGCCAGCGGTTCTCAAACTTGAGCGAACCTCCGAATCCCCTGGAAGGTTTGTTAAAACGCAGGCTGTAGGCCCCATCCCCAGACTTCCTGGCTCAGTAGGACTGGGATGGAGCCGGAGAAGGTGCATTTTGGATGAGTTCCCTGGTGCTGGTGCTGGGATAGGGGCTGCACTTTGGGAACCCCTGCTCTTCCCACTCAGCTCAGGTGCGGGACAGGGAGTCCCTTGGGGCCTTTCTGCATGGGCTCGCTGCCTTCTGGAAGGTGCACCTCAGGGACCTGCCACAAGCGAAGCCTGCTCACTGCCCAGGATGGATGGAGGGCTTCCTAGTAGGAGATTCTGGTGAGCGGCTGATGCTGTTTTAGGCAAGATCCTGGCACACTTGGGTGTCTGGGGCAAAGCTGTGGTCAGGAGTCAAGAGAGGGCATTGCCTCTACAGAATGTTAAACAATAACAACAGTGACAAAAAGTCAGTCTGCTTTACTGTCATGCTGTGCTCGCATTTCCAAACACCGTCCAGGATAAGTGCTCTCCCCGCTCCCTTTGTGTGCCCCCGCCTGGCAGCTAAAGAGAAAAGCACTGAACACCCTTTGCTGTTGGCGCTGGTATGCCCCAAATTCAGGGACTTCATTTTCTCTATTTTCTACACATGGGCAAATGCTCATTTCACATCTGATGGGTAAATCCTTCCCTCCCATCTCGATTTTAAAGCCAAAATAACCTGATTTAAAATACTCAAGGAGTAAGTAAAATACTACAAAGCCACAGACCTGGTAGGTAAATTTCCTAGCAATCCTGTCTCCAGCACACACCATGTATCAGACAGCGGTCTAACCTCGGGACACGGATGAACCCGTTCAAAGCTCACAGCGACCGTATGAGTTGGGTTCTGGTGTCATCCCCATGTTACAGGTGGGGTCACAGAGGTGTGTAGAGCATAAGTGACTTGCCAAGGTCAGACGCCAGTGGGTGGGCAGAGACAGCGTTCCTGCCCAGCAGCCTTGCTTCAGAGCCCAGGCACTTAACCACCAGGTTCTGCTGCCCTGTAGGCAGACAGCTGGTGCTTAATAAGTGCACACTGGGCGGTCACATGGAAGTCACAGGCATATTAGATGCCAGCTGTCTAGGGGGCTCCAGTCTCCAACTTTAGCAGGATGCTGAGTGGGTCACTCGATGGTCACTCGGTGCACTGAGGCTGGCAGAAGGCGCCACATCTCGAGGCTGCCGCAGGGTGCATACCTCCACCATAGTGAGGCGTGTTTTCCCCTGAGGGGGTGGTGATTGGTATTTATAGAGCATCTTATAGCTGAAGAGCTCCAGAAGCAACAATTACCTCTTTAATCCTCTTAGCATCTCTTTCAAAAGAGGGAAGTGAATTGGCAGAGGCGGCTCCTGGCCCTCTCTTTGCTTCTCTCCACCCTGGCCCCTACAGAGTGCACACAACAGCAGGGAGGGAAGAGGCCGTGTGGCAGGTGGAGGGAGTAAGCCACATCTTGCAGTCACACTCAGAGCGAGGGTCCTTGTGGGGGCCTGGAGGTCAGCTGCCCTGCAGCCCTATTTCCTCTGTACTACCTGATAGTTAAGTGGAGAAATAAACCTTCTTCCTGCTGAAGAAATCTCACCAGCCACTTTCACTATTCTCCTTAGGCTCAAGGAAGGAAAATTTGAAGGCTAGAATTTTTTTTTTCTTCTCAAGCAGTGAATTATTCTGTCTTGGCAGCTACAATGTTCAAGACAAGCTATTCAGAAGAATAACAGAGAAAGTGAAAAGGGATGAGGTCTGGGAAACTTCTTTTCAGCTTTTGCTAGTGGATGTTTTCCATGTGCATGTATCAGTTATACGCACATTTGTCTCTGGAGCTGCAGCCCCCTGGGCATGCATGATAAATAGCCTGTGGTTGTGACTGCCTTTTTTTTTCTTCGTATGTAATCAAATTCAGTGGCAGCACCTGAAGATATACTGCGATGAGATAAGGCTAATTTTGGACCTCTGGACCTACCGGTGGGATGCCATGGTGGTGCTGGAGGGTTCCCTGTTTATACCATTGTTTTCTGTAACTAAGAGTGGAATCAAGCCTAGATAAATAAGATCTGTTATTGCTGGGATTCAGGAAGTTTTCAGACGTTAGGATCTCCTGTTTCAGGTTGTTAATTATTTCCGTGGCCAGATCATGGTGCTGGCTAAGCATGCAAAAGAGATGAGACAGAGAAATACTCACCCTTGGCTTCCTGTTCTTTTCCTCTCATGACCCTTCGTTAGAATGTCTGGATTAGCTTCCTCCGTCCAGCCATTAACCATCTCTGCTTGGCCACTTTCTGTGTGTCGGGGGCTGGGTGAAGCCCCAAATCCCAGACTTGGGGAGACTCCAGTTTGTCTTTGTTGAGGGGCTGTCATTCAGTCTCTTGCTTTTGCTTTATGCACTTTTTAGATGTTTAATGAGCTGATCTCATACCTGGGGACAGTGGCCCCAAGTTGAGGCCACTGCATCCTGCCATGGCCCTGAGACCTGAAGGAGCAGGCTGGGGCCGGCATCCTGGGTGCTCTGCTCTCTGCTCATCCACGTGTCTGTCACCCGTGTGCTTTGCGATCAGAGAGGCATAAATGTTGCACCAGTGGTGGCTCTGGCTCCCCGCGAAGGTGCCCACCCCTCCCAGCTCCGGCTGTACTGCCACCCCCTCTCGCACCCCTCACAGTGCTTTCCCTGCAGCCAACACACCCAGTCACTGTTTCCCTTCATGTTTTACCTCCAGATACAGGAAAACGTGTTAAATATGTGTTAGGAGAAAGGAAGGCCAATAAAGGAGATCCTGGAATAAGATAGGAAGCAGGAAGCAAGAATTAACGCCTTTGAAATTGGCCACACAGTACTTCTATCTCCTCTCTGGGAAGGCAAAGATCAGAGACAGAGAGATATCATTATCCTCCACATAATTATAGGAGAGAGCCGAAGTTTTTGGAAACGTCGGGAAAGTCAGGGAGCTCTTCCAGGGCAGCCAAGGGAAGCCAGCAGGGACCTGAGCTCGGGGGAGGGTGAGCGCATATGAAGACCCCTGGGCAGTGGAAGCGGTGACTTCCCAGGCCTCAGACACAGAGAACAGCTTTCAGGGGCTGACTCATGGAGTTAAGCCTGGTTTGTGGCTTTCTTGGATGTTCTCTAGGTTTCAGCCTGTGTCATGTGGTTTCAGTGGAGAGGCCATTCTGCAGGCATTTGTGGGGTGACAGTGACCCTGGGGCCGGGGCTGGGTGCGGCCAGAGCAGGGCCTGTGTGAATTAGGAGCCGTAGAGCTCCTCTATGTTCCCACGGGACCTGCCTCCTCACTGGCCTCTTCCTTTCTCCTCCCAGCCAGCCTGTTTCTTTCATTCTGTCATGAATTCCTATCCAATGTGAAAAGGCTTGCTGCTTGCTTTTCAGATGTGTGTGCTGAACACAGGCAGAGAGGACCCTTCATGCAGGAGCTGTTCTAACATTCTGCACGCTTGTATGGCTACCCATACGGGCATTTCTAAGTAAGAATGCAAACAGGCTTGAAATAGACTGTATTAGTAAGTGTAACAGAGAGGCAAAGTGTATTTTTAGCAAATATGGCTAAAGCAGATCATCGCAATGAGTGAGCGAGATGGAGATGGAGGCATACAGGAGACTGAGGAGCGTGGCTGCCTCTTACTGTCCCCAGAGCTGAAAGGGCCTGAGGACCCCTGGGCCAGTGGTGGCTTATGGGACACGGAGGGCCTCTTGAGGATATGTGCTTGCTTAGGAGCCCCTTGTGCTGCAGCTTCTGCCTGTCTTGGGGAAGTAAGTGGAGACAGGTGGTGTGATTGTGGTGAGCCAGTGGACAGAGTCTAGCAAGGCGAGTGGCAGCGATCCGGCCAGGTTTGGTGGAGAGGCTCCCCACCCAAACACACTGCCAGCAGCCCCTTGTCACTGGAGGACAGGGGAAGCCTAGTCGGATGGAGCCGTGGAAGCTGGGGTAAGGCAAGGCACTAGGTGGCGGGGCCACGGGCAATGCAGGATCCCTGGGAGGGAAGGCAGGGCCTAGAATGTGCCGGCCAGACTGTGGGGCCTTGGCCACACTTCTCAAGACTCTGTAACTCACTTTCTTTATCTTCAGAGAACATTAATACCTTTCCCGGAGTCATGAGGGCAAATAAGGATAAGGGATGGTTGGAACTTTCAGAAGAAAACCGTTCAAAATGCCAAGATGTAGTATTGAATTTTCCCCTGCAGATTAGCTAGGGTTTAATGCCTGATAGCAATACGAGCATGGGGCTGCCTCTTGTAATGGCACTATTCACAATAGGACAAAGCTCAACCCTGGGTGAATCCTGGTGTCCATCTGGGACTCTGGCTACCAGATTGCCCAGATGGCCTGATACTGAAGCAGCTTCCCTACTTGGGGGTCCTGTGGCTGGGCTCTGACCCTGCAACCTGGTCTCTCTGTGTGGCTAGGTTCACTCTGGGATCCTCAGCTTCATGTGGGTCCTAGATACCTGCTTTTGTTATTTTGTTATCCCTTACAGAAAATGGCCATCACCATTGTAGTTGTATATGTTAACTTGACCAGTCCATCCAGACATTTGGTCAAACATTATTCTGAGTGTTTTCTGTAAGGGTGTTTTTGGATGAGATTAGCATTTAAACAAGCAGGTTCAGTAAAGCAGATTGCCCTCCCCACAGTAGGTGGGCCCCATCTAATCAGTTGAAGGGCTGACTAGAACAAAAAGCCCACCCTCCTCTAAGAAAGAGGGAATTCTTCTTACCTGATAGCCTTTGAACTGGGACATTGGCTTTAACTGCTTTTGGATTTGAGTTGAAAGATTGGCTCTTCCTGGGTCTTAAGCTTGCTGGCCTTCAGATTGGAATGACACCATTGGCTCTTCTGGGTCTCCGGCCTGCAGACTTGCTCTAGACCTGTCAGCTTCCATAATAATGTGCCAGCTCCTTATAATGCATCTTTATTTTTGGTTCTGTTTCTCTGGTTGTATTGATTCTGTTTCTGAGTAGAATGCTGAGTAATATGACCATATGCCAAGTAAAATCATACGTTGCAGCCCACCCAGAATGCCCCCTTCTCTAGTACAGGATTTCACGAGAGGCAGTGTGGGCAGAGCAGCAGAACATGGGGTCTCTCATCCATTTATCTTTGTATAGCAGGCAGTGAGTCAGAGACTTACAGCCACAGGGGCCCTGCTTTTAGGAAATTCAATGCATAAAAATGTGATGCTATGTCAAAGGGGAAATTAGGAGCTCTTTTTTCATTTTAAAACAGGATTTTTCAGTCTTTGCCTTTAATGAAACAGTTTCCTCTTTTATTTGGAAAATTTTGATTTACATATGGAATCCCTCAAATGAACTGCCCCTCTGCTACTGGCTGCTATTGAATGACATTGAGCTCTCTTACTGATCATTTCACAAGGTTTGTGACTGACTTCACACACTGTTCTCTTAACAGCTGATATGGACCTGGGAGTTGCCCTGTGGCAGAGGGAGCTCTGGTTGATTTGGACTTTTTTTTGTTTATGTGGGTTTGATTTTACTTGGTAGACTCCAAGCCAGGCCTTGGGTCCTTCTGTAATCATTCAGTGCCTGCAGGGGGTTTCAGCTCATCATGTAATGACACCTGTCCCAGAAGAAAGGCCCCAGGTAATGGGGATCATTTCTGATGGGTCTGCTAGGGACTCCTGTCATCAGAAAGATAGTATCAGGCTCAAAAGAGTTCTGAGTTATTAGTGGATTGAATTTTCTCTCCGTTCTGATAACTGAATGCTATGTTCTATGCAGGCCCATGGCAGTATTCAGCAAACATCAGTATTATCTGAAATGGGGTGTGTGGATTTGGGGCTATGCATTACCCATGCTGTAAAAATAATCTACTAATACATGCTTATTAAATCATAAGCAAAGTATATGGGTTCATAGTCCCTCCATTTTTGTTTTAACAACCTGGGCATTTCAGGGTGTCTCCAGGGCTACTTCTGTTGGTGAATGCAAGCATGGGAAGCACCCTCAGCTGGGGCCTCTGGAAATCTCTTTCCCAGGCTCCACTCCCTTCACAGATGTCAGCTGCTTTCATTCTCACCATATCATTCATTCTAGGGTGGAAGTGGCTGATAATAACTTAGTATTATGCTTCATGGAGTTGCAAATCCGAGGTAAAGTTCTCAATGTTAACTATTTAAAGGGCACAGATTTTTTTTTCCCCCATGGATGGAGGCCTTCTAGGCTCTGGAATCACAGAGGTGGGTGCCCAGTTCATGTGTGCGATGGTTATGGAGCCCTGGAGACTCTTCCATATGTCCCGGATGAGTACATACTAGGGGTAAATGACTTTGCTGAGCCCAAGGCAAGGGCTGATTTGGCTTACCAGATTACCACAGTAAGCGGTTTCTATAGGATGCAGGTGATTTTTTAAATATATGTAGACTGTCTGCATGATGTCAATTGATGGAATGCCTTCCCACACTTCCCTTTCAGGGTAGTCACTGTAGTGTATAACTGTGCGTGATCTTTATACCCTTCTATTTAATCTTCTTGGTTTTTACCTTGAGCTCTTGCATACATTTGCCTTGTGTTGACCATCTGCATCCGCAGCTTCATAGGTGAAGGGCCATTCTGCAGAGTCATGTGCTGCCAGGAGAGTGCCCACCTCGGGGTGCATGCCAGGCTTCAGCACATGGGGGCTGTGCTGCTGGACATGATGTTCCCTTGCACTAGATAGCGTGGGGCAGCTGTGAACGGGCCAGCCACACATGCAGGCCTTGGCACTAAAGGTGTTGGTGACACCTGGCCAGGGCATGGGGAGGAGTAGGCCAGCAGCTTGCATGTCTCCTGTTTTTCTGGGTGCAGTCTTCACACCCCGGCACAGGAGCAACACCCCCGTGTTCTGAGCCTCACCTCTCCTGGAAGGCTTACGTGGGCCTGGGAAACCACTTGAGGGTTGTCCCCTCCCTGTCTAGTGCGTGGAGGCAAAGGACTTGAGAGACGTCGTTTTGAAATTAATTGGAGTGTGATAAGCATTGTGAAACAGCGATACTGCCCTTGAAACTGTCGTCAAAGCCAGCTGCTCGCGGGGTGCTATGACACTCCGACTTGCTAGATTCTTTTGCCACTCATAGCTGTTAGGTTCCTGTGGGTGGGAAGGAAATCTGGGGACCTGCCCTAGCTTACTGGGGAGGCAGGGAAGTGATAGAAAGAAAGGGAAGGAAACAGGATGGGGTTGAAGAACAATGTTGGGATGCCAGCCCAGAACCGCAGTTACTTTCTCAGTGGAATGGAGTGGGGCCTGGCTCCCCTGCTCCATTCATTCCTTCTGTCATGAAAAGGGAAACAATGCTGGGCCACACTGGCCATTTGGTAAAAGCTTACAGCGTCGGCCACAGTCAGATTTCTGTGTCTCTCCCAGAACCATCCCATGCCTGGAAGGTATGGGTGTGTGCACCGCGCACTGAATGTGATGCCTTCGAAAGTCAACCACTGAAGCCAAATGCCTTTGCAAAGTCTTAGGAGCTGGCGCCTCTAGTAGGAGGTGGGGCCCTCATGATGGGATTAGTGCCCTGATATAAGAGTCCCCAGAAAGCTCCCTCGTCCCTTCTGCTACATGAGGACAGTCTGTGAACCAGGAAGGGGTCCCTTACCAGACACGGAATCTGCTGGCCCCTGCATCTTGGACTTCCAGCCTCCAGAACTGGGAGAAGTAAATGTCTATTGTTTATAAGCCATCCCATCTGTGGTATTCTGTGATAGCAGCCCAAATGGACTAAGGCAGTGTGCCAGGTGTTTGAAGACAAAAATCTCAAGCTTTGAAAGAAAATATCTGGGGATGTCTGGGCTTAACTGTTTCATATGGAACCAGGGCAGTTAACTGAGCTTGATAAGGCTGGACAAAGTAGTCACCAGACTGAGGACAGAGATTAAATTAGGTGATACCACTTTTGTTAGGGACACTTTTATTTATCTTACTAATTTTTATTATGAAATTCATCCAGCCTCATGGGGGAGGGTCACTTTAAATTTACTTTTTGAGCTGATACAAAGATAAGGACATAAATATTTTTTTTGTCTCTGGGGCAAAATTCCTTTGTCTAAAAGAAAATACCACCAGAATAAAGCATCCCCCGTGTCCACCAGCCGAGGCTGAGGGGCAGAAGAGGTCTAATTTCAGAGTGGCACAGTCCTGACTGAGTCTTTGCAGCTCAGCTGTGAAGACGGGGCAAGTTACACTCCATCCTCACCTGTAAATACGTGAGAGGGTTAACAGACCATGTGGAGCATTTCGCAGAGCCTGACACAGAGAGGACACACACTCAGTGTTGTTAAAAATCATTGAAAATCCTGTAGCTATGATTCTCAAACATCTTCTGTTTCATACATTCCAACTGGAGGCTTGCATTTGCTTTCTTTAACATGGCCTCTTCGAGAAAGATCATTATGGACAGCATGGATTGTGGATTTTAGGACTTTAGGCCCCAAGGCCTGCATCCCCCTGCTCTGAAGCTCTAAGGCAGGTCGTTTGCAGCAGGGAGCCTGGGACGCCGTCACGGTGTTCTATTCACTAGCAAGCCAGAGGAATAAAAACATATACAGAGCCACTGTCATTTGCAGCTGTAACTGTTCATGCCACATGGCCAGAGGGGAGACCTTCTCCTGGGATCTGGCTGCCTCTCCCCTCACAGTCACCTGCAGGCCCCCAGCCTGCCCACCTGGCACATGAGTGGCCTGGCAAAGATGCAGCCTGTTGCTCCCTGAGCTGGCCACGAGGGCCTGGCTGCCCCTGTCTCTGCAGTTGATCCCAAGTTGTTCCTCTTCTGGGGCTGATTTTGTGGTCCCATTCCCAGCTTCCACAGCACTGCTTCTCTGCTCCATGGATAGTCCGCTTTGGCAGGTGCCATGTAAGTTTTTTGACAGATGAAACCCTTGAACTCTTGCTTTATATATTGTTAATAACAGGGCATTGTGACATGTCTGCTGACCCATGTAGGCTAATCTTTTCATGACACAATCTCTATAGTTTTTGCCATCTCCAGTGTGTCCCTCGGGCTGTCCTGAAAATGGGTCTTGCTGGTACCTCCTAGAAGCAAGTGGCAGCAGGCCAGCAAATGGATTCTGTGAAGGTTGAGGAATCCAGGCTGAGTTGTGAGGTGGGCAAGTACCTTTGGGGTGTGCACAGTGGTCCTGGTGAAGATGTGGCAAACGCCCACAGCCTATCCACCTTACAAAGTGTTAGGGCAAGAAGGAACTGTCCAAAACCACCTGGTGCAAATTCTTAACCTTTTTACCTTGTTTACATTATCTGTACAATGCTCGTGGGTTGGAAGAATCAATATTGTTAAAATGTCCGAATACCCAAAGCAATCTACAGGTTCAGTGCAGTCCCTAGCAAAATACCAAGGGCATTTTTCACAGAACTAGAACAAATAATCCTAAAATTCGTATGGAACCACAAAAGAGCCCAAATAGCCAAAGCAGTCTTGAGAAAGAAGAACAAAGCTGGAGGTAAAATGCTCTCTGATTGCAATAATTATGTTATATACCTGAAATTAATGTAATACTGCATGTCAGCTACATATCAATTAAAAAAAAAGACCCTTACCTTAAAAAAGAAAATCTGATGAAAGCTGTGCATCCTCTCACAAGAAAGATGCACATATACACCCACACCTGCAATTTTGCAGACAATTTCAGAAGTTTACCAACTACCTAAATATATTTATGGGCCACATATGGGGGACAACTGAGCCCCCATTCCTTCTTTTTTTTGGTATCATTGATCTACAATTACATGTGCAATATTATGGATATTAAGCTACCCCTTCATCAGGTCCCCCCCACCAACCCCATTACAGTCACTGTCCATCAGTGTAGTGAGATGCTATAGAGTCACTACTTGTCTTCTCTGAGTTGTACAGCCCTCCCCATGCCCCCCTAACATTACATCTGCTAATCGTAATGCCCCTTTTTCCCTCTTATCCCTCCCTTCCCACCCATCCTCCCCAGTTCCTTTCCCTTTGGTAACTATTAGTCCGTTCTTGGGTTCTGTGAGTCTGCTGCTGTTTTGTTCCTTCAGTTTTTTTCCTTGTTCTTATGCTCCACATATGAGTGAAATCATTTGATACTTGTCTTTTTCAGCTTGGCTTATTTCACTGGGCATAATACCCTCTAGCTCCATCCATGTTGTTGCAAATGGTAGGATTTGTTTTCTTCTTATGGCTGAATAATATTCCATTGTGTATATGTACCACCACTTCTTTATCCATTCATCTACTCATGGACACTTAGGTTGCTTCCATTTCTTGGCTATTGTAAATAGTGCTGCAATAAACATAGGGGTGCATGTGTCTTTTTCAAACTGGGCTGCTGCATTCTTAGGGTAAATTCCTAGGAGTGGAATTCCTGGGTCAAATGGTATTTCTATTTTGAGTTTTTTGAGGAACCTCCATACTGCTTTCCACAATGGTTGAACTAATTTGCAGTCCCACCAGCAGTGTAGGAGGGTTCCCTTTTCTCCACATCCTCGCCAACATTTGTTGTTGTTTGTGTTTTGGATGTTGGCCATCCTCACTGGTGTGAGGTGATATCTCATTGTGGTTTTAATCTGCATTTCTCTGATGACTAGCGATGTGGAGCATCTTTTCATGTGCCTGTTGGCCACCTGAATTTCTGCCATTCCTTTACTTCTTGGTGAAAAGACTATGGCCTGACCCGTGTCTGACCACCTAGCCATTTAGTGGCAGAGCCAGCGCTGGGAGCTCACTGAGCTGGTCCAGACTCTTCCCTACACTGCTTTGGCCCGAACCCCTCTCCCTTGCTGCTCTGGGGGATGTCCACCTGAAAATGACCCTTGTCTTATTTCATCACAGTATACACGGTTTACTCCACTGGCTTTCCTAACCCAGTGAAGCAGAGGGGAGCCTTGTGTGCCCTCATTGCTTGGTCCCTCCTCCCCAGTGTGAAGATTTAAAGCTGGTTCTGAGAAGATGAGGGAGGGAGTGTTTGTGACATCATTGCTTATTTATCCTATTTTACTTGATGTTCCTGTTAGTAAACGGTAGTTTGGATATAGAGAATAAGGTCATTTTAGAGCAGGTGTATTTGTTTGCTGGCACTGCCACAATGAAGTACCTTGAACTAGGTCGCTTAAACGACAGGAGTTTATTGTCTCACATTCTGGAGTGCAAGTCAGAGATTGTGTGCAGGCTGGGTTTGGTGCCCTCTGGGTGCTGTGCGGGAAGGTCTGGCCCAGGCCTCTCCTTGGCTTGTAGACAGCCGTCTTCTCCCTGTGTCTCCACATCACCTCCCCTCTGCATGCGTCTCTTTGTCCAAGTTTTCACCTTTTTATAAGGACACCGGTCATGTTGGATGAGGGCCCACATTAATGTCCTCACTTTAACTCGATTACCTCTGTAGAGAGCCTGTCTCCAAATAAGGTTACATTCTGAAGTACTGACTGTTAGGACTTCAACACAGGAGTTTTGAGGGGACACAATGACAGAGGGCATTTCCTGATTGGCAGGTGTCCGTGAGACACATCAGTGACCCAGGTTTCCTTAACACTGCACTATCTGACTTACTGAGACCCCGTTAGATACATTTCCTGTAAAAAACAGCAAATCTTTGGACTGTTGGAGAAAAACTTTGAATTTACTGGAACACTTGGCCAGTGTGCTGTACACCTCCCTGAGTCAGTGATATTTGCTTGAGGGTTTGGGTGGAGGAAGGCAAGTTCATTACTGGGTGGTGATGATTTGCATGCTTGAGCCTGTAAGCCAATAAGGAAGAATCCCACCTCTTTGTTTTTTTTTGGTCTGGCTGCTCAGACCCAATCCCAGTTGCGCTATGACCATTGAGAATGAACTTTCCATGGAATTACATTCTTGTAAATGGTGTTGATGTGTTTCTTTGGTAGTGACAAAATCACTCTCTCAGAGAATGAATGCAAAAGCAGATTAAAAACACCACCACCAATACAAATAGATGAGGAATTCATGTGTATTTAACTTCCCATGGAGGAAAGATTAACTGTGTCTTTTAGCCTAGAATTGTGCCTGTGATGCCGACATGTTTACGCATCTGTTTTAGGTTATTAATTTTATATAGGGTGGGATCCAGTGGACTGAAACTTTGCTGCCACAGTGAGGTTGCAGCTGTTTTCTGATTGAGGCTCCTTCCTCACCTGAGCTTTAGAAGGACAAATGGAAAATGCATGTTGTTCTACAATGTGGGAATTGCAATTTGGGGACAGTGAAGGGGAGATACTGTGGTGAGAATAATCGAAGGGATATTATAAGAGATTTATCCGTGGACTTGAGACTCCGGTTAAGATAATAAACAACTCTTCAGCACAGTGCTTTTGGACAGGGAAATACCAGGCCCCACGGTGGTCTCCAAGGGGGAGCTATGAATTGCTCAGCAAGATGGGATGTCTCAGGACTTGCAGGTGTCAAGTCAGTACTGAGAAGACAAATCTCAGCCATTTATAGAACAGATGATCAGATGAAGGTAGATAATAGAAGAAGCTTAAATTCAGTTATAGAACCAGATTATTTAGGGTGGATTATCTTCAGCAAATGTTCCATCCCAGGCTAGCTTCACTCTGTATATTTTTGGCATGCAGCTTATTTTGAGCCATTTTTCCTTCTCATCTGGTGTGTGCTTAGCAAATTGATGCTAATTTTTAACATCAGTTTTATACACACACACACATGCAATTTTAGAGTCATTGAAAGGAAAGGAAATCTGCTGCCTCCTTGCCCTCCCCTCACGCCTGCACCATTCCAGCCTAGTGTGTCACAAGACCTGATTATTTATGCATTCACTTTCATGTTTGCTGTTTCCTTGGACGTGCTTATCATTTTTCATCTTCATTTGGTTACTTGGTTAAGAGCTGACTACCTCATTGTTTTGGATTTGAGATCTAGTAATAAAACTGATTCTAAACATAAACTTAGAAATCACTCAGGTGAGAGTGGCTTGAAGATGGGATTTGTTTCAAGTGAAAAATCTCATTTAGAATTAAGACCCCTGTGAAAAATCCTTCAGTTAAAAAAAAAAATTGTGGACTTGTGGACTGAAAACTCAGAATGTGGTTACTACTTATATATGCAAGGTCATTTTTGGACTCTTGTGAATTTCTCAGAAAAAAACGTGCTGTCCCAGTTAAAGCCCATGCTGTTTCTGAAAAAGGAAAATACCTTTCACTTATTTACTGCCTTAAAAGTTCCCAGAGGCAAATAGTTGTTTCTCTTAACTGTCATATGTATACATGACCTTATAAACAACACAGGACATAACAATGACATCAATTTTAGTGACTGTTTAGAATGAGCTAAATGTTATCAAGAACTATTTCTAATTTGTTCAAACAATGATAGGCTTTTTCCAATTATCCAATGCACTTTTCCTTTAATAGGTCCATTCTTTTCAGCTTTTAAAAATTATTTATCTTAATTTTGTAAATCAAAGCCACCTTTCTCTTTTTATTCTTTTCAGTTAAGGGAGCAAAATGTTTAGCTCTCTAAGAAATGCAGCATGCCAGAATAGTTCATTTGGGATTATTACTCTTTTAAAAGGTTCTATGTCCTTGGGAAAGTTGAGGAATAAAAATGTAGCAGTTTTAAAAGGGTAAAATACTCCAGTATGTTAACACTAAAATACAGGAAGAAAGAGTGTGCAAGATTTATTGTTGTCTGTCAAGGATTTAGTGGTGTGAAAGATTTAAACAATTGGAAATATATGATTGCCTACTATAGGAAATCTTTTTTCCTTAAATGTTCTTTGAAGTGTATGTTTTCTTAAATATTCCTTTGTTCTCTAAAGGACTTCTTCATAAATTACCTTGGTTGTTAATGTCTTTATGAAGTTCATGTCCAATACGTCAGACTCTTACTTAATGCCTGTATCAGGATTAAGAGTGGCTGCAAGTCAACTTGGATTAAAGATGGTGGCGTGAGAGGTGAGACAGAGGCTTCCTCCTAAAACCGCATATAATATGAAAATGTATTTAATACAACTAATCCTGAAAGAGCAACAGGAAGAAAGAGGACTGCGCCAAACTGCATACACCTGGAGAAAAGAATAAATCTCACAGAACAGGATAATGTACCAAAGCCATGGCCTGGCAGGACCCAAGTCCTTCCCCCACCCCAGCTCACTGGCGGGAGGAAAAGAAATGGAATGGGGAGGGAGTGGAGACTGGGACTGCTGAATACCTAACTCAGTAGATCTGCTCTGGGAGCACAAACCTACATTTCATGGTGCTTGCATGGTACTCTCATGATTACAGGGTTGGAAAGCTAAGACAGGCAGAATTCCTGGAGAGACTGAGATTACAGCTGCTTGTGGGAAGCAGGGATCCATATCCAGCTGTTCTGGGACAAAAGACAGGTGGGCAGTCTGAGCGACTTCCTAACAAGGAAGCCATTAGCAAGAGGGCTGCTAAAGGGGCAAGGATTGCACAGAGCTTACTGCTCAGGAGAGAGGACAGGTAGACAAAATTATCCGGGTGCACTCTGTCCAGCAGGTTGGGAGATTTCACGATCTTCAAGTGCTCCAGCTCCCTGGCTGGCTGCACAGCTCCAAGGACCCCCTCCGTGATATGCCGCCTACTGTGCCTTTCTCCCAGCCAGCCCCACCTGGCTCGCAAACCAGCAGACCCTACCCTGGCGTTAGGCCAGCCAGAGGGAAGCCCTGTCTACAGCAACTACAAATGCAAAGCGTAGAGGCTTATACCTGTGTGCTCGGCCCACTGGTTCAGGCAGTGGAGACAGGCATAGCAGCTGGGTAGCAGGGAACAGCTCTTTCCTCCCCACAGGTGCCACAATACCACTCCCTTGCAACTCCCAACATTGCTTTAGGGGCTGAGCAACTCCAGAGAGTAGAGCTTCTGGGCACTAGAGGGTGCCATATCATATACAAATATAAAACACCAAAGGAACCTGGTTCAGAGTAAAATTATTAAAACAACACCTGAGAAGGATTTAAATGACATTGACCTCATGAACCTTCCTGACAGGGAGTTCAAAATAAAAATCATTAACATGCTCATGGAGGTACAGAAAAATATTCAAGAAATCAGGAATGAATTCCAGTGGGAGATACAATCGTTGAAGAGCAAAATGGAGGGTATCAAAAGCAGATTGGATACAGTGGCGGAGATGATAAATGAAATAGAAACTAGAGAAGAGGAATAGACAGAAGCTGAGGCACAGAGAGAAAAAAGATCCCTAAGAATGAAAGAATATTTAGAGAACTGTGTGACCAATCGAAACGGAACAATATTCGCATTATAGGAGTACCAGAAGAAGAAGAAGAGAGAGAAAAAGGGATAGAAAGTGTCTTTGAGGACGTAATTGCTGAAAACTTCCACAATCTGGGGGAGGAGATAGTCTCTCAGGCCATGGAGGTGCACAGATCTCCCAACACAAGGGACCCAAGGAAGACAACACCAAGACATATAGTAATTGAAATGGCAAAGATCAAGGGTAACGACAGACTATTAAAAGCAGCCAGAGAGAGAAATAAGATCACATACAAAGGAAAGCCCATCAGGCTATCATCAGACTTCTCAACAGAAACCTTACAGGCCAGAAGGGAGTGGCATGGTATATTTAATGCAATGAAGCAGAAAGGCCTTGAACCAAGATTACTTTATCCAGCAAGATTATCATTTAAATTTCAAGGAGGGATTAAACAATTCGCAGAAAAGCAAAAGCTGAGAGAATATACCTCCCACAAACTATCTCTACAGTGTATTTTGGAGGGACTGCTATAGATGGAAGTGTTCCCATGGTTTAATAGCTGTCACCTGAGGTAATAAAACCACAGTAAAGAAAGTTGAACAGCTAATTACTAAGCAAATGCAAAATTAAATTAACTACCCCCAAAATCAATAAAGGGATAGACAAAGAGTACAGAATATGATACCTAATATATAAAGAATGGAGAAGGAAGGAAAAAGAGGAGAAAAAAAGAGAACCTTTAAATTGTGTTGGTAATAGCATATTAAGTGAGTTAAGTTAGACTCTTAGATAGTAAGGAAGTTAATCTTGAACCTTTGGTAACCACAAATCTAAAGTCTGCAATGGCAATAAGTACATACCTATCCATAATCACCCTAAATGTAAATGGACTGAATGCACCAATCAAAAGACATAGAGTCACTGAATGGATAAAAAAACAAGACCAATCTATATGCTGCCCAGAAGAGACTCATTTTAAACCCAAAGACATACACAGACTTAAAGTGAGGGGATGGAAAAAGATATTTCATGCAACTAATGGGGGAAAAAAGCAGGAGTTGAAGAATTTGTATCAGACAAAATAGACTTCAAAACAAAGAAAGTCACAAGAGACAAAGAAGGACACTACATAATGATAAAAGGGTTAATCCAACAAGAAGATATAACCGTTATAAATATCTATGCGCCCAACACAGGAGCACCTACATATGTGAAACAAATACTAACAGAATTAAAAGGGGAAATAGAATGCAATGCATTCATTCTAGGAGACTTCAACATTCCACTCACTCCTCTGAAGGACAGATCAACCAGACAGAAAACAAGTAAGGAGACAGAGGCACTGAATAACACAATAGAACAGATGGACCTAACAGACATCTACAGAACTCTACACCCAAAAGCAGCAGAATACACATTCTTCTCAAGAGCACATGGAACCTTTTCAAGAATAGATCATATACTAGGCCACAAAAAGAGCCTCGGTAAATTCAAAAAGATTGAAATTGTACCAACTGTACCAACCAGTTTCCCAGACCACAAACATATGAAACTAGAAATGAATTATGCAAAGAAAATGAAAAATCCCACAAACACATGGAGGCTTCACAACATGCTCCTAAATGACCAATGGATCAAACACCAAATAAAAACAGAGATCAAGCAATATAGGGAGACAAATGACAACAATAATTAAACACCGCAAAATCTGTGGGATGCAGCAAAGGTCATGCTAAGAGGAAAGTATATTGCAATACAGGCCTAACTCAGGAAGGAGGAACAATCCCATATGAACACTTTAAACTCACAATTAACAAAGGTAGAAAAAGAAGAACAAATGAGGCCTAAAGTCAGTAGAAGGAGGGACATAATAAAGATTAGATCAGAAATAACTAAAGCTGAGAATAAAACAATACAATCAAAGAAAGCAGGAGCTGATTCTTTGAGAAAATAAACAAAATAGATAAACCCCTAGCCAGACTTATCAAGAAAAGAAGAGTCTACTCACATAAACAGAATCAGAAATGAGAAAGGAAAAATCACTATGGACATCACAGAAGCACAAAGAGTTATTACAGAATACTATGAAAAATTATATGCTAACAAACTGGATAACCTAGAAGAAATGGACAACTTTCTAGAAAAATAGAACCTTCCAAGGGTGATCCAGAAAAAAACAGAAAATCTGAACAGATCAATTACCAGCAATGAAATTGAACTGGTAATCAAAAAACTACATAAGAACAAAATCACTTTACCAGATGGCTTTACCGCTAAATTTTATCAAACATTTAGTGAAGACCTAATACCCATCCTCCTTGAAGTTTTCCAAAGAGTAGAAGAGGGAATACTTCCAAACTCATTCTATGAGGCCAGTATCACTCTAATACCAAAACCAGGCAAAGACACCACAAAAAAAGAAAATTACAGACCAATATACCTGATGAATATAGATGCAAAAATACTCAACAAAATATTAGCAAACCGAATTCAAAAATACATGAAAAAGATCATCTGTCATGATCAAGTAGGATTTATTCCAGGGATGCAAGGATGGTACAACATTCGAATATCCATCAACATCATCCACCACATCAAAAAAAAGGACAAACCACATGATCATCTCCATAGATGCTGAAAAAGCATTTGACAAAATTCAACATCCATTCATGATAAAAACTCTCAACAAAATGGGTGTAGAGGCCAAGTACCTCAACATAATAAAGGCCATATATGACAAACGCACAGCCAACATTGTACTTAACAGCGAGAAGCTGAAAGCTTTTCCTTTAAGATCAGGAACAAGACAAGGATGCCCACTCTCCCCAGTTTTATTGAACATTGTACTGGAGGTCCTAGCCACGGCAATCAGACAACACAAAGACATACAAGGCATCCAGATTGGTAAAGAAGAAGTCAAACTGTCACTATTTGCAGATGTCATAATATTGTACATAAAAAACCCTGACGAGAAAAACTAAACAGACCAATCACCAGCAATGAAATTGAAGTGGTAATCAAAAAACTACCCAAGAACAAAACCCCCGGACCACATGGATTCACCTCTGAATTCTACCAGACATATGGAGAAGAAATAACACCCATTCTCCTTAAAGTTTTCCAAAAAATAGAAGAGGAGGGAATACTTCCAAACTCATTCTATGAAGCCAGCATCACTCTTAATACCAAAACCGGGCAAAGACCTCACCAAAAAAGAAAATTACAGACCAATATCCCTGATGAACGTAGATGCAAAAATACTCAACAAAATATTAGCAAACCGAATTCAAAAATACATCAAGAGGATCATACACCGTGATCAAGTGGGATTCATCCCAGGGATGCAACGATGGTACAACATTCGAAAATCCATCAACATCATCCACCACATCAATAAAAAGAAGAACAAAAACCACATGATCATCTCCATAGATGCTGAAAAAGCATTTGACAAAATTCAACATTCATTCATGATAAAAACTCTCAACAAAATGGGTATAGAGGGCAAGTACCTCAACATCATAAAGCCCATATATGACAAACCCACAGGTAACATCATACTTAACAGCAAGAAGCTAAAAGTTTTTCATCTAAGATCGGGAACAAGACGGATGCCCACTCTCTCCACTGTTATTCAACATAGTACTGGAGGTCCTAGCCACGGCAATCAGACAAAACAAAGACATACAAGGCATCCAGATTGGTAAAGAAGAAGTCAAATTGTCACTATGTGCAGATGACACGATATTGTACATAAAAAACCCTAAAGACTCCACTCCCAAACTACTAGAACTAATATCTGAATTCAGCAAAGGTGCAGGATACAAAATTAACACACAGAAATCTGTTGCTTTCCTATACACTAACGATGAACTAATAGAGAAATCAGAAAAACAATTCCATTCACAATTTCATCAAAAAGAATAAAATACCTAGGAATAAAACTAACGAAGGAAGTGAAAGACCTGTACTCTGAAAACTACAAGACACTCCTAAGAGAAATTAAAGAGGACACTAACAAATGGAAATGCATCCCATGCTCTTGGCTAGGAAGAATAAATATTGTCAAAATGGCTATACTACCTAAAGCAATCTACAGATTCAATGTAATCCCTATCAAAATACCAACAGCTTTCTTCAATGAACTGGAACAAATCTAAAATTCATATGGCACCGCAAAAGACCCCAAATAGCCAAATCAATCCTGAGAAGGAGGAATAAAACAGGGGGAATTATGCTCCCTGACTTTAAGCCCTACTACAAAGCCACAGTAATCAAGACAATTTGGTATTGGCACAAAAACAGACCCACAGATCAGTGGAATAGAATAGAAAATCCAAACATCAACCCAAACACATACAGTCAATTAATATTTGGTAAGGGAGCCTTGGATATACATTGGGGAGATGACGGCCTCTTCAGCAGCTGGTGTTGTAAAAACTGGACAGCTACATGTAAGAGAATGAAACTGGACTACTCTCTAACCCCATACACAAAGGTAAACTCAAGGTGGATCAAAGACCTGAATGTAAGTCATGAAACCATAAAACTCTTAGAAGAAAAGATAGGCAAAAATCTCTTGGACATAAACATGAGCGACTTCTTCATGAACATACCTCCTCGAGCAAGGGAAACGAAAGCAAAAATGAACAAGTGGGACTATATGGAGCTGAAAAGCTTCTGTACAGCAAAGGACACCATCAGTAGAACAAAAAGACATCCTACAGTATGGGAGAATATATTCCTAAATGACGTATTCGATAAGGGGTTGACATCCAAAATAGATAAAAAACTCACGCACTTCAACAAACAAAAAGCAAATAGTCCAATTAAGAAATGGGCAGAGGACATGAATAGACACTTCTCCAAAGAAGAAATTCAGATGGCCAACAGGCACATGAAAAGATGCTCCACATCACTAATCATCAGAGAAATGCAGATTAAAACCACAATGAGATACCACCTCACACCAGTGAGGATAGCCAAAATCCAAAACACAAACAACAGCAAATGTTGACGAGGATGTGGAGAAAAGGGAACCCTACTACACTGCTGGTGGAAATGCAAAGTGGTTCAACCATTGTGGAAAGCAGTATGGAGGTTCCTCAAAAAACTCAAAATAGAAATACCATTTGACCCAGGAATTCCACTCCTAGGAATTTACCCTAAGAATGCAGCAGCCCAGTTTGAAAAAGACAGATGCACCCCTATGTTTATCCCAGCACTATTTACAATAGCCAAGAAATGGAAGCAACCTAAGTGTCCATCAGTAGATGAATGGATAAAGAAGTGGTGTTACATATACACAATAGAATATTATATAGCCATAAGAAAAAAACAAATCCTACCATTTGCAACAACATGGATAGAGCTAGAGGGTATTATGCTCAGTGAAATAAGCCAAGCCGAAAAAGACAAGTATCAAATGATTTCACTCATATGTGGAGTATAAGAACAAAGAAAAAAACTGAAGGAACAAAACAGCAGCAGACTCACAGAACCCAAGAACAGGCTAATAGTTACCAAAGGGAAAGGGACTGGGGAGGATGGGTGGGAAGGGAGGGACAAGGGGGAAAAAGGGGCCTTACGATTAGCAGATGTAATGTTAGCGGGGCACGGGGAGGGCTGTACAACCCAGAGAAGAGAAGTAGTGACTCTATAGCATCTCACTATGCTGATGGACAGTGACTGTAATGGGGTTGGTCTGGGGGACCTGATGAAGGGGTTGGTGTAATCACCATAATATTGCTCATTTAATTGTAGATTAATGATATCAAAATAAACTTAAACAAAAAACCTTAAAGAATCCACTCCGAAACTACTAGATCTAATATATGAATTCTGCAAAGTTGCGGGATACAAAATTAATACACAGAAATCTGTGGCATTCCTATTCACTATCAATGAACTAGGCTAAAGAGAAATCAGGAAAACAATTCCATTCACAGCTACATCAAAAAGAATAAAATAGCTAGGAATAAACCTAACCACGGAAGTGAAAGACCTTTACTCTAAAAACTACAAGACATTCATAGAGAAATTAAAGAAGATACCAATAAATGGAAACACATCCCGTGCTCATGTCTAGGAAGAATTAATATTGTCAAAATGGCCACCCTGCCTAAGCAATCTACTGGTTCAGTGCAATTCCTATCAAAATACCAATGGCATTCTTCAACGAACTAGAGAAAATCGTTCTGAAATTCATATGGAACACAAAAGACCCCATATAGCCAGAGCAATCCTGAGAAGGAAGAATAAAGCTGGGGGTATTATGCTCCCCAACTTCAAGCTCTACTACAAAGCCACAGTAATCAATATAATTTGGTACTGGCACAAGAACCAACCCATAGACCAATGGAACAGACTAGAGATCCCTGACATGAACCCAACCATGTATAGTCAATATATGATAAAGGAGCCATGAACATACAATGGGGAAATGACAGCCTCTTCAACAGCTGGTGTTGGCAAAACTGGACAGCTACATGTAAGAGAATGAAACTGGATTATTGTTTAACCCCATACACAAAAGTAAACTTGAAATGGATCAAAGACCTGAATGTAAGTCATGAAACCAAAAAACTCTTAGAAGACAAAGTAGGCAAAAATCTCCTGAATATAAACATGCTCAACTTCTTCCTGACCTCATCTCCTCGAGCAAGAGAAACAAAAGCAAAAATGAACTCATGGTACTACATCAAACTAAAAAGTTTCTGTATGACAAAGGACACCATCAACAGAACAAAAAGGCATCCTATGGTATGGGAGAGTATATTTGTAAAAGACATATTCAACAAGGGGTTAACATCCAAAATATTTAAAGAACTCGCATTTCTCAACACCCAAAAAGCAAATAACCGAATTAAAAAATGGGCAGAGGATATGTAGACAGTTCTCCAAAGAAGAAATTCAGATGGCAAAGAGACACATGAAAAATGCTCCATATCACTAATCATCACGGAAATGCAAATTAAAACCGCAATGAGATATCACCTCACAGCAGTAAGGGTGGCCAGCATTAAAAAGTCTGAGAACAATAAATGCTGACAAGGATGCATAAAAAGGGGAATCCTCCTACACTGCTGGTGGGAACATAAGCTAATTCAACCATTGTATAAAGCAACTGGAGGTTTCTTAAAAAACTAAAAGTAGAAATACCATCTGACCTGGGAGTCCAACTCCTTGGAATTTCCTCAAAGGATACAACTTCTCAGATTCTAAAAGACATATGCACCGCTATGTTTATCACAGCACTATTTACAATAGCCAAGATATGGAAGCAACCTAAGTGTCCATCAGTAGATGAACGGATAAAGAAGAGGTGGTACATATACACAATGGAATACTATTCAGCCATCAGAAAGAAACAAATCCTACCATTTGGAGCAACATGGAAGGAGCTGGAGGATATTTTTTTTTATAATTTATTTTATTATCATTAATCTACAATTACATGTGCAATATTATGGTTATTAAAATTCCCCTTCATCAGGTCCCCCCCACCAACCTCATTATAGTCACTGTCCATCAGCGTAGTGAGATGGTATAGAATCACGACTCGTCTTCTCTGAGTTGTACAGCCCTCCCCGTGCCCCCCCAACATTACATCTGTTAATCGTAATGCCCTTTTTTCCCTTTTATCCCTCCCTTCCCGCCCATTTTCCCCAGTCCCTTTCCCTTTGGTAACTATTAGTCCGTTCTTGGGTTCTGTGAGTCTGCTGCTGTTTTGTTCCTTCAGTATTTTTTCTTTGTTCTTATACTCCACATATGAGTGAAATCATTTGATACTTGTCTTTTTCGGCTTGGCTTATTTCACTGAGCATAATACCCTCTAGCTCCATCCATGTTGTTGCAAATGGTAGGATTTGTTTTCTTCTTATGGCTGAATAATATTCCATTGTGTATATGTACCACCTCTTCTTTATCCATTTCATCTACTGATGGACACTTAGGTTGCTTCCATTTCTTGGCTATTGTAAATAGTGCTGCAATAAACATGGGTGTGCAGCTGGAGGATATTTTATGCTCAGTGAAATACGCCAGGCGGAGAAAGACAAGTGCCAAATGATTTCCCTCATTTGTGGAGTATAACAAGGAAGCAAAACTGAAGGAACAAAATAGCAGCAGACTCAGACACTCCAAGAAGGGACTAGTGGTTACCAAAGGGGAGGGGGTGTGGGAGGGCGGGTGGGGAGGGAGGGAGAAGGGGATTGAGGGGTATTATGACTGGCACACATGGTGTGGGGGGTCATGGGGATAACAGTGTAGCACAGTGAAGGCAAATAGTGAATCTGTGGCATCTTACTACACTGATGGACAGTGACTGCATTGGGGTGTCGGTGGAGACTTGACAATGTGGGTCAATGTTGTGATCACATTGTGTTTTCATGTGAAACCTTCATAAGAGTGTATATCAATAATACCTTTATTAAAAATTTAAAAAAGTAAAAAGAGTGGCCGCAAGTTGTAGAAAACTACAGATAATGAGGAGTAGAGCAGGATGTACAGAAACATCTCCTGTACAAGGCCTGGTGGGTGATCTGGGGCCCACATGGTTCTTCATGGCATCTGATATCCAGGCTCCCTGTGGCTTGTTGCTCTGCCTTGTGTGGCCCTCATTTCATGGTGCAAAGCGGGGGGCATCCACATTCCAGGCAGCAGAATGGAGGAAGGGACAGAGAAAAAGAGGCAAAGGGCATGTGTGAACTAGTTAAGAGCTTAGACAGTTAGTCCTGCGTAACTCCAAGTTAAGGTAGGATGCAGTCTCCATTCTGAGATGTGTGTGTCTATGTCAAAATCAGGGGCTATAAAAGAAAAAGGATAGCTAGTGGAAGACAGCTGGTAGTCTCTGCTACAGTAACTAACTTCAGCTGCAAATACAATATAAAAGATCCATTAATATCATTTGAAAGCAAGGTGAATGTCTTTTTATGGTCGTTGGGGACTTAATAGTGTATTTGCTTTAGGAGTTGGTTTACCCCCATATCAAGACCTAAAGCAAACACTGTTTGAAATTATGAAATGCAGTCATTCAGACTCTAATAAATATTTCATTTTATATCTGTACCCCAGTGACTGGAGTCGAAAAGTACACAATTTCACAAAAGCCCGTGGATGAAAATTGACTAACTTATGCCTAGCGTCAAGAAAGTACGAATTAGGTGATTAGACTGGGAACAAGAGATAATTGAGTTTGCAGGAACATATTTATTGGAGTGGGGGTTATGGAAGGGTGGACAGGAGACAGAGAAAACGGTACGAGAAGAATGGGATTATGGGGAGAAGTCAGAGCAGTGGAGATTTCCGTGACGATGGTGAGCCCTAGGCTGCAAGGGCCGAGCCAAACTGAAGGAACCCCCTGCCCTGTGACCACGATCTTGCCATGAGCCCCTGATAACAGCAGAATGAAGGAAGAGAAGGCTTGAAGCCAGCGTAGTTGGGTTTTCATAACAGAAAGATGCCTCCAGGAACTCTTTGACGGAAATATGGCTGAACTGCATACCCACTGACGTGCCCAGTTTCCAGCTTTTATAAAACCTAGATTCTGAGGAAAGGGACTATGTCAGGAAATACTGAGTTAATTCCTCGATGTCTTCAGAGATTGGCTTGGAGACTGAAAAGAGACTCTGGCTTTCAGGCTGGAGATGGGTGGTGGGGAGCAGCAGGGAACAAGACCTCTCATATTGAGAGGGGTTGGGAGACTAGCTGGTCTCACACCCCAAGAAGCATCAAAATCATTGTTGCCATTGACGCCATCCTCCTTTATACCCAAGCCTGTTGGGGTGCTTCCAGACCTTTGCAGCTTAGCACTTAAGAAGCAATAAAGAGAAGCAATAATGATGTTGCCTTGCTTTGTTTGGAGAACCTTTTTCTTCCATGGACTGTCATTGAAGTTTAGGATTTCCGTCAGTTTTCACAGAATTTAGATACCATGCACAATTTCAGCAATGGATAGTAAGGCATTCGTTGCAAATGACTTGCTGTGGCTCATGCCTGAAATCTACTTGCTTGGCATCTAGACTAGTGCCTTTTTTTTTGCATCCATATCAGACTTAGTGCTTTATTATAATTTCTGTTATTTGTTGACTGGTGTGATAGATGCAGAATGGATGGCAAGGTGATCAGATAAATAAAAAGCTTTTTATCAGTCTCAGTACTTGGAGCTGAACTGAGAAGTCATTTAGGGTGACCAGTCACTTTGGCTGAGATGTGCATGGATGATTCTGGGTCTTGTGTCACTACCAGGAGCCTATACCTCTTTTCTCATTCTGATAAGAACCATTCTGCTTTATCTTTGCTGCCCACAATCCACATCCATATACATATTTCATGATTTTCTTACCTTCCAGTTGCTTCTGAAAAAAAGAAAATGAAAGAAAGACATGTGAGAACAGAAGCAGAAATAAGCTTTCATGTATGTAGGGTGGTCCTGAGATCTTAGGATGGACTCCCCTCAAATCTGAATCTCTCCTCGGAGACTATACAGGGAGTGGCACACATGGCATCTGTGATAGGATTTTTCTACTCCCTTAAGCAGATGAGCTTGGAAAGGGGGGATTTTAGCTTCAGAGCAGACCAAGGGATGGGGAGCATGGACTCTTCAGGGGGCTGTCTGCCCTGGGCAGTCAGGTTGTGAGGGGGTCTTCACAGGCCTGATGGGAGGTAGCCCTATGACATAACAGGCTGTCTTGTTCAGAACGTCAGAACCCTTCCTAGGTGCCCTGGGACGGGTTGACACTGTCCTTGGTCTAGTTAAGCAGGAGTCATAGGAAGTAGAAGCGTCCCTGGGTCGTTCAGCGAGACCGGGGTGAAGCTGGGGTGCCCGGAGAGGGTGCGGTTGTGGCTGTGTGGAGGACCGATATGGGGAAGAAAGCCACACATCCTCTTCCTTTCTCTGTGGAGCAGAATTGTGCACTGTGTGCATCTGTCTGGCTGGGCTCACCTGCCCCAAGAGCTCCCTGAGGACAGAGGCATCACCACCCGGAGGGAATCTGCTCTGGGAAGAGCAGCCAGCAGCAGAAACCACGCTCCTGTGGGACTGATGGAGCCCATGCTGTTATTGTCTTTGCAGTCTACTGGAAATATATTTAGCAGATAGCAGAGAAGACCACCCTTTGTGTTCTAACTTTGGGCAAGTTATTTTACCTCTCTGGACTTCCGTTTAGAGAGGATTATCTGTCAAAAGTGGCTTGGGACATGCTGTCCATTTGTAACATAATTGGCCTTTCTTCTAGAAGACACCAAAGTAGGGTCCTTTGTGAAGGACTTATTAATGAAGTATGGTGCTAAGCTGGCATCTCACATTTTGTTGATTAGGACCTAGGTTGTCCAATTCTCTGTTTGGTACAAAGAGGAGGAAATCATACTGTTATTAAATACCTGCTATGCAAACACTTTCACATAGGCTGCATCAGTTAAGCTTTACAGTAAATAACCTTTGTGGTCGGCATTATATTTCTCCTTCTACAGATGAGGAAATGGAAGCTCTCAGAGGCAACTTGCCAGGTC
Source organism: Smutsia gigantea (assembly GCA_032199065.1). Classification (NCBI taxonomy): domain Eukaryota; kingdom Metazoa; phylum Chordata; class Mammalia; order Pholidota; family Manidae; genus Smutsia; species Smutsia gigantea. Next base: position 407,562 of record JAVSCE010017795.1, on the reverse strand, counting down.
ATCTGGGCTGATAATTGATGTATCCGGCACCGAGGTCTATGCCCACCTGCCAGCCCAGCCCACATGCTTTTCTCTACTCCACATGGTCTCTCAGCTCAAAGCCATTCTGCTGACAGAGCAATAAGGAAATACAGGGAGCTTGAAAATATGGTAGTCCCAGCCTCCCTGGGTAGTAGCGATTGCCTGTTTATTTTAGTTCATACTGTTCTTCTATAAATAGTGCCTTTGGGCAGAATTTATTCATTCTTCAAACTTTTATTGAGCCTTATTCAGAGCACTGTCTCCTGGCCGAAATTCACCAAGGACACCAGTGATTCCTAAGGTCTGGTCCTTGTTTACAATACAGAAAAGGACATGGGAGACTTCACGTATGCATGAGCCTTGGTTCACCTGGGGACATGAGCTCCCTCTGCTACATACTATTCTGTGCTGTTGTCCTGCCATGTGCCTGGTCATAAATTCATTCATTTGTTCATTTATTCCAGCGAGAATTTGTAGTCCTGTGCTTGGTACTGGGAGGACATAAAGATAAATAAATATCATGTAGCCTGTTCTCCAGGAGCTCATGTTTATTTAAAGAGATAAGCGAATCCCAGTGATTCTCAGCTGGGGAGATTTTGCCCCACAGGGTACATTTGGGAATATCTGGAGACATTTGGCAGTTTTATGTGCCACTACTTGTGTCCCGTGGGTAGAGACAAGGCACGCTGCCGAACATGCCACCATGCACAGGTCTGCCTGTCAGAGAATGATCCAGCCGAGATGTCGGTGGTGCCGAGACTGAGACACCCTGGTGGGTCCCAAGGGTGCATGCTCAGAAAGCCACCTGGTGTTAGTGGGGCAGCGTGTGAAGCTGCTCAAGTGGGCAATAGTAGTGTGACCATCGTGGAGGGGAGCCGGCTGAGGGGAGCTCAGAGGAGGCCGCCCTGACCATGACAGTAAGAGAATTCAGCTGTGGGAGAAAGGAGGGGGCCCCAGCGGCAGGTCAAGTCTGTGAGGGACAAGCAGGACGGGGGGGAGGGCAGCCTGTGTGGGCAGGGGCCTTGTGTCAGGAGATGCAGGGACTGTGGCCTCTAAGGTCATGAGTTCAGGGTAGCCCTGGGCTGGAGTAATGCCACACTGGGCCTGGGGATGTTTCCCTGACGGTGGGTAAGACTAGGAGAGAGGCTGGTCTGAAGTAAGGAGACCGAGGAGAGAGAAGGGGCACCTGCGGCAGATGGAAAATCAGATGGTAACACATTGTGAGCTGAAAGGGACCCTGGAGACCATCAGCCTGGTCCTCAGTTTACCCATAAAAGAATTGGATGCAGGCAGATTAGTTTTGGTTCCCTGGCGTGCGGAGGGGAGGCAAGACCTGGGTGACAGAAGTCAGCCTCTATGGGGAAGGCCCTGTCCTGAGCATCACACAGGAACCGCATGCTGTCCTCTGGATGCCCTTGGCAGGCAGGAGCCATCCTTCACCTGCATGTGCAGAGGAGGAATTGGAAACAGAAGTTCAGCAACTTGCCAAGGTCCCATCAAGGAAGCAGCCGCACAGGCTTTCATCCGGGCGGGTTGACACCTGGACGCTTGCTCCTGCACAGCAGGCTTGGCCTTCCTCCCGGGCAGTGGCAACTCGAGTTCCCTGAGGCCCTGCGGAGCCTGAGCTGGGCCGGCCTGGAGAAGGGGAGAGACAGAGGGCGTGGAGGGAGAGGCGCGGGAGGGCTCAGGCTGCCGACAGCGAGGTCTGCTCTCCGTGGGCCTGGGTCCCGTCAGGGCTGTTCAGTTGCTGTTTTCATCCTTTTCTCCTTGGAGCCTGACTTTCCTGCAGGAGGCGCTTGGCTTTGGCGGCCTTTCCCAGCATTGGTATCCCCACGTTCTTGCTCTTGGTGCGGCCGTCATCAGCTCTGTGCCACTGCTCATCCAGTGTATTAGCTTGTGTGTGTGTGTGTGTGTGTGTGTGTGTGTGTGCCTGCGGGTTTCCATGTATATGTATGGGCATGAGTGTGTGTATGCATGTGCATATGTGTGTCTGTGTTCCTATGTGTGTGTATAAGCACATGCACGTGTGTTTATGTATGTGTATACATGGGTGTGCATGTGTGTATGTTGTATATGCACGTGCATGCGTGTGTCCCTGTGCATTTATGTGTGTATGCATGTGCACGTATGTGTATTTGAGTGTGTGCCCATACACATGTCCTGCTGGGATGGCAGGGGCAGCACTTCTCTCCCTGCCAGTACAGCCCCGTGGCTGCATATAATGTATTTAAACACATTCAGTGAGATGCGTGAACCAAAAACCACTCTTGGGAGTCTGTTTACAGCCGAGTAGCAGGTCAGTCCTGTGGTGTGTGTCACATCCGTCTGGCAGCCTGGGATACTTTTAACAAGGGGGGAGAGGGCAGGCCAGGCAAGGCGGCAGGCCAAAAGAGAGAGAAGGGGAGCCAGGCCTGGTGGGGAGAGGAGAGGTGCTGGCGCCTGAGCTGGCTGATGGGGAGACGGGGGTGGGGGAGACATAGGGAAGCCGATCTGACTACAAGACAGATAATGCAAGTCAGGCCCAGCTTGGCCAGGAGGACTCCACCCTTTATAAATAAATGCATTTGATGGAGGATTAGCTGGGAGTGATGACTTATGCTGGTATTTTTGTTGTGTGCTTCTTAACAAAACAGTCTTTTCTTCTTTCCTCTATTGTTGGGCCATTCATTCAGAGCTGGGTCTTGCAGGCTTCTGCAGGGCAGTTGCTGGGGTGGAAGATCATCACGGAATATTTTCTCTCAGAGTCTTGCTTTGAAGTGATTTTAAGGTCACTGTGTTTAAAAGTTCAAGTTCCTAAGCAGGCAAAATAGTAGCCTTAGGACAGTTGGTATTTCTCAAGGAGACTTGAACATCTGTCTGAGGGCGTCCAGCAGGCGTTGAGATGGAAAAATTATCCCCCCAGTGTCCCTGTCTTCTTGTGTTAGCTGAGGTGTGTGTCTATGGGAGAGACCTTGGTAATGTAACAAAAGAGCTGAAAGGCTGGGTTTGTGATCCTCTGGGACACCTTCTGTCCAAGGCCCTGATGGCCACTTTGTCCCCTTCCTCTGATCCCTCCCAGGAGGTGGCTGCTCTCCCAGATTTTCCCAAGCTCTGCAGTGAACAGCAGTGGGATCCCGGCCCTCCCTCTGTGTCCGTGTGTCCACTGCCAACCCCTGAGGTGGGCCAAGCTCTTCCTTGCAGGCCAGGCAGAAGCCATACTAGTCATCAAATTCCTGTTGGTGGTGACAAACAACATGTGTGAGCACTGGGTTTACGTCTTCCTGCTTACCACGGACGCTGGAGCAGTCATGGGCCGTCATCTTGTTTCCCAGTGTTTGGTGTTTTATTGTTTTTGTGGATTGCAGTTTATCTTTGAGATGTTTTATGATCAGTGTTACTTCCATCATGTCCTACCTGGTGCAAAAGCAGTGACAGTCTGGGAAGCCTTAGTGCAAAGAGGTCACAACCGTCATGGAGCTGTGGTGACGTGATGGCAGCATCGGCCATTTGCATGGCATCACTGGACATGAGAACAGGCGAACTCCCAGGCGTTCCAGAACTGAGCTCGTTTGTAAGCAGAGTGCTTCCAGACCTCTCTTCTCTCAGGGGTGCCGAGGGAATGAACAGCCTGCGAGTCCCAGTGCGGGATGGGAACACAGAGATCGTTGGGTCTGCTCTGTCATTTTAAAGGCAAGGGAACTGGTGTAGGGAGCTTCTTAAATGTGGACCTAAAACTCCCAAATGTTACAGTGTGAAGACAAGTTTTCCTTCCGGAGAGGACCTGCCTGGCCCAGTGGTCTATCTGACTGTTTAGAAGGAATCCTGCCATTTGCAACAACATGGATGGAGCTAGAGGGTATTATGCTCAGTGAAATAAAGCAGTCACAGAAGGAGAAATACTGCATGATTCCACTTATATGAGGTATTCAACATAGTCAACTCATAGAAGTATAGACTGATGGTTGCCAGTGTCTTGGGGGAGGAGGATATGGGGCATTATCTTCCGTGGGTATAGTTTTATTTATGTAAGATGAATAACTTACAGAGATCTGCTGGAAAACATAGTCCCTATCATTAACAGTACGGTACCAAGCACTTTAAAATATGTGAAGAGGATAGATTTCATGTTAAGGGTGCTTACCAAAACCAAAACTAAAACCCAGAAACACTAGGGAAAAAGAAAAGTCTTCCCCTCATGCCAGCCAGACCCAGTAATAGGATACTAAATAGACTGCCTGTGTTATTTGTAAAAACAACTTTGTTTAAAAAGGAAAACCATTTTTAAGGGTAGTTGAGGATGAATTTCTGCATGATTTTGAAAACTACAGCTGCTGTTGGACACACCGTATAGTCCACGTCAAGGCTACCACCTGGTGTCGTCTTATTTTCTGTAGCTCTGTTGCCCCGAGTCTTTGTCCTGGTGGGCAGCATGCATAGTGTGTCCTGTGTTACAGGGTTTCCTGTATCACCACCGAAGGTGTCTGCGTGCTACGGGTGGGACCTCTGAGGACTGTGCCCTTAGAAGCTAGGGGCTCCCAGCCTGGGAGATGCCCCTTCTCTTTTTAATTTGTTAATCAGATCAGGGAAGGCCTAAGCTCACTGAGGTAAGAGCACATCGTGTCTGAGAACGTCTCAACTGGTTTCTACCAATAGAGTGATTTCCCATTAAGATCAGGAGACCCTATTGTTCCTTTTCCAGGGATGTCAGGGGAATGGGAGCTGTAGGAGACTGATTTAAGCCCAGCACCTACTTCAGTTCTGTAGGTTGTTTAGCCAAGAGGCACCTGGAGGAATGGACGTTTTTCAGATTTGCACTAAGGTGCTGTATAAAGGCTATGGCACCCTAAGATTTCAGTTTCCAGAAAACCTCTGGTCAGGTCCCTCTCCACTCATGCTGTTTACCCTCAGCTGGGCCCTTATTGCTGTTTCTGGGTCTTTTATTTTATCTCTCATTGGTTCCCTGCTGCATGTCCACATGACTAATTTATCTTTCCTGTCTCTAGCAGTGACTCATTTTGATCCTTCCTTCTTGTGAATGTAGATGCTTTTCAAGACTGATCCAGAACTGCCCCTCTTCTCTTTATTCAGTCTCCCTTGTTCGCCTCAGCTGTTCCCCAAGCCTCACCAATGTTGAGGCCAAATTGTTCTCAGGCCTCCGATTGAAGCTGGCAAAATGCAGAGTCCTGGGTCCTGCTCAGTAGGCCTGGGGCAGGATTGAGACATTTGCATTTTTAACAAGCACATCCCACGACATGTTGAGAAACAGCTCTAGGATGATGACTCCCAGATCCCAGTCTCCAGTTTGCTGCCTGCTTTCAGTGAGAAATCCTCATTTCCAGCTCTGTGCTATTTCCCTCTGTATATTTCTTTGGCACCTCAGACTAATCCTTCCAAAAGTAAACATGCCATTATTTGCAATAGCCAAAAGGTGGAAATAACCCAGATGTCAACTGACAGATGAACGGATAAGCAAAATGTGGTGTATCCCTATAATAGACTATTATTCAGTCTTAAAAAGGAATAAAATTCTGATATATGTTACAACATGGATGAACTTGAAAATGTTATGCTAAGGGAAACAAGCACACAAAAGGACAAATACTGTATGATTCCACTTCTGTGATGTCCCAAGAGCAGTCAAGAGTAATAGAAAGCAGAGTGGAGGTTGCCCGTGGACTGGGGGATGGAAAGGTGGGGAGTTAGTGTTTAATGGGAACAAAGCTTCAGTTTAGTAAGATGAAAAGAGTTCTGTGGATGGATGGGGGCGTTGGCTGCACAACTGTGCATGTGCGTAATACCACGGAGATGTGCACGTAGCAATGGTTATGGTGATAAGTGTTATGTTACATGTATTTTTTTACCACAGTGGAAAAAAGCAAACATGTCACTTTCCTCCTCCTCATTCCCAACTAAATGCCTTATCTGGAGGTCCGTATTTAGTTGATGTAACTCTGATAAAACCAGAAGGGGTCGTGGGGAACACACTTGGCTTGGTTTCTGCATGTAAGTCAAAATAAAAAAAGTAATAAAGAGTGTCCTTTGTCCTGGACTCTCTTCAAGAATATAAAGGGAAATGAGTTCATAAATAAGTACTATCAAAGCTCTGGAAAGTTTGCTTCCCGCACCTGGGTGACTGGTACAGAGTCATCTGTGTGTGTGTGGTGAGGGGGTTCAGAGGCTGTGACCACTCCTGTCTTACTGAATTTTCTGAGAATGCAGGAAGGCATCTCTGAAGAGGAAGCAGCACGTGCCAGAATTCAGAAGCTGGAGAGAGCCTTCATTTGGGTAATTGCAAGCCTTTCCGTTCAGCAGCTGCTAATGGGGAGGGCTCAGGCCAGAGGCATCACCTGTCTTTGACGAGTGTGCCATGGTTACCCAGCCTGGAGCTGGGCGCACACACGATTTCCTGGCCTGGAATCCCATTCTTAGAGGGAAAATGGTTGGAGACCAATATATGACGGAACCAGCGGTATGTTATCATCACGGGAGTGAACGAGGATTATCAGCTTCCTTTTAGATGAAAATTTGCATGTTTTGACACAGATGGATGATAGCACCATCACTGCTACTGGTTCGGCAATAGCTGCATAATGCCAGGTGAATCCACGAAGGCCCGTGTTGCACAGTCAACTGCTGGGCTCCCTCGCTGGATGTGGGTTTCCATCTTGGAGGCTGGGATCACTGAAAATAACATTTTGTGATGTTGCCTGCTTTCATTATTGTTGGGAGGAAATAAATGCTCGTAGACTTTCAAATAGAAATCATGTTGTGGGTAAGTAAAAACCAGGATATAACCATAAACCCAAACTCCAGCCTTCAGTTTCAGTGTGCTTATGGGCCTTCACCAAAAGTGCCGTGCTGCCCAGTTCAAGATGGTTTGGGAAGGCAGCCACGTGGGCTTTGTGACACCCATCTCCAAAACTGTCTGAAGACCTCCTTTAATCACTTCCTATTATGCACCCAAAAGCTCCCCTTCATCTGAAAACTAAACATGTTTTCCCTAAGGTCGCCACACAAAAGCGGTGCTGAATTGGACCGTTTCCCACAAGGGGTGTGGTCCTGGTGGTTATGCCAGCTGCCAGTGCAACCTCTGGGACCCCCCAGTAATTCATTTCCTCCCCAGAGTCACCAGAGACATGAAATTCCATTCGGGCCACCCCTGAATGAATCAGAGGAGTGCTTTCTGAGGCTGCAGTGGGGACACAAATGTACAAGCGTGGCATTTCCTAGATTCCTGTGAATCCATTCTGCAGGAGGGACAGTGGAAATGAATGCAAATGAATGCAAACTGGCCCAACAAGCTGCAAGCAGCCTTAATTCAGCAGTGTATACACAGTTGATTTCTCAGTCCTTAAAGGTGGTCCCTGCTCTCTGATAAGAAATGGAGGCTGACAGAGGGAAAGGATTTGGCAGATAGACTTAGCAAAAGATCCTGATCCTAAAGCAAGATGGTTTGACCTTCCTTTTCATGCCTTGAGCACTCGCACAGACGCAGTGTGCATGACTAATGGGCAGTCGGTGGTCTGCTGTGTCACAGATAGGCTCCAGCTTTCTTACTGGTGTCTGCTCCGTCTCCCAATGTCAGCGTGCTGTACGCGGCAGTGATTCTAGGAGTTGGAACTGGGCATCTCCCTTTTTGGCCTTTATGGATTATTGCTCAGATGCTGTAGTCAGCACAGGTATTTATTACCTAGTAGGGCCAAAAGGCTAGTCGTTTTCATCTGTAACTGAAAACTACAGTCTCCTGGGGATCAACTCCTTGGATGTATGTGGATTCATAAGAACGGACTGTAGTTTCTCACCAAGCCAGCAGCATCTCCAGGAACTGGAGATAGTACAGCCAGCCGACAAGTGTGCAGATCACTGGGTCTGTGCTAGTATCAAGCTGCATGAGTGTGTGCTTTTATTTAAGGTGTGTGCTTTCCTTCTCAAGTTTTCTCATCTGTGAAATGGGGATGATGGTCTTGACCCTGTGTTCCTCCGTGGGCTCCTCGAAAGGAGGTGATGAAGTGGCCCATGTGTGGGAAAGCACACCAGGAAAAGTCGTTCTCACTACAGCAAAGGAAGCTGTCATTATTCTACAGTACATTCTGTTTCAGTGTAATAAAAACTCCCATACGTCAGAACTGTCTAAAGCCTTAGCCTGTGGCCTGAGTGCTCAAATAAGTATCAAAATGTATCTTTAAAGTATTTATAAATCCTTCCCAAAAGAGGTACAGGGGTGAATGGAGCTGAATGCCTTGTGATTCATCTGGGATCAGTCAAGGCCCAAGGAGCAGTGCCTTAACCTGCCTCTGTTTCAGACCACCTTGACGTTTCCACCACAAGCCACTTTCTTTGCACTTGCCTATGGGAGATTGGGGCTCATTATTGGAGCTGTGGTTAAATATAGCATGTCTTTAATAGCTAATTTTTTGTTTTGGCTGCCAGGATTTAGATTCCTTGGTTGCCACTGTAGTGGTGGTTTTCTTATTTCCAGCTGTCCCATTGCAGATGTCCTTGAGCCTGGAAGTGGGTTTGATGCCTAGGACAGACCCTCTGTGTGTTTTGGTAAACCCAGAGAAAATGTGCTTATAACAGGTCACTAAAGCTCAGTGGGTGGGTGTGTATTTCTGAGGGAAAAATGTTTCCTGGTGCAGGTGATTTTAGTGTGTTCAAGGAGCATGAGGGGAAAAACAAACAGACTGAATGTGGCCGATGTTGACAGTTCCCATGATAGAAGGTCCAACGTGTACACACTTTGTTCAACTGCTTGAACAAAGAATCAACAGCACAGACCTGAAAGAATACAGTTGGGGATTGTGTCATCCCATCATGAGTACCAAAGGTGTGGATTTATTGTCCAGTCTGTTGGGGAAGAGGAAATTCCAGTGGGGACTTGGGATCACCTGTTCCCCAGTCCAGTGTTTCTGGGTGCAGCTGCCTAACTGGGGATGTGCTGGCTTTATTGACTGGCCTTTAACTTTCTGCCTAGAAGACAAGGTCTTCTTCCTGGCCTTCCTGAGCACTCTCTGTGAGGGGTGTTAGGACGGTAGGTGGAGTGGCTGGAGTCAGGCAGCTGTGCGGAAGTCTTATCAGGCTTTTGAGTTCTTGGGTTGGGATGTAAATAAATCACGTGAGCCTCTGCAGAGCAAAGCAGCATTCCTGTACATGCCCGGGCCTTCCGGCTTTCCCTGCTAAGCCGCTGGTAGGGAGTGCGGCAGGCCACAAAGCAAGGCCTGTTAGGAGTATGTGAGCTGCTTGAGGGCAGGGCCCACGACTTCTTCATAACAAGCACTCAGTAAATGTTTGCTAAACTGATGATGACTTATCTTCTAGTTAAAGTGAAAACTCAGAGTAGTGAAAGCTCAAGTGCTGGTTGTGGTTGTAGCTCCACATTTGTCTTCTACGTTAAATCAACTGTTTGTTAATCTCAGTCTGCCTGACTGTGGTGGTGGGCTGTGTTTCAGACTAACAGCATTGTATGTGACTCCTCCACACAGGCCTCTGTCGCTATGCTGTCCGAGGGAGAACAGTTTCCCTGGGTTGTTAGGATGAGTGGATGACATACTAGATCTGAATGTGCTTTTCAGCTGGAGAGTGATAGGGAAGTATTAAGGTTTCACTAATGCTAATGCTAATCACAATTAGTGATTTCATCAGACTGTTCTCATTATGAGGCAAGAGGGTGACATAACAGGTTATGGATTATTAGTGTAAGAGTAACCCTGCACACACATACACTGCTTATATTTAGCACATTATTCATCATTATGCAAATTTCATTAACAGTTTAGAACTATCTTGGACCACACATGGAGTGTTTGCATCAGTAAACAAGAACTTACTATGATAAAAATAATAACATGCATTCAGTTCTAGTCTGCTGGATGCTAGATGCTGCACTGTGGGCTCACACCATCTAATTTAATCCCCACAATGAATAGAGGTACGAGTGTTACTTCCTTTTTACAGAGAAGAAAACTAAAGTTACTCGTCATGTAGGAAGTATGTGGGGCAGGCAGAATTTCAACTCAGAGGTTTTTGCCTTGCTGCAAAGTCTATACTATTAGTAATTACGTTGTAGTAACAATTGAGTTTATTTAGCTCCTGGGCATGTATTAAAAGGGTACCTGACTACCATAGACTTCAGTCAAAGCTGGCTTTCAGTTTAAGAGAAGAAACTATATTATTTATTTTTCCCACTCAAGAAGTACCCAGGACAGTGTCTGGTTTTATCAGTACATGATTACACATCCTCTTTTTAAAAATGCTTTTTAATTTATATGCAGTAAAAGTCACTCTTTTGGTGACTTTTCAATGAGTTTTAGCACATGCATAGACTCATGTAACCATCACCACAATCAGGATACTGAACGTGTCTGTAATCCCCCAAATTCCTTTGTGTTGTCTCCTTTATATTTAGACCATCCCTCCAACCCTAATCCTTGGCAACTTATCCTGATGGTTCTCTTCCTCTATAGTTTTTCTTTTCCAGAAAAGAAATGGACACATACAGTATGTAGCCCTTTGAGCCTGCCTTCCTTCTTTTAGCACCATACACTTGAGGTTCATACATGTCAGTGCACTTATTGATAGTTTGCTCCTTTTTGTTTCTGAATCTTAGGCCATTGTATCATGTCCACAGTTTGTTTGAGCCATTCACCAGTTGAAGGGCTTTTGGGCTGTTTCCAGTTTGGGCGATTATGAATATCACTGTTACAGACATTTGTGTGTAGATTTCTGTGTACACATATGTTTTCATTTATCTTGGGTAAATACCTGGAAGTGGGGTTGCTGGGCTGTATGGTAAGTATATATTTAACTTTATCAGAAACTACTAAACTGTTTCCCAAAGTATCTGTGCCATTTTATATTCCCATCACCAGCGTATGAGGGTTCCAATTTCTATACATTCTTGCTAGCTCTTGGTACTGTCAGGTTTAGAAAAAATTCTACCATAACTAATAATCATGTTGAAATATCTCACTGTTCCCTAATGACTAATGGTTTTAAGCATCTTTTTCACGTGCTTATTTGCTGTCTGTATATCTCTGATAGTGTTTGTAAATCTTTTACACGCTTAAAAAATTGGGTTGTTTTTCTTACTATTGAGTTTTGAGAGTTCTTTATATATTTTGGATGCAGTTCTTTTGTCAGATATTTGATTTTCCAATATTTTCTCTCAGTTTGTGGCTTTTCATTCCTTAAAGAGTGTTTTTGGCGCAGCAAAAGCTTTTAATTTTGATCAAGTCCAATATTTCAATTTTTTTCTTTTCTGGATTGTGCTTCTCATGTCACAGCTAAGAACTCTTGGATGAAACCAAGATAACAAACCTTTTCTTTATTATTTTTTTTAATTTTGCTATTATTAATATACAATTACATGAGCAACATTATGGTTACTAGACTCTCCCTATTATCAAGTCCCCACCACATACCCCATTGCAGTCCAAACATTTTCTTTTAAAAGTTTTATAGTTTTGTGTTTTACCTCAAAATGGATGATCCATATTGGGTTAATTTTTGTTTAAGTTACGAGTTATGTGTTGTGGTTCACTTTTTTGCATGAGGAATATCCTGGCAATATTTGTTGAAAGACTAGTCTTTCTCCACTTTTGGAGAAGCTGCCTTCCACCTTTGTAAAAAAATCAACTGACCATATTTGTATGAGTCTGTTATGCACTGTGTGTTCTATGCCACTGATCTATGTGTTAATCCTTTCGCCGGAACTTACTGTCTTATTATAGTTCTGTACTAAATCTTAAAATCAGATAGTGTGAGTTCTCCAACTTTCTGCTTTTTCAAAATGCTTTTTAGCTGTTATAATTCCTTTGCCTTTCTGCATACATTTTAGAAATATCTTGTCAATTTCTATTAAATACCTACTGGCATTTGGACCGAGATTGCATTGAATCTGTAGGTCAGGTTGGGAAATACTACCATCTGAACACTGTTAATCCTCTAATCCATGAACATGGTCTGTCTCTCCATTTATTTAGATTTTCTTTGCTTTATTTCACCAGTGGTTTTTTTTTTTGTAGTTTTAAGCATACAGATCCTATCCATATTTTGTTGTATTTGTACCTATTTTTTATTGTTTGCAGCTATGGAATTGTTTTAAAATTTTTCATTGTCAGTTGTTCATTGCTGATATGTAGAAAGATAGTTGGTTTTCACATATTTAGCTTATATCCTGTGATCTCGCTAAATCATTTAATCATTCTATATGGTTGTTGTATTCTATGGGATTTCCTACTTAAATAGTCATGACCTCTGTAAATGGAGATATATTTCTTTTCAATCTGTGACCTCTTCTTTATCTTGCTTAATTGCACTAGCTCGAGTGTTCAGTATCATGTTGAAACAAGATAAAGGTGTGAGATCTGACACCTTAGGGAGAAACCATAGGGTTCTCCACTTATGTATGATAGTAGCTCTGGGGTTTTTGTAGACACCCTTCATCAGGCTAAGGGAGTTTACTTCTATTTTAAGTTTGTTGAGGTGGTGTTACTGTTTTTAATCACAAGTGGATATTTAATTTTTCCAAATACTTTTTCTGCATCTATTGAGATGCTCATGCAGTTTTTCTTCATTAGTCTTTTAAAATGGTGGATTATATTGGTTGATTTTCAAATGTTGAACCAGCTTTCTATTCTTGAAATAAATACAACTTGACTGTGGTATCTTATCCTTATTATATATTGCAGGGAAAAATTTCCATTAATTTTAACAATATTCACATTTACTCATGGCACATGGTTATAATGCTTTTAAAATTGTTACCTGATAATTCCAACATCTGAGTCATTTTGTTATTGGCATCTATTGATTTTTTTTCTTTTTGTTGGTATGTTGAATAATTTTAGGTTATATCCTGGATGTTTTGAATATTATGTTGTGAGATTCTGGGTCCTATTAAAAGTCTGCTCGAAAGTGATATTTTTGTTTTTGTTTTTAAGAAGGAAGTTAACCAGGTTAGACTCAGATGACAAGTCTATCTCATTTTTCATGGGTGGTGATTCCAATGTCAGTTTAGTTTTCAAAGTCTTTGCTATGTTGTTTGGATCTGCTCTACCTATGTGCTGTTTAGGATTTAGTTCAGAATTTATGTGCCTCCTTGTATAATAATTTACTTCTCAAAGCCATTGCTTCTTCGGGTTTGTTTTACACATGTATATCACATGTGTAATTACCACATAATTCTTTGTCCCAATTGGGATACTATTTCTGAATGAAAGGCAGTACTAGAAGTAATTATACTGGGTCTGTCTTGGACAAATGGGGACAAAGGGCTATGAGCCATTATTTCAAGATTGCATAATTTACATTTGCCATTATTTGTTTGATTTAGACTATATAAAATGCTGTAGAGGGCCAGTGTTCCTGAGTGTTTATTAATGGATCTGTTGGTTTGTTTTTCCAGATCATTAGAGATGAGTCACACAGCGCTGAATGCTCCTTGATGCAGTAGGCAGAGGTCACTTATAAATTTTGCTGATTGCTGCTCAGCAAGAAAGGCTATCCTTTAAGGAAATACAGTTTTAAAATATGAGTGCTGTCAAAAGTCATGAAGAAAGCTTTTAAACTGTACATATGTTAAAGATTTTTCTCTAGGGCTAGGTACTCATGAGTCTTTCAGGATGAATATGGTTAAATATGGATGAGAACAGGTATCTTTCCCCCTATGTTACACTGAGTTGAAAGAAGGTCCACTGTCACGTGCTTCATGGAGGCAAGACTTCGAAAATGGAAACACCTTAAAGATGAACTTTCTCTTACATACTCATAGAAAAGGTATCTCATCAACTGGTCATGATTTATCAAGCTGGATAATGCACCTTAATATACTTAAGCACATAATGCTTACCACAATTCTAAGAAAGGGAATCATATCCCTTTTCTCTGTATGGGGAAACTGAGGCTCAGGGTCGTTAAATTACTGCTCCAAACTCACACAGCTCACTAGTGCTGGTGTAGGGGTTTGGGCCAAGGCCTGACTGGCTCTGGAGACCTCAATGTTGTGAAGTGCCTGGACCATGAGCAAGTCGCTCTCCCTTTCTTGGCCTCAGATTCCTTTTGTGGGAAATGAGGGGATTGAACTTGATGACCTTTGTGGCTCATCCAGGTCTAACAGTTTGTGATCTTGAATTGATGGGGGGTAAAATTCAACATGGTAGACATTCTGGTGAGACAGTACAACTCACTAATTTGCATGCTAATAGTTTAGATTTGTGCAGCTTAAATGAAACACAGAAGTCCTATTGTGATTTTTAAAGAATCAGGGAGAGGTTACAGGGTCTTGGGACTTGGGGGAAGAGTAGTTCTCCAGTGCATTCTGCCAAGCACTATTTTTGTATATGACTTTGTGGACCTCCGCCATCTGTCTGCATTGCGGTTCCAAGCGTCCTCCCCTCCCTTCCGTTGTTAGTCTGGAGATCACGCTGATCAGGATCTGATTGTCCAGGATAAGACATTTCGGGTGCAGGCTTAAACTACACCCAAATGTGAGGCTTCCTTGGTGGGAAATAAAACGGGGGGGGGAGCACCATGAAGTTTGTGTTAGCATCATATTCTTGCTTTGCCACATTAGGGCGAGACCATCACAATGTGATGATGAGCTGGTGATACTTGTTTTTCTTCAGTAGTGTACAGTATACACAAGGGACCCAGTCAGGGAAAAAGCAGGGCTGTCCCCAGCATCCTGGCCAGGTGCATGGAAATGACTAACATCAGAAGGTCCCTCGTGCCCTGGTCCTTCCTCGTCTGTATCTGTCATATTTGCTTAAGCATATTGTCTGTGGGTAAAGTCCAATTATCTGGAAGTTACTAACGATAAATATAATGACTACAGTGTCTGCCATTGTGACCCACCATGGAGTACGGGAGACACCTAGGAATCGTCAGAATCGAGGAGAAGGAACGCACAGAGTGGAACATATCTTGCTCAGAATTGCATAGTGGGGCACTTGTTAAAGATTCATCCTCTATTTCAAAATGATAAATTATAGAATGCAGAGTAATTGTAATGAGAAACAAGACTTGAAATTGCTGTCACCTGACATGGCTTTCCCTCAGTTTGCTGGCAGTAACGTTCTCCTAGTGTTCCAGCTGGTCAGTCACAAACTGAAAAATTACTTTTGATGGCTTTCCTCATGGAGTAGTTGATACGGCAAGTAACTCTTAAATGATGAGTTTGGGTATAGTTTGAGGCCAGGGAATTGATAATAAAGGCAAGGGAGATTTTCTGTCTCTAATTATAAACATTTATAATCTGGGAATCAGAGAACTCTCTCACTGCTCATTCCTAACAGGCCCCGAATCCAGCTCTTCCTGCTAAAGGCTGTTGCGAATACTACACACCCGGGAGCTCTGGCCAGTCTAGCTGATCATTTCCACTGGACAGCGCTCTCCCTGGGTAGATTATTGAGCAATTAAACTGTTTCTAGAATAGGAAATTTTAAATTTTTTTCTATTTAAAATCATGTTTCCTTTTCTTAATTTGATAGAGCACCTTGCCCTTTTTTTCTTGGTTGTTTAGTCTTTTTAAAAATATATGTTGTCTCCATTCATTCATTCAACTGATATATATATATAAAATATATATATTGATTTCTTGGCCAAAAGAATTACATTTAATCCTTTAAAAGGATTATTCTTTTATAATTAAATTTATACTTTTAAAGCCTGATTTTCATGCCATAAACTTCTGATTGTGTTAACTGTGCAATTGCAGTGTTTGTACTCTGCTTTTTAGATAGTTTTCCATGTTTCCAAAATTTCCAGTCTTCATTGCCATTATTTTAATGGCTCTGAATCATCCAATAGCCATCTTTCTTCCACTGCTCTTCAATATGTCACAGGTCCTCCACTCTAATTGACTAGTTCTTAAGACTATTTTAATAAAGAAGTGAGTTTGGCTCATAGTAACAGAGCTCCTACTAATGGCATGAACAGATTATGCATTGACTGTCTCATGTAAAAAAATTAAAAGAAAATGAATCCAGGGCTAACATGGCGGCTCTATAAAGACACAAGGAGCCAAGGTTCTGTCCCCCCCTTTTATTGAGAAATGATTGATGTACATCACTGTTTAAGGCATACAGCATGATGTTTTTGATTTACATATATTGTGAAATGATTAAGAAAGTGGGTTCACCTAACATCCATCTTCTCATATAGAGACAATAAAAAGAAAAAAAGAATAAAGGAAAAAAAGTTTCTCCTTGTCATGAGAGCTCTTAGGATTTGCTCTCTTAACCACTTTCCTGTAGATGATGCAGTGGTGGTCGCTCTAGTCCTCGTGCTGTACATCATATCCCTAGTACTTGTTAATCTCGTAACTGTAAGTTTGTACCTTTCGATCGCCTTCTTCCAATCTCCCATCCACTGCCTCTCGTAACCGTAAGTCTGATCTCTTCTTCTAGGAGTTATTTTATTTTTTATTTTTGGTACCATATATAAGTGAGATCACACTGGGTTTGTCTTTCTTTGTCTGACTTATTTCACTTAGCATAACGCCATCAAAGTCCATCCATGTTGTTGCAAAAGGCAGGATTTCTTTGCTTTTATGACCGAATAACATTCCATTGTGTATATACCACAACTTCGTTGTCCATTGATCCATTGATAGGCACTTGAGTTGTTTCCATAGCTTGGCTATTGTAAATAATGCTTCCATGAACATGGGCTTGCATATACCTTTTGAGTTGGTGTTTTGTCTTATTTTTCTATTCCATCACCATTAGCAAGAAACTTCTGTTCTTGGGGTGTTTAAAGAGCTCTTAGGTAAGCATCACATGATGACTTTGGCTGAAATCTCATTGACCACCTCTAGCTGAAAGGGAAGTTGGGAATTGTAACTCTGCAGCTTGGTGCGTTAGAATAATGTTGGCTGTTGCAACAAATAAACTGCCACCTTTAGTGGCTCAACACAATAGGCCTTTATTTATTTATTTTTTTTAGGAGAGCAAGTGAGAGGCTTTTATTTAGAGACAAAGTGAAAGGACAGAGCTCCTGGCTCACACCAGAGGGGACAAGAGAGCCCCGGGGTTTTATAGGCTGTTGAGAGACAAAGGGCTAGGAATGCACACCTGCTAAGTGGTCCCAAAATGTTTACCTTTGAAGAGATACTAAATTTATTCGTCTTCCTGATTATTTACAAGAATTTTACTCCTCTCATTTCCTCCCAGGATAGCAGCTTCCTGGTCTGGGAGCATATCACTCAAGACTGCCTGCTTTGCTCCCAAGGTGGGCTGAGTCATTGTCTGTTTGTTAAAGAGTATGTTAAGTTACTTTTTAACAAATTTTAACAAACTTTTAAAAAATGCAATCTTATTTTCAAGATGGAATCCTTCCTGTTTGTTTTGGGCTTGCTTGTTAAATTGCTCAGGGGGCAAATCACTTGACTAGGACTGGAGGAAGAAAAGCAGCACCTGGGTAAAAAGAGTCAGAAAAACAAGCTGCCTCCCCTCCCCCCCAAGCAGGCCAAAGCAAATCCCACAATGGATTATCTTGCTTTGTTTTTTCCAGAGGCCCTCACCCTACTCTGTCTAAGCCCACAGTCCCTGTCTCATTCCCCCTTTACAGATGGAGACCCTAGCTGCTGCTAAGGGAAAGGGGGCGACGACCGCTCTGGCTGCTTCATGCTGAGCCGGGGCGCAGTGAAGAGTGCAGCTCCGTCTTCAGCACTGGCCATCCAAGAGGCCTCAGGAGATGGGCATTTTCATCCTGGGTTCCATTTCCATCACCATTTGCAGTTTCATGGATTTAAAAGGATTTAGAAAACCAGCTCCATATTGTAGTAGTTCATGGGACTTGTGGGCCTGACATAGCTTGGACTTGCTTTCAGAGGTCCTGGAGTGAATCAGAAACATTTTGCGAATAATTTGGAATGTACACGTAACACTCAACTTTAATTATAGCACACGTCCCACCCTGTGCTGCTGTTAAGATGTCTAGTACCATTCTGTTTTGTATAACTGCTTGGTGCATTCATTAGTTTAACTTGAGTATTTAGGAGAACTGTTCCTTGGATAGTATCATTTAAGGCCTTTTGAATAAAATTGGTTAAGGAATTGATATGCCAAATTACATCTTCTGAACCAAGAGAGGTATAAAAACGGAGGCTAGGTGATCCTACCAATGAAAAACACTCCTAGTCCATCGATGATGGAAGATGGAGAATTTGCAGGGTATGGGATGTTTTTAACCCAACATCCTTGCAACCAAGAAGTTTAGTTCCTACACTTATTTAGTTCACTCATTTTTAACAACCATGCTAGATTACTTACAAAACCTTCACTAAACATGAGAAAGCCAACCCTCTCTTTAAGCATTCTTTCTTTTGAAAGATTTAAGCCAGGGTGTATTACAGAAGATAATTTTTTTTCTATCTCAGGGAGTCTAGTTTAAAAACCTCCCAATTTTTGAGGATAATGATGAACCTTAAAAGTAGAGTAGATTTCCAACAGAAGGATTTAGAAAACCAGTTTTATATTGGTAGTGGTTCACGGGACTTTTGACCATTTTCCTTCCTTGTGGCAAAATAAATTTAGCCACATAACATTATATTGTATACTTCTCTTGGGGGCCAAGCCTCTCTATCAGAGAGTTTGTATTGAGGCCAGGCTTATATGCAGAAGATAAGGCACTTCTTTTTCAGGGTTTGGGGATCAAATTGCTCTCAGTTTTTCAGAATGCATGCCAGAGGCGTGTCTGGCTTTTAAATTGAAGAGGATGTTCCCATCTGGAAGAGAGAGAGAAAGACAGGTGTGCAACACCTGGTCAGCCTTTTCTGTGCGGGCGTCCCCTCACCTTGGAGCTTGGGTGACAGTTGTCAATCAGCTCCTCTGCTGGGCCTACTGGATTTAGTTTTAACCACCCTTACCAGCGTGGCCTGCACCTTGCCTTGATTTCCCTCTTGCTTTCCCACTAAGCAAGAGTCGCCTCAGAGCTCTGGATCTAGTGGGACCTTACCAGTGTGCTCTTACTTTACTCCTTTTGAGAGTTCTAATCCAGGCCCTAATTTCTTCTGCACTGTGCACTCAGATTCACTCTTTGAGAGGCCCCTGCCTGTGTGGTAAGTGCAGGGACTGTGTGACCTTTCATTGCCAGACAGTGGTTGGGCAGAGTCACAAGCCTGTTCCACTTCCCCGGGGCTGCAGAAAAGGGAATGCCATACCCCAGGATGACGGAATAGGCCTTTATTTTTCTCTCATCAGAGTCTAGTACAGCGGTGCCTGGTTGGCAGTAGGTCTTCCCCGCGGGGACTGAGAGACCCGGGCTCCTTGCATCTGTGGCATGTCCTCCCTCTAGGACCTCAGGGTTTCTTCATTGAGTGGACACACGGCGAATGTAAATGAAGAGTCATGTGGGACTCACCTCATCGGCTTATGATCCCTTGGCCAGAGCTCAGTAACACACAGACGCGTGCACCTGCAAGGCTGAGAGCTGGCGTCTAGCTCTGTACCATGGACAAAGGGAAGTGGGTTCAGTGAGCAGTAGGCACTGGCATGTTGCTGCCCCAGTCCCATCAGGATTCTGTTCTTGGGAAGGACGTTAAGACATACTGAGACACAGGAAACGAGTCACAGTCTTAGCCATAGCCGGACACAAGCTCCCACTCATTTTTACCACAGAGACTATTCCTGTTCTGGGTCCCCTGGGCTGGGCCTTGTGTCCTTTCTGTTTTCTCCATTCCCCAACTTTTGTTCATACCACTAAATTTAGCTCTTAATTCTACAGTGATTTATTTTTATTTGTGCAGTGTTTTCCTAGGATTTGGTTTTTTGTTTGTTCTCTAAATACGTGAAAGCAGGGACTTTCTTCTTCTCTTCTTCCATCACCATTAACAGTTGTCTGTGCCCCAGTGAATGATGTGTCCTCCAAGAAGTCCTCCAAGATAACAGTTCAAAGGAAAATGAGGTCAGGAGTTAAATAAAGTGGAAACATCCTGGCCAGTATTCAGAGGCCATGCTGAGGACCGCTAGGCCTCCTTAGTTATGTTCGAACACTGTCCACCATGTACTCGGAATGTGGGCAAGGCCCTCCCTTCCCTGGGTCAAACTTTACTCTAGAAAATTCCTACTCCTACAGGGTGACTCACACACTCCCGCTTTGCACAGGTTCAGTGCTCATTGTGGCCAGGTAGGTTCTGTTCTCTCCTAGGACCTTGTAATGTTATGTGAATGCTTTTCTTTTGGAGCCTTATTGCCTCATCAGAGTAATCAGTGTTTACTGATCACACTAAGGAGTGAATATGTAATTTCCATGTTTTGATTTAATTCTCACAGCAACTTGGTGTGATATGTAGTGTCACTCTCTGCATCGTACTGATGAGGACACAGGCTCATAGAAGTTAAAGCACTGTGCCCAGACCCTGCGGAGCAGGAAAGCTGGGTGTGTAATCATCAGGCTGGGGTGGTGTGCATAACCCGGGACTGTCTTAAGGAAGCTGGGAGCTGGGGCCTCCTTCCTCATATACCCCCAACTCTGCAGTTTCCTGAAGACTCCATTATCTGTAATGCCTTTGGTTACATTTTTTAAAAAGTCAGGAAATATTTCAAATTTACCAAAAAGTACAGAAAAATAAATGAACAGATTACCATGTACCCACCACCCAGATTGAGCAAATGGTAATGAACATTTTGCCTTATTTGCTTCAGGTAAAGAAAAATGTTATGGATACACATCCCATTCCATACCCCCAGAGCCAGCCTGCACCTGAAGCCGCTGTGTTTTCTTACATGTGTCTTCTTACTCTCCCTATGTACATATATATACTACATGTCATGACAGTGCAGGGCTGAGGATTATTGGGGGGGGAGTGTTATGGAGTGACATAAATGGAATCAATACTGTAACCTACTGTTAAATGTAGATCTTGTCATTTAACTGCCACAGAGCATTCCACTGCATGACGATGGGATAGCTGTCTTTTCTCGTTTGGGATAGTTATATCCCTCTAGATAAATTGGGATATTGCATCCCTTTAATACATACAGCTCTAACTCATTCTTTTCAACAGCTGTATAATATTCCATGGTATGGATGTACCATTCTACCATTACTAGAAATTCATCTTTTAATTACAGGCATACCTCAGAGATACCAAAGGTTTGTTCCCGACCACTGCAATAAAGCAAATATCACAACAAAGTGAGTCAAATGAATTTTTTGGTTTCCCAGTTAGGTTTATACTATATAGAAATTATATTTATACTATCCTGTGGTCCATTGAATGTGCAATAGCATGTCTGAAAAAAAATAATGTACACACCTCAACTAAAAAATCCTTTATTGCTAAGAAATTCTAACCATCATCTGAGTTTCAGCAAGTTGTAATCATTGATCACAGATCACTGTGCTAACAAATATAATAATGAAAAAGTTTGAAGTATTGCAAGAATTATCAAACGGGGATACACAGACGCAAAGTGAGCAAAGGCTCTTGGAAAAATGTCCTGATGATGGACTTGTTCTACATGGAGTTGTCAGAAACCTTCAATTTGTAAAAAAAAATCTGCAAAGTTCGGTAAAATAACATGCCTGTATTTTCCGTTTCTTATAATGCTGCAGTAGCACCTTTATACATACATCATCATGTAATGCTTTTATTTCTATAGGATAAATTTCCTAAAATGAAAGTTAACAAGTATAGCCAGATTAGTTTCCAAAAATGTTGTGGCCATTTATAGGCAGCAACTTTCCTACATACATTGTTTTTCCAACCTGATGAGAAGGAAGCTGTCCTGCTGAGTTGTTATTTAGCATTTTCTGGACTACCAGAAAGGGTGGGTATCAGTTAATACATCCAGTGGCCATTCTGTGAACTGCGTATTTATGTCCTTGGCCACGTCGATTTGCAGGACAAGAGCATCTCTGCTGGGCACGGTTTCTGTGAGCAGTGCCCCCTGGAGTAGTTCAGGTGACAGCCTTAGTGGGAGGCCCTGGCGTCACAGAGATATTAATTTTGTTCTTTAGGTAGCAATCATTCCTCCACCCCTGCCCACCCTGTTATTATTACTATTTTTTTTACTTTGCTTACAGTATCTTTTACTGTGCCCTGATCTTTTTTTCCATAACACTTGAATATTTTCTTATTTGGGTTTTCTGTCCTGCTTAAGATGGTTAACTTATACATACCTTCTAATTCTAATTTTTACTTGAAAATTTAAGCCACATCTTTGAAGAACCCAGTTTTTCTTGATATATTATTACATCATGCCTAAGGCATCAGACCTCATTTACTAAATATCACTTGCTTGGATGTTGTATTGAATGCTCTGCTGAAGAACAGGGACGTGACATGCGTTCTCATCTTTTCCTTTTAAAAATCTACACTTTGATGCTTTTTGTTCAAATGCTGTGAAGCTCACAGAGAGAGGCACAGCTAGATGATGGCTGCACACACTGGGAAGGGAGACCTAGACAAGCATTTTTGCTTAAACATCAAATAAAGAAACAAGGCCATTATAATTGTCTCTGATATTTTACCCTTGGAACAGATGCCAGGACTGAAGCATCCTGGAGACTGACAGCTGATCTCTTAGTTTTACAGTCCTGCCATTTAAGAGGGTTGAGACATCATGATTTGTTCCTGGAGGAGAAAGGAAGGCAGCAGTGACTCGAGAAAGGAGTTCTTTTTCCTGCTTCTTGTGAGATGGATATGATTTAATGGTGAAAACAATTTGTGGATCCAATTTCTATTTTTGAGTATACTTTTCAGAAGCATTAAAGTATGAGGCAAATGAAAAAAGAGTGTCGAATCATTTCAGTGTTAACACTGTGTGTATGGTTTGGTTGAATTTCCATAACCTTCTTTTGTGGATGGATATATAAAATGACTTTTGCCATTATGAGGATGAAGTGCTAGTTCCAGGAAGGGCCTGGGGAGGTGCTGACCAGGTGCTAGGCGTCTGGCAGATCAGAGATTAGAAGCAGAGTAGCATTATTGTTCCCGGTGCAGCCAGCACTTGCAGAAGACACCTGTGCAGCATGTGGGAAATGGAGCTGAGTGCAAGGGTTCCCACCTCTGCTCACAGGGGGTCTGAGAGTGGGACCCGAGCTCCCCTTTTGCAGCCTGTACCTGGAGCAGAAGGAGGGGCATCATTTCTATCTTGCAGGTGGCAAAACAGGCAAAAAGAGGTGACACGCCAGATGGCTCCACGGGATCAGTCAGACAAGAACAAAGATTCTGCTCCACTCCATGAGGGACTTTGGCGGAATGATATCAATTCCACTTTTTAGGCAGACGAGCGTATTAGTTCATTTGGCTGGAATGACAGCATTTGTGTAGTGGCCAGTGCTGGGCTTGTTTCTTCGTGCCTTTTTAAAGCTGTCACACAGGAGAAGAATGTGTCCTATAACCAGTGGATCTGTGCACGTTTCTCAGAAAAAAACGGCCCTGCCAGAGCCTTGGCCCTGGGGTCCTACTGCTGGGTCTACATTTTGCAGCTCCCGTCTCCCTCTGCCGCACACAGCGCCAGGCATCCTGGCCACCTGCTCTTTAACAAGCTCCGGCTCCCACCAGCCCAGGGCCTGTCACTGTTGGTTCCCTGGCCTGAAAACGTCTCCTAGATATGCCCGTTCTCACCTGGTCCCAGTAAAGTCTCAGCAGAAAGGTGTGCCCTGGGTCCCCATCCATATGTCCATGCTATATTTTTGTTTTTTTACCCTGTCTTTGTTCCTAGCTCTTACCTTACCTTACCCGACACTGTGTTGTTTATCGTCTTCTCCTCTCACCAGCATGGAGCATCCTCTGTCCTCGGGCCCTGACCTATGAAAGGGCTCCCCACACATTTGCTGACCAAGTGGCCTGAACTTGTTGCTCCCCACCAGCTGACAGATGTGTGACGTGCTTACGGAGGCAGCAGCAGGGCCACGGGGCATTTGCCGCTCTCCTCACCGCCTCCAGGAAGGAGTGCAAAGTGAATTGCCCGTCTAGTGGTCAGCACCAGCTTGTCGTTCAGCTTTCTTTGAAAGCGAAGGTCTTCTCCATACGGCCCGAGTCAACTCGTGTTCACACGGTACACTGTTCCCAGTGTCGCTGAGGGGCCTTTGCTGAGCAGGTGGCATGCTCCCAGGAAACACACTTGGCCTTTAGAGGGGACGTCAGCAGGTTTGTCCCTTAACCCACAGAAGTGGCTCAGGTGCCTTAATGGGCCAATCTGGAGAGAAATTACTGGGCAGGCAAGCCTTTTAGAACCCCTTATATTCCCCTGCCCCGGCAAAAGTCCATGTGTCGTACTTTGGCCCCGTTTTACCTTTCACAGGTGTGGGAGTAACCTGCCCTGGGCAGTGCAGTGTCAAGGAAGGAAAGAGAAGCACGGCCTTTCTGATGGAGGCGCTAAAATGGATGTGCCCGTGGACCACCCCTGTTTCTCTGCAGAATGAATGGTGCTTGGGGCTGCTGGCCTCCGCGGGGGTCAGAGCTTCAGGGCACGCTCCTGTCATTTGGGCTGGCGGCACTGAGAGAGGCTGTAGAGCAGGTAGACGGAGGTTCACTTCCGTTGTCTCTGTCATGGGTCATAACTTCTGAAAGCAAGTAGCGGACAAAGCCCAATGAACACTATCCCATGCGCTGGCCTTGACTTTGCGTGTGGAGGTGTCCCGGGGAAGGATGGTTTGTTTCTGTGGGTAACGACCAGACAGACTTACTCTTATTTTCAGCCAGAAATAATGTGGTCAGCACCGCACATCAGACGGATCAGTAGTTTGTGGGTGCGCGGCTGAATGGTGAATGATGATGTACCCGAAGGCGCTGGTGCTTACGGACATAGGAACTTTTCTTTTAGCCGGGACAGTGTTAATGTGCTTATGTGGTAGGAAATGAGAGAGCGTACCAATTGTGCCTGAAAATTAAGTTGGCTCTGGTAATCAGGAAATGAATAATGAGACGTGTGGGCAGTTCAAAAAGAGGAGTTAGCAGGTGGGGCAATGCAAGGATCAAGCGTGCATCTCCTGAGCTTTTATACTTCTGAAAACAATGAAAATTATTTGGTAGAATTTTGAGATATAAAGGCAATAAGGAGGGGGCCTAATCTTAAAACACAGAGGAGGGACTTAGGAACAAGAACAAAAAGTCCAAATTAAAAATTCTTCTGCTTCCCTTTCATGGAAACTGTGGGTTCTTAGACGTAGGAGGCAAAAGAACCTTCTGCTCTCCACCCTTGGGACTGACATGGATGGGTACTGTCAGGAACTGAAAAGGAAGCCGAAGTTATTGAAGTTCCATTTGAGGGTACTTTGGTTAAGAAAATCTAGTTAATTTACACCATCATAGCCTAGATTGCCACTGTCCCACTGTGGACGAGAATTTGGACAGTTTATTGGAGGGGGATGGAATACAGTGAAAAACCCTCTGTACTGCACCCACTCTCTTTACTCTTTCTGAGTTATAAAGTTAACCGCACCTGAAGAGGTGGCATGGTTTAAAACTAAAAAAAAAGCATGACTTTGGCATCAAACCAGGGCCAGAACATCAGTTTATTTTATTAGCAAACATTCTAACCTCTTTGAACTTCAGTTTCCTTAGCTGGAAAGTGGGCACGGTGTTATGCAGGGTTTTTGGTGGAATTGGAAAATGGTTGGCAAATAGTTTTAGGAATAATCTAAAGAGGCAGTATTGATGAGGATGGTGGTGTCACGTGACGGTGGCGGTGGTGGTGATAATGGCGATAATTGTGGTGGTCGTACTGATCATCTAGGCTAGGGAAGCTTAGTTCTTTGCACAGTAGCTTATCTTCCTGGAGAAAGGAATCATTCTCCATGCTGCAACTCTCTACACACAAGGAAGTGCAGAATTACATGCATCCTGACCAAGTTCTGTCTACAGCCCTGTGAATGGAACTGTCAAAATGCAGAAAAGATGTGGAGGGGATTTCATCTGGCTAGTGTAGGAAGATTCAACCAGTTACAGCACCACCACTTATTGAAGTAAAATGAAAGACAAAGGACTTCTCAAGTTGCAAATATAGAAAGTATCTTTTTTGTCACTTAGTAGCAAAATGTCTGCCATAACTGAGTTTCTTGCATGGCAAAGGCATATATCATTTTGTCAGGATGGACACTTAACATGTTTCTGTTCAAAATGATGTAAAAAAGCACAATTGCTTATGACACATTTGATTGGATTGAGCAGAGCACATATTAATCAGCTCTGTTCATCTCCCTCATTTGCTTACAACCTTGTGCTTTCTTACCCTGTTGCACTGACATGCTTCCATCTTTTGTTTACAGCATCCACAGTGTGATTACAAGCTACCTTTCTATCTGCCCCTCATACCTGGGTACGAATCCAGATATCTGATGTTATTTATGAATGATCTCTCTGAAGAAAAGTCCCTTTACTCTTTTTTCTTAAAAAAGCTATAGAATTTCTTCATTGGCGAAGGCATCTAGGCTAATTGTGGGCTTACTGTGGAGGGCTGAGTCAACAGTTCATACCCGCCCTGTCTAGACGGGCTACCCAGACAGCACAGAGGGTGCACTTGGCTACGTGATGGGATTGTTACTGACATTTCATCATAATGCTGGTTCATTAATCCAACTAAAGCACATCTAATAAAAAGCTTTAATTAGCCAGATAGTCATTTTTCATAGACGATTATTATTCTTTTTCCAGATTTTTCTCTACTTCATTAAATAGTTTTAATGGAAAAATCGTACATGTACATAGTAAAATGGGCAAAAAGGGTGTCTCCCAACCAGCCTCATTCTTAGGCCTTCTTTCTAGAGGCAACAGTATTACTTGCTTCTTCTCTTTTAGTGACTGTGTGTGTGTGTGTGTGTGTGTGTGTATCAGATGCAAGCGGGAACACTACACACATTGCATCTTTATGTTTTTCACTTAATATTTCTTGGCAATAATTCCATAGTAACACACATAAATCTACTTAATTATTTTAAATGGCTTCATAGTCCTTCATTGTATTTGCAGATTGTAATTTACTTAACCAGTTACCTATTGATGGATGTTTAGGATATTTCCAGTGTTTTCCTATTTCAAACTTCTGTTGATTTTCTTTTTTTTTTTACCCAGATCACTGATAGACCTTCTGTTTTCTTTATGTACATGCAGCCAAATGTCCCTTTAGTGTAGTAATTATTACACTCATAAAGACTGTTTTTTAAAATGAGGCAGCTTGATAAACTGATTAAAAAGGACATGAATGTGTGTGTTTGGTTGACATGCAGCTTAAAAGATTTTTCCTTCAAGTTTGCTGTTGCTACATCCGTCTGAATAAGAATTTGAATCAGCTTAAAAGGGTGCTTAAAATAAGGACCCTCCAGAGGGTTCTAGCAGGTGGCAACAACCACAAGAGGGTCGGCCAGCTGGGATTAATTGTAAATATCCACCCAGCTTCAGCATAGTGTAAATTTTTGCTGGCCATTTGAAGGTGATGTCCATCGGTCCCTACAAAGGCTGTGTATTTGGCATTAGGAGGACATTGAATGTTTGTAGCAGCACGTGGAGAAGGGGGCAGGAGTGTCTTTTAGGGGATGGGAGTGAGAAGGGAGGGCCACTTTGAAGAACCACCACTGTGGGGAGAGTCTTTGTCGAACAGGCAATCTGTGAAGACCACAGCGAGAAGTGCCACCTAGGACGTCTGTGCAGTTGACAGAAAGATGGAGAATATGCTGGGAGGCTCCATTTCATCTTAGTCATTCCCCCACCATCCAAATAAAATATAACTTGGAACAAATGCATGGATGGCCACACAGACACCTTATGTGACTTTTAGTGTTAGTAGCCTCTTAGCTGTGGCTACAAGGAGACTTTGTAATTCCAGAAGAACTGAGTCTTTTATACTGCCTCTGCCTCCAAAACCAGGCTTCCACTAACACTTCCCTGTTGGTGAGCTAAGAAAAAATGACAAGCTCACCCGGGCTCCCGACCACCCTTTCACAAGGGACTGGAGGAGTGCAGAGATAAATCGTGGGACCCTGTCAGAGAAGTGGTGCGGAGAAAGTTGTGTTATTAAATGAAGCGTGTTCTTTAAAATATGGCAGTATGCATTCACTCAGAATTTATTTGTCTTCTGCATTTCGATCAGGGAAGCAATTAACTGAGAATTGAGCACCACAGAAAAACGTTAAGAAACCAAAGATGTCACATGTGATGACTGTGCTGGTGTTTTGATGGCTTCCCCTGTGACAAGCGTTGTCGTAACCTAAACCTGCTCCAGTGGTTTTAGATGCAGTGATGTACCCAGACTGAGAATTGATCTGGGCAAAATCAGGCTAATCGCATGAATATTTAAGGATGTTTTGTCATGGCTCTTGAAGCTTTTATGGAAGCTGGCTAGTCACTGTGGAATTCACCATTTGAACAGGAAGATGGGTTTTTTAGTGAAAAAAGAAGAGCTATTTTTGGTAGGCGCCTCCCTATTCCTATGCAAACTTACTAAGGTTAAGGGAATGTCTTTAATTTCAACTGGTTGGCGAGGCATGTGTCCAAATTAATAAAGGCCTGAGTTAATACATTGTTTTAAGAAGTGGAATTGTAATGCTTTTAGCTCAAGCATTAATATAAATTAACATATTTATATTGTGTAATTGCCAAGTAGAGGTTTTAGAAAACACTTTAATGAATAGATGTTATATTTATAAACGGATTATCAATTTTTGCATGTGCATATTTGTTCTTAAAGTGTGCGAAAGTAAGACTTTTTGCTTTGCTTACCTGACAGAGTTGATTTTTCAGACTGGGCCTGGCCTTCTTTACATCATTGGGCTGAATTAGCAGTACAAAATGTCGTTACAGCCCTGTGAGTTAGTGAAGATTTTATTTTATTTTATTTTTACTTACTTTATTTATTTATATTTTTTATTTTGCTATCATTAATCTACAATTACAGGAACATTATAGTTATTAGACTCCTCCTATTATCAAGTCCCCACCACATACCCCATTACAGTCACTGTCCATCAGCATAGTAAGATGCTATAGAATCACTAATTGTCTTTTCTGTGTTATACTGCCTATCCAGTGTCCACCCCCCTACATTATATGTGCTAATCATAATGAACCTTTTTCCCCCTTATCCCTCCCTTCCCACCCATCCTCCCCAATCCCTTTCCCTTTGGTAACTGTTAGTCCATTCTTCGGTTCTGTGAGTCTGCTGCTGTTTTGTTCTTCAGGTTTTTCTTTGTTCGTATACTCCACAGACAGGTGAAATCATTCAATATTTGTCTTTCTACACCTGGCTTATTTCATTCAACATAATACCCCCTAGCTCCAACCATGTTGTTGCAAATGGTAGGATTTGTTTTCTTCTTATGGCTGAATAATATTCCATTGTGTATATATACCGTATCTTCTTTATCCATTCATCTACTGATGGACACTTAGGTTGCTTGCATTTCTTGGCTATTTTAAATAGTGCTGCAATAAACATAGGGGTGCATATGTCTTTTTCAAACTGGGCTGCTGCAGTCTTAGGGTAAATTCCTAGGAGTGGAATTCCTGGGTCAAATGGTATTTCTATTTTGAGGTTCTTGAGGAACCTCCATACTGCTTTCCACAATGGTTGAACTAATTTGCAGTCCCACCAGCAGTGTAGGAGGGTTCCCCTTTCTCCACATCCTCGCCAACATTTGTTGTTGTTTGTGTTTTGGATGGTAGCCATCCTTACTGGTGTGATGTGATATCTCATTGTGGTTTTAATTTGCATTTCTCTGATGATTAGCAATGTGGAGTATCTTTTCATGTGCCTGTTGGCCATCTGAATTTCTTCTTTGGAGAAGTGTCTGTTCAGCTCCTCTGCCCATTTTTTAATTGGCTTATTTGCTTTTTGTTTGATGAGGTGCAAGAAGCCTTTTAGTTTGATATAGTCCCACTTGTTCATTTTTGCTTTTGTTTCCCTTGCCCAGGGACATATGTTCATGAAGAAGTTGCTCATATTTATGTCCAAGAGATTTTTGCCTATGTTTTTTTCTAAGAGTTTTATGGTTTCATGACTGACATTAAGGTCTTTGATCCATTTTGAGTTTACTTTTGTGTATGGGGTTAGACAGTAGTCCAGTTTCATTCTCTTACATGTAGCTGTCCAGTTTTGCCAACACCAGCTGTTGAAGAGGCTGTCATTTCCCCAATGAATATCCATGGCTCCTTTATCATATATTAATTGACCATATATGCTTGGGTTTATTATCTGGGCTCTCTAGTTTGTTCCATTGGTCTATGGTCTGTTCTTGTGCCAGTACCAATTGTTTTGATTACTGTGGCTTTCTAGTAGAGCTTGAAGTCAGGGAGTGTAATACCCCCAGTTTCATTCTTTCTTCTCAGGACTGCTTTGGGTATTCGGGGACTTTTGTGGTTCCATATGAATTTAGAACTATTTGCTCTAGTTCATTGAAGAATGCTGTTGATATTTTGATAGGAATTGCATTGAATATGTAGCTTGCTTTAGGCAGGATTGACAGTTTGACAATATTAATTCTTCCTATCCATGAGCACAGGATATGTTTGTGTTTATTGGTATCTTCTTTAATATCTCTCATGAGTGTCTTGTAGTTTTCAGAGTATTAAGTATTTCACTTCCATGGTTAGGTTTATTCCTAGGTATTTTTTTCTTTCTGATGCAACTGTGAATGGAATTGTTTTCCTGATTTCTCTTTCTGCTAGTTCATCGTTGGTGTACAGGAAAGCAACAGATTTCTGTGTATTAATTTTGGATCCTGCAACGTTGCTGAATTCAGATATTAGATCTAGTAGTTTTGGAGTGAAGACTTTAGGGATTTGTATGTATACTATCATGTCATCTGCAAACAGGGACAGTTTGACTTCTTCCTTGCCAGTCTGGATGCTTTTTATTTCTTTGTCTGATTGCCATGGCTAGGACCTCCAGAACTATGTTAAATAACAGTGGGGAGAGTGGGCATCCTTGTCTTGTTCCCAATCTTAAAGGAAAAGCTTTCAGCTTCTCGCTGTTAAGTATAATGTTGGCTGTGCGTTTGTCATATATGGCCTTTATTATGTTGAGGTACTTGCCCTCTATACCCATTTTGTTGAGAGTTTTTATCATGAATGCATGTTGAATTTTGTCGAATGCTTTTTCAGCATCAATGGAGATGATCATGTGGTTTTTGTCATTGTTTTTGTTGATGTAGTGAATGATATTGATGGATTTTCGAATGTTGTACCATCCTTGCATCCCTGGGATGAATCCCACTTGATCATGATGGATGATCTTTTTGATGTATTTTTGAATTCAGTTTGCTAATATTTTGTTGAGTATTTTTGCATCTATGTTCATCAGGGATATTGGTCTGTAATTTTCTTTTTTTGTGGTGTCTTTGCCTGGTTTTGGTATTAGAGTGATGTTGGTCTCGTAGAATGAGTTTGGAAGTATTCCCTCCTCTTCTACTTTTTGGAAAACTTTAAGGAGGATGGGTATAAGGTCTTCACTAAATGTCTGATAAAATTCAGCAGGGAAACCATCTGGTTCAGGGGTTTTGTTCTTAGGTAGTTTTTTGATTACCAATTCAATTTCTTGGCTGGTAATTGGTATAGTCAGTTTTTCTGTTTTTCCTGGGTCAACCTTGGAAGGTTATATTTTTCTAGAAAGTTGTCCATTTCTTCTAGGTTATCCAGTTTGTTAGCATATAATTTTTCATAGTATTGTCTAATAATTCTTTGTATTTCTGTGGTGTCCTTAGTGATTTTTCCTTTCTCATTTCTGATTCTGTTTTTGTGAATAGACTCTCTTTTTTTCTTGATAAGTCTGGCTAGGGGTTTATCTATTTTGCTTATTTTCTCAAAGAACCAGCTCCTGCTTTCATTGATTCTTTCTATTGTTTTATTCTTCTCTATTTTATTTATTTCTGCTTTAATCTTTATTATGTCCCTCCTTCTACTGACTATGGGCCTCATTTGTCCTTCCTTTTCTAGTTTCCTTAATTGTGAGTTCGGGCTCTTCATTTGGGATTGTTCTTCTTTCCTGAGGTAGGCCAGTATATTTCCCCCTTAGCACGGCCTTTGCTGTGTCCCACAGATTTTGTGGGTGTTGAATTATTGTTGTCATTTGTCTCCATATATTGCTTGATCTCTGTTTTTATTTGGTCATTGATCCATTGGTTATTTAGGATCATGTTATTAAGTCTCCATGTGTTTGTGGGCTTCTTCGTTTTGTTTGTGTAATTTATTTCTAGTTTCATACCTTTGTGATCTGAGAAGCTGGTTGGTACAATTTCAGTCTTTTTGAATTTACTGAGGCTCTTTTTGTGGCCTAGGATATGATCTATTCTTGAAAATATTCCATGTGCACTTGAGAAGAATGTGTATGCTGTTGCTTTTGGATGGAGTGTTCTGTAGATGTCCGTTAGGTCCATCTGTTCTAGTACGTTGTTGAGTGCCTCTGTCTCTTTACTTATTTTCTGTCTGGTTGATCTGTCCTTTGGACTGAGTAGTGTGTTGAAGTTTCCTAAAATGAATGCATTGCATTCTATTTCCCCCTTTAATTCTGTTAGTATTTGTTTCACATATGTAGCTGATCCTGTGTTCGGGTACATAGATACCTGTAATAGTCATATCCTCTTGTTGGACTGACCCTTTTATCATTATGTAATGTCCTTCTTTGTCTTCCGTGACTTTCTTTGTTTTGAAGTCTATTTTGTCTGATACAAGTACTGCAACTCCTGCTTTTTTCTCCCTATTAGTTGCATGAAATATCTTTTTACATCCCTTTTCTTTCAGTCTGTGTATGTCTTTGGGTTTGAAGTGAGTCTCTTGTAGGCAGCATATAGATGGATCTTGTTTTTATCCATTCAGTGACTCAACATCTTTTGATTGGTGCATTTAGACCATTTACATTTAGGGTGATTATTGATAGGTATGTACTTATTGCCATTTCAGGCTTTAGATTCGTGACTACCAATGGTTCAAGGGTAATTCCATTACTATCTAACAGTCAAATTTAACTCACTTCCTATGGTATTACAAAGACAATGTAAAGGTTTTTTTTTTCCTCCTTTTTCTTTTTCTCCCTCCTCCATTCTTTGTGTTATGAATCATATTCTGTACTCTTTGTCTACCTCTTGGGTGACATGTATTTAGCCTTAGGCATACTTCCCTCTATAGGAGTCCCTCCAAAATGCACTGTAGAGGTGTTTTTTGGAGGTAAATTCTCTCAGCTTTTGCTTCTCTGAAAATTGTTTAATCCCTCCTTCAAATTTAAATGATAACCTTGCCGGGTAGAGTATTCTTGATTTAAGGCCCTTCTGCTTCATGGTGTTAAATATATCATGCCACTCCCTTCTGGCCTGTAACATTTCTGTTGAGAAACCTGATGATAGCCTGATGAGTTTTCCTTTGTATGTGATTTTTTTTCTCTCTCTAGCTGCTTTTAAAAGTCTGTCTTTATCCTTGATCTTTGCCATTTTAATTATTATATGTCTTGATGTTGTCTTCCTTGGGTCCCTTGTGTTAGGAGATGTGTGCATCTCTATGGCCTGAAAGAGACTATCTCCTTCCCCAGATTTGGGGAAGTTTTCAGCAATTACCTCCTCAGTGACACTTTCTATCCCTTTTTCTCTCTCTTCTTCTTCTGGTACCCCTATAATGCGAATATTGTTGTGTTTGGATTGGTCACACAGTTCTCTCAATATTCTTTCATTCTTAGAGATTTTTTTCTCTCTGTGCCTCAGCTTCTTTGTATTCCTCTTCTCTAATTTCTATTCCATTTACCTTCTCTTCTACTACATCTAATCTGCTTTTAAATCCCTCCACTGTATGTTTCATTTCAGATACGGAATTTCTTAATTATTGAATCTATGTCTTAAATTTGTTCCTGAGGTCTTGAATATTTTTCTGTACCTCCATAAGCATGTTTACGATTTTTATTTTGAACTCTCTTTCAGAAAGATTGGTGAGTTTGGTTTTATTTGGCCCTTTTTCTGGGGTTTGTGATATTTTGGTCTGAACCAGGTTCTTTTGACATTTCATACATCCATGTTGTGCCCTCTAGTGCCCAGAAGCTCCAGTCTCTGGAGTTGCTCAGACCCTAGA
The DNA here is from genome assembly GCA_032199065.1 of Smutsia gigantea. NCBI lineage: Eukaryota > Metazoa > Chordata > Mammalia > Pholidota > Manidae > Smutsia > Smutsia gigantea. The sequence goes on along the minus strand of JAVSCE010017795.1, from coordinate 373,571 downwards.
GTGAGGTTGGCGGTCACTGGGGAGCGGCGCTGGTGCCCAGGGGAGGAAAGATCTGTTTCCTGATTCCTGTCTGCAGTGCCTGTCTCCAGTATCACAGCCAGTGGGCCGAGCACACAGGTGTAAACCTCTGTGCTTGGTGTCTCTAGCTGATGTAGGCGGAGCCTCCCTCTGGCTGGCCTGATGGCAGTGCAGTGACTGCTGGTTTGCGAGCCTCTGCTGTCAGGCCAGGAGGAAAGTTCAGCAGGCTACATGTCACAGTGGGGGGCCTCGGGGTTGAGCAGCCAGCCAGGGGGATGGAGTGCCTGAAGCTCCTCAAAGTTCTCAACCTGCTGGGCAGAGCACTCTCAGACAACCTTGTCCAGCTCCCCCATCTCCCATGCAGCAAGCTTCGTGCAACCCCCGCGCCTTCAGCAGTCCTCTCGCTGCTAGGAAGCCTCTCAGACTGCCTGCCTTTCCCCTGTCACAGAGTGGCCAGATGTGGATCCCGTCCTCCACAAAGGCTGGAATGTCAGTCTCTCAGGCACTCCGCCTGTCCCAGGTCCCCATCCTCAAGAGCACCACACAGTGTAGGTTTCTGCTGGCAAAGCAGATCTCCAGGGCTAGGTGTTCAGTAGTCCCAGGCTTCCACCCCCTCCCTGCTCCATTTCTCTTCCTCCCACTAGTGAGCTGGGGTGGGGGAAGGGCTTGGGTCCCGCCGGATCAGGGCTTTCGTGCATTACCCTGTTTCTTGATGTCTGCTCTGTTCGTGATGTCTGTATGCAGTCTGGATCAGCCTTCTTTCCTGTTGCTGTTTTAGGGTTAGTTGTATTAATTAACTATATTTTCGTAGTATTTGGGGAGGAGCTCTCTGTCTCACCTCTCACGCCCCCATTTTGAATCTCAGCGTCTTAGTGAAGATTTTAAATTGAAGGTTCTGTGGGAAAGAGTTAATGCCAGTTCTAAAATTGCCTGATTTCTGCGTGGAGAGTTGCTCAGGCATTGAGGCTGACTCCACTACTGTTTTTATTTGTTTGGATTCTTTGGGGGTAGTAAGACTGTTGTTCGAGTTAGCAGACAGGCTTTCCTATTTTAAGAATTGATTCTGCCCTGGAATAAGGGACTGAAGGGCACCCATTTCTTATATGGTCTAAAGCCAAATATTACCCACTTCACTTTTGGTTGTTTAGTTTTTTCCATTTCTTCCCCTCCAGCCTTTAATATTGTTCTTGCCTGACACTGGGGAAAATAACATGATTAGTGGAAAAGAACATTGTAATTTTTGGTCCACACCCTGGGGGTAATGTCTGTGGGCCCAGTTGTGTGACATAGTAATGGTAATAGGCTGGAGGTGATGGTGTTAATAAAGTTAATGATGCAGTCAATCTGATTGGGGTATACAAGGACTAAAAACCAGGAAGAGGCGATGATCTAGTAGTAGCTGCCTCCGAGTAATAAGGCAGGCCATTTCAGCAACGTTGGTCTAATTTGGATATAATTTTACTAAGTGATTGGTTTAGCGTATTGTGAATCATAATGAAGATAATTCCTGATTCTTGTTGAAAACCGGAGGCATCTTTTTGAGGTGGTGCCCATTCTACTGGATGGACACTGGTGGGCACCTAAAATGGGCAAGTCACAGTAGGTTGTCAGAGGCTAACTGTTTGTCCATTTTGTGATTAAATGGCTCTTGTATGAGAAAAAAACTTGTTTTTAAATTACGTGCTCTTAGACCAGCCAACACATGCACTACTCTGCTTAGTTACTGCCTGATATTTCTCAACAGTTTCAGGTTTAAAGGTAATTAGAAATTGGGAAAGCAGCACCCACAGATTCTTGGTTTAGCTTTTTATGATAATAATTGGTAGTGAGTACTGGGTTAGCTCGCATATCTCTTCTGGATGTGCCTTAGCTCTGAGTTGTTCCCAAAATACAGCAGCAGATCAGGGTGGCTCTAGGAAGTCTTAACAACTGGAAGGTAAATGTCTGCCTGTCGTTCACAAAACCTTTGAATGGCTGTTTTTAGCCAAGGCATCCTCAGGGCCCATGGATTTTGTACGGTTTCTTCATGGAACATAGGAATATAAGGAATTCCTAGAGCCCAGCCCTACTTTTCTCCTCCGTGCTTTCATTACTCAGCTGGAGCTGGAGTCCTTTCACTCAGAGGACTGGGCACATTTTCTCAGGGTGGGCTCATGCCTGGGGCATCGATGGCTTGGACAGTCTACCATTATTGCGCCAGGATTCTGTTCTTACTGCTAACTGGATAAAAACGTAACAGCCTTTTCCAGAGCCATCGTTTATGAAGTTAAGAACAAAACTAGTTGTTAAAAAATTTTTAGTCCGTATAGAAACTGTGACATTTCCATTTCCCTTGAGTCTTGGAAATTCGGCTTCCAAAAGATGATTTCTTCCTGGGTGCCTGGTTTTCAGTCAGATTAAGTTGCCTCCAGGTGATGAGATTTGATTTTCTTTGAAATGTGGAAGAAAAAGGAGAAGGATTAAACTTTTGTAATTTGTACCGTTTATCTGAAGGAGCTGAAAATATTTAACATTTCATAATAACTTTTGTTTGACCTTTTCAGTAATTTGTCCCAGAGATTTAATTTAGATGGAAACTTGCTGTTTTTTTAAAAGTAGAATAATAGTTTTCTTTAAAAATCAAATAAATACCTTGTCACAACTTCAAAAAAATGCAATTTTCAAAACTGGAATTTCTTGTTTTTCTTATGATCATGCATTTTCTAAAGTACTTTTATCTATGTAAAAATCTGCCATTTCCTCTTTATTATCAAATTTATTTTCCAGAATGAAGATGTATGGGGAGAAATTCGTATCATAAATTTGCAAATTTAATACATTTTTACTGGTCAAGATGAATAGCGATCTCAGGATCATTCAGCTGTAGAATATTCTTAAGCATTCTGGTATAAAAGGTCACAATTTTAAATGTATCAAGAAAGTCTCGAAGAATTTTTATGCTTCAAGAGAAACCTTTGAGATTCTTTCTCCATAGGCTTACATAGAAACTTAGAGGACTGAGTTATAAAGGAAGAAAGGGACAGTATTATTTTGGTCAACACTGAGCAGAAGGTCAGTAGAGTATATCATTTATTTTGTGGACCTGCTGCACAGGGGAAATGTGGAAAGCTGGAGAGAGAATGAGAGGAGACCCTCAGATACTGGTGGTCATCAGAACCTCCTTGGGCACCACTTGGTGCCGAGCATTGTTGGTGTGGAGACAGAAAAGCATGTCTTGAGGCTCCTGCTCTCATCAGGCCAGCAGGTAAAGGACAGCCATGCACCGTGTAGGCAGGGTAATGTAGGTCACAGCGTGCACCTCATTCTTAATGGGTGGGAGGCAGTTGAGAAAAGCCTTCCAAGAGAGGGAAATATACCAACTGTGCCCTTTATATATGGAATTGTTCCAAAGAAAAAGAGAAAGGAATAGTCAAGGAAGGGGGGCAGGTAGACCCGACCTGAGCTAAGGCCAGTGATGTGAAAGGGCATGAGCATGCCTGGGAAACTGCCGGCGGGCTGCTGTAGTTGGGCGGCAGTGATGTGTGTGTGTGCAGGGGATGGCTTTAGTGTGGACCAGCCTGCAGAGCTGGTTGGGTTGGCAAGAGCTCTGAGTGCCACGGATAAAGGAGTTGAAACTTCCTACAGACATGAAACCTCAAAGTTTTAGGTAGGGTAGCAACATAATCAGATCTTTGCTTTATAAAGGTCATTCCACTAGCAGGTAGGAGATAACAGGTGGGATGTAGGCTTGCTGGGGGCAGAGGGGTCAGGAGAGAGTCCTGGAAGTAGTCCATAGTGAAATACCAGGAACTTGAACAGAGCAGTACTTGGAGATGGCAGCCCACATGGGCCTCTTGAGAGTCTTTTAGCGGAAGAACTGCATATACTCCTGTTCTGTCTTTGGGTGAGCTGCCTTCCCCGAGGTTCCCCAGTTAGCCAAACCATGTGCATTTACTTACTATCTTCGAGCTTTCCAAAGACAAAGCTCTGTGGTCTTCTTAGGGGGTATAAGATTAGCATAAATTGGTATTGTTCCTGCAATAAATAGCAGTCACTTAAAGACACATCCCCTGTTCCAGGAAAGCTAATTAAAAACATAAGAAGCAGAAACCCGTGAATGAAGCTTGGGTACTTTCCTTGTGATTGTGGATATGGAATGAGAGGGGGAATCGAGAGGCTTCCAGGCTGGGTCACTGAGTCTGTAGGAATGAGAGAGAGAATAGAGGACAGAGAGGTTTTGGGATGAAGATACTATTTTTTAGTTTGGTTAAGGTGCTCTTTAGGTTGGTTGGTCAGGAGATGCAGCTGGGAAACCCTCAGAGGCAGCAGGAAAGATGATATTTACATGAGGGAGATTAAACTTCAGATGAGTAGGTGGTGGAGACTGGATGCAACACATGTTCTGGGGGAGGCCTAGGATGAAGACTAAGATGAAGGGATAGCTGAGGATGCAATCTAGGGGGTCGCTGATGTCTGCAGGGATGAAGAAGAACAAGTGGAGATGGAGAGAAAATGAGCATTCAGGTGGAAGGAGAGAACTAGATCAAAGAATGAAGAAAAGGAGATCCGAGACCATCGATGCTTGACAAAAGACCAGTAGGATGAGCAGCAAGAAGAAGCCATTAGATCGAGCAGTTGGGAGACCGCAGCCCCCGGGGGCTCAGACCACCTGATTCCGGTCAGGTGGTGGTGCAGAGAAGCCAGACTACGCACACACACACACACACACACACACACACACACACACACACTCTCTCTCTCTCTCTCTCTCTCTCTCTCTCTCTCTCTCTCTCTCTCTCTCTCTCTGTTTCTCTCTCTCTTACACACACACACACACACTCTTACACACTCTTTCTCTCTCTTATGCTCATCTTATATCCCCTAAGAAGACCAGAGAGCTTTCTCTTTGGAAAGTTTGAAGAAGGTAAATGCACATTGCTTGACTAACTGAGGAAGTGAGGTGGGTCTGCACACCAGAGGGGAAGGCAGCTCACTGGGAAGGCGGGGCCTGACCCTCCAACGCTGTCCCCTTGCATGCTTGCAAGCCGGGCTCACTCCCTGCTAGCAGCGCATAGGGTATTGACAAGGACCTTGGAGGGGCCTAAACTCTCTTTTCTGACCCTTACTACCTGTATGACTGGACCTGAACATCTTCATCTGTGACATGGAGGTGATGGTAACTCCCAGCTAACTCTTGGGGTGCTGTTAGAGTTAGATCAGTTGGTATATGCCAGAGCACTTTGTAAATGTCAGGTGGCACACAACCTCTGGTTCCCTACAATCAGTCACAAAGTTTCTTTCTCTTTCAGGAAGGTAATGACTGAAAAAGTCTCTCAGACTTTTCCAATGTGTCCATCTCCAGATGATGCCATTGAGTGAAAACAAGACACACTTTTGATTTTTAAATTACTTTTATTTTTTATTGTAGTACAATATGTATAAGATGAACTATACCATTTTAGCCATTTTTAAGTGCATAGTGCAGTGGCGTTCACCACATTCGCATCGCTGTACTGCCACCAGCAGCCATCTCTAGAACTCTTCTTCTCGCAAAATTGAAGCCCCGTCCACATCACACACTTACTCCCCCTTCCCCGGCACCCACTGTTCTGCTGTCTGCCTGTGACTTTGCCTGCTCTAAGACCCTCATATGAATGGAGTCACACAGTATTTGTCCTTTTGATCCTGGCCTATTGCATTTAGTGTAATGTCTTCAGGGTTCACCCGTGTTGTGACATATCAGAATTCCTTTTTATGTCTGAATAATACTCCGTTGTATGTCTGCACTACATTTTTTTAATTAAGGTATTATTGATAATATACTCTTATGAAGGTCTCCCATGAAAAAACAATGTGGTTATTACATTTACCCATATTATCAAGTCCCCACTCATACCCCAATTCAGTCCCAGTGACCCCCCCCACACCATGTGTACTAATCATAATACCCCTCAATCCCCTTCTCCCTCCCTCCCCACCCACCCTCCCACACCCCTCCCCTTTAGTGACCACTAGTTCCTTCTTGGAGTCTCTGAGTCTGCTACTATTTTGTTCCTTCAGTTTTGCTTCGTTGTTATACTCCACAAATGAGGGAAATCATTTGGCACTTGTCTTTCTCTGCCTGGCTTATTTCACTGAGCATAATATCCTCCAGCTCCATCCATGTTGTTGCAAATGGCAGGATTTGTTTCCTTCTTATGGCTGAATAGTATTCCATTGTGTATATGAACCACCTCTTCCTTATCCATTCATCTACTGATGGACACTTAGGTTGCTTCCATTTCTTGGCTATTGTAAATAGTGCTGCAATAAACATAGGGGTGCATATGTCTTTTTGAATCTGAGAAGCTGTATTCTTTGGGTAAATTCCAAGGAGTGGGATTCCCGGGTCTGCACTACATTTTGTTTATCTTCTCATCCACTGATGCATGTTTTGGTTGTTTCACCACCTTTTGGCTGTTGTAAATCATGTTGCTGTGAACATGGGTATACAAACTGCTGAGTCCCTGTCATAGATTCTTTTGGGGAATTGGAGGCTGATTCCCAGTCTGAGAGAGCGGGACTATGACCTGACATTGTGACTGTGCTCAGTAACTGCTGATGGAGAGCCCTGGAGTCAGGAGAGGGCGCCCTTGGTTGTCTGGGGCCTGCCCTGCCCCCTTCACAGGGGCTGCATTGTCAAGTCTCAAACTGCTTAGCTCACAGAGCCCTTTACATATCTGTGTCTCATTGTCCTGCCCTCCCCACGGGGTCACAGATACTCATCCCTCCCCAAGTCAGGGACAAGGCAGAGAAGCCCTTGAAGGAGGACACCACTGCCTCCCCTTGACCTCAGCTTCCTGCAGCAGCCCACCAGCACCAGCTCCTAGGAGACCTCCAGGGCCCTCTGCATTCTGTCATGAGTCACAGGGTAGATTCCCCGGAAACCCCAGCTGCCACTCTGTTCTCCAGGGAGGGCGTGAGCCCACAGGGACAGGGAAGCACATTTCCAAATGGGAAAAAGGGAAACAAAGTGAGTGCATGGGATCCCTGGCATAATCACCTGTGGTGCTAGCATCCTTGTCTTTCCTCCCTGATTTTTCTTATCTGTAGCAGTTCTTTCTCTGCCTCCTGGAAGACGGCAAAAGGTACCATGCACACAGGTGTCCACAGTTTCTTCGACTACGACCCGCCCTGTGAGGTGAATCTGCCTGTCTGTCCCTGAGATGGGAGAGGGATTCCCTGAAGTTGTTAGAAATTGGTTTTCTTGGGCACAAGCCATTGCAATGACCAAGTGTCATCAGGAATGTCTGATGCCATATATCACTCTGTGGTAGTCTGTGGTGGGTTTTACATACTTACATTTCATAGCTGCTGTTCTGGCTGGTTCTAGAAGATTTGTGTATATGGGAAGCATGTGTGACCATGAGGGGGAAATCCTACTTGGCCAATAATTTGTGGATTTGGCTGGAAGATCTCCTGTTCTGACATTTTCCATGTGGTTCTTTTGTGAATGCCCATCTTCTGCCCCCCAGGCTTATATAATTAGGTACAGAGCTTGAAGGTAGACAGACTTCCCTCACAAGACTTCACGTTCCAGTAGGAACATGGACCCGAAGACTCATAGTTAATTGCACTAAGGGAAATGAATTTCTCACACCAGAAAGGATCTGAAACATCCATATTTGTCTTCCTTTGGCCAGTGACAAATACCTCTCCTTGTCAGATGGGCAGGGAGAGGAAGAGACTAGTAGGTCCTCCTTGCCAAGGCCTCTCTTTGATGCCACTGAGGAACCAATGTTAGGATGACGTTGGCCTTTCTAATGGCTTCTCTTGAGGCAGGAGGGTGTGTCTCTAATTATAGCTGTGTGGAGGCCATGCTTAGTGTCTCTCTGAGGAAATAAGAGTTGCCCCTGGAAGTCTGGGGACAGAGAATGACTTAGTGGATTGTGGCTTTCCTTGGCCCGTGTGCCCAGAGCCAAAGTTGCTGAGATAAGAGTGGACAGTGGAGGAGCCTATTTTTGTTTCTGGGTCATCAGGCAAGTCTTGTCCCTAGCCTGAGCCAGCACCTGGAGACCACCTGCTGGCCAATAGAGGAGGGGGGGGATGGAGGGACAAGGAAGCCACTGAGGTGCTGGCCCCAGGGCTCACGGACCACAGGAATCTCTGCAGAAACAGGCTCTCGGGCTCTGAATGTCCTGGTTACATACAGTTTGTTGCTCTGCCCTCAAAGAGTTAAATTTATATTTCTAGGCAACAGAGTCTCCCCCACTCAGGACATCATATATATTCTGTTTGTTTATTTGGTTTCAAAAAACAGCAAGCTGTGTATTGAAGACAAGCATGCCCCTACCAATGAATTAACCCTGTGTCAATACCATGTGTCGCACCAACTCGCATTTAAATTATATCCTTACCTGTCTGTGAGAATTAATTAAATGTTTGTGAAGTGCTCTGAAGTTTTCTGGGGATAAAGGGTCTGGGTGGAACCTAGACATGTTAGTATTACTCTCTCATCTGCTTTGGGGTGGGGGAACTGGCAGTTTCAGATGGACACCACCTTTCTCTGGGAGCACCTTTCTGGGAGCTCCCAGTTGGCTCCAGTGTGACTTCTACAGTGGTGTTCTGCAGGGTGGCAGGTGGCACTGGGAGTTGGCCAGACCCAGGTGGACATCCGCATTGCCATTTGCACAAGGGCCCATTTGCATGTGTGCACTTCTTTGCATGAACAAGTACAGCAGGGAGGGATGCTGGATAGAAAAAGCAACGGTCCTCCTGGTGTTTGTTCATGTGATTATTGCTCAAACTGTGGTGGTGGAATAGGAGGATCCACTATGGATTCCTGAATGTAAATTGCTGAATCTAAGCCCCTTCTTTTTCTCTCTCTTTGTTCACAGTGGGGCGTTTTCTGAAGTGGTCTTAGCCGAAGAGAAGGCAACTGGAAAACTCTTTGCAGTGAAGTGCATTCCTAAGAAGGCGCTGAAGGGCAAAGAAAGCAGTATAGAGAATGAGATAGCGGTTCTGAGAAGGTAAGTGCCAGTGGGGTGGACCTCCTTCCCTGGCTGGCTTTGGGTGATCAGGGCCCTGGTCCAAGGGAAGCAGAAGCCTAGAGCCGCCCAGAAAGTGGTTGCTCACCAGGGTGGTGTCCAGCTCTCTGCTCACATCATGACAGTCGAGCTGTTCCACCACGCCTCAAAATGTTCAGGGGGGCAGACCCTTCCTTATATGGCCCCTGCTTTTGTGTGTTCAGAGCATATCTGAGCACTGTGCTGTGAAAAAAAACTAAAAGCTTCTATTAATAAAGGATATTAGAAATAGACTTGACATTTTGGGGATTTGGGGTCAGTCCATAGCAAGACTCCTTGTACGGGGTAAGCAAAGCAGAATGGCAACAAGCCAAAACAAATGTCACAGCCCCACCTTCTTCCTGAGTAACCTTCCCCTCCCCCTCATCCCTGCCTGGGACCACCAGGGCCTGGTCAGTGAGGCCTCGCTGCCATCAGGACAGACCCAGGGCCACCGAGGGGGCCAGGGGGCCCGTCCTGACTGGCAGCATGTGTGATACGTGTCCCAGAGCAAATGGGTCTCGATAGCTTTTCAGTGTAAGGGTTTCCGCTTATTAGTTTCATTGTTTGGCTGGTTTCTAGGTTCTCTGGATTGTCTTTTAGGGACTGAAAGAGTTTCAGATGGTTCTATGGTGGATTGCATGAAACAATTCTGTGGAAGAGAATTTGGGAAAACAAATTACTCTAAGTACATTAGCATCAAGCAGAAAAACACCATGTTAATGAAATATGTATTTAAATTGCTCTTTTTCCAATATGAAATCACTTGTAGAAGAGGGTATTTGCTGGGTATTAAGTTGCAGCCACTTTGCAGATATTTGACATTTCAGATGGGATTCTGGGCAGGCCCAAAGCCTTCCAGAGGCTCCACCTGGGGCACAGGGGCGGTGACTCGAGAACAGTGCCTCGGTTTCCATGTGACACCCTCATAGGCCTAGAAGCCACAAAGCTGGGGATGCCGGTGTTGGCTCTGTGTTATTTTCCATCTGTCTACATGGGCAGGGGACATGGATGTAGACTTCATCAGCGACTCTTGCTTTATGCCGTGGTCATTTTGCTTTAATTGGTTTCTCCATACTGTGCTCAATTCAGTAACCACCTCTAAGGAAGAGGCATTTAAAAGCAGGGAGGGCCAGGAATTTGGAATAATTCATTTTGATAGTTTCTCACTATGGGCTTCTGGAGTGCCTTGAAGTGTAACCCTTTTTCCAGGAAAAAAGAACAAAGAAACGATTTCTCGGGGGATGAGAGGTGACATATGTCCTTTGCCAATTTATTTTGTGGGCCTCCGCACATGATTCACAAGTAGAGTAAGAGGCAGTTCCACATCAGAAGCAGCTGAAAGCAAAGTATATGAGTTGCAAAGAAAATAGCTTTGGAACCACAGTTAGAATGCTGTCACTGAAACATTCATTCATGTAACCGATATTTATTAAATTCCTCTGCGTCAGGCCGCGCTGGTGGGCATCGAGGCTGAAAAGAGAACGGTAGAATTCTCACCCTCCAGGTGTTCCCAGTGGTGTTCGTAAGCAAGTGCAGTAATGTGGAGATGCTTTGAGAGACATCTGACTGGGGCTCAGGGTAGGGTGGCCCCTTCTTCCTTTGGGGTGGGGGGTGAGAAAAGGTTTCCTGGAGGAGGTAGGGCCAGACAATGAGTATGTTTTGCTGAGGGCAGAAAGGTGGAGCGACAGTCCAGCTAGAAGGAGCAGTCCAAACAGGCGTAAGGAGATGGGAGGGAGGCAGGTGGGTGTGCTGGGACCTCCACCTGGCTCATTTGACTGGGACAGAGGGTTCAAGGTGGGGCGTGGGAGACCTGAGATGGGAGAGGTCGGGTTGTGGGGGGTTGTACACCCCGCTTCATCCCGCAGACAGTGGGGAGCCATTGAAGGGTTTTGATGGAAGGAGCGATGTGATCAGGATTGTCTCATAAAGGTGGCAGAATTTAGGAGAATAGATTAGAGGGGGCAAGACTCCATGCAGAGGAGCAGTTAGGAGGCCACTGGAGGGGTCTGGGAAGGAGCGCATTAAAACGGGCTGTGGGCTGGGACAGAAGAGACAAATAGGAGTGTGTTCACAGCATGGAATCTCTAGCACTTCGGGATTTGGAAGGAGTGCAGAGAGGTTTGAGGGGAGATAGATAACTACTAGGCTTCCGATGGGGTAAGTAGGTGGGTAACAACCTCATTCCCTGAGATAAAAATACAAGAACAGGAGGGCAGGTGATGAGTTCTGAAGTGGACTTGCTGTGTTTGTGGGTCTTGGGAATGGCTTGGCGGAGATGACCTGCTGACTCCCGAGGTCCGGAGCACAGCTGTGTGATGTGGGCTTGCTGGATGTCAGAGTTTTCTGAAACAACATATACAAATGAAACTCTTGGTGCTTTCCATACTTATATCATTGTAGACAGGGTCCCACAGAGACCGGCTTTACTCCAGATTCTTGCACGTGCCCTGCTCATCTGGGTGTTTGCATGCTGTCCTCCGTTCCAGCAGGCCCATCGGAGAGGCTGCGTGCCCTCCCACATGCTGGGCTTAGTGCAGGGTGAGAGATTTATGTATTTCATTGGATTAAAGTAATGTAGATAATATATCCTTAAAGAGGCTTTATACTTGCTCTGAAAATAGTTCTGAAATGAATTTTCTACTTGATAAGTGGATATTAAACCAAGCTCAGAGGGAATAAAAAGTGGCAGGCCTCACGGTGGGTGGTTGTTAGGCAGCAGAGAGCTGCTGGTCTGACTCCGGCTTTCAGGGGACAGATCTGTGAGATTCAGCACGAGCCTTACCCCACCCTGGTCCCATGGATGGAGTCTTTTGTTGTTACAGAATATCTCGTCATGTGTTATAGACCCCAGATAGATTATAGAGCTTATAGTTTTTGTGGTGTTATTTACTTACAGGGCAGACACTTCCCAAATCTAATTTCAAGGCAACACATAAAATATTTTTGGAGAAGTGGAAAAGCAGATATAGACACAGTCTGCATTGATGTTAGAGAGGAAGAGAGAAGGAGACATCTGAAGATGGAAAATGGGAGAAGCAAAACAACCGTATCTAAAGTAGCCTTTTCCTAATAGTTGGATACACTGAGGCTCAGCCTGGTTAGAGGCACTGTCTGCATGAACTGCAGCACCACAACTCAACATGCTTTCCTCGTGGTTACTTTGTGGAGTCCAAGCTTGGGGAAAGGGCCTGGGTAGGAACTTCTGTTGAATTGTGTGTTCTCCATCTGAGGACACTGGGGAGTTCCAGCTAATGGCTTCTGCTTTTTTCTCTCTAAATCAGTGGTCCTAAACTCTGGTTGCACATTAAAATCACCTGGGATGGTTTCCCGACCATCCTGATGCCGGATGAATTAGATCCTAGACCAACTGAGGGAGAATTGCAGGTTATGACGGGCACTGGAAGGTTTTACGTGCCCACCCCGAGATTGTACTGTGCTGCCGGCTCAGTGTTGAGAATAACTGTTCCAGGGCCCCTGCCTCCTGTCCCACGTTGGGGTTGAAGATGCGCTTTCCGTGTCAGGAGTATAGAGAGATGTGGACACACAGAAACACGCCAGACAATGCTTCCTTTGGGAGAGGTTGCATTGGGACAAGCAAGCTCGAATGTGGTCCATTTTGAAGAGCTGGGCTTCTTCATGGGAGAGGGGAATGGACTTGAGCCCGTCGTCCTGTCAGCGGGGAGTAGGCACCAGCTTCTGGCCAGGTTCAAGAGCGAGAACCTGACTGTTTGGGGCGGCAGAAAATATGGCAGTAACGGCCATTCTTGGCCCAGACAGGCTGGCATAGGGATTGGTCAGCTCAGCTCCTCGGTGACAGCACACTATCAGAAAAGGGCAGGGCTTCTAAAGGCAGCCGTCGCCAAGACCCAGCACTCCCTGAGGCCAGGGGCAGGCTGGATCGCGGGGAGCGTGGGGGACTGGGCCTTTTGGAGGGATGGTGTGTCAGCACCTTAACCAGGCCACAGCAGGATTCCACAGGCCCCAGGTGCTCCTTGCACTGGCTTGACTGTCTGGTTCTTAGACCAGTCGTGTCTCTATCCGTGCAGACTAACTGGAGGAGCAGCTTTAGTGCCCAAAGGAGAGGACAGCTGGTTTTGTATTAATAGTCTGCAGAGAGTGGCTTCTCTGAGATTAACTCATTTAGATCTGGCTTGCTTCTGCTTCTGTGGCTTTGTTCTGACGGCAGGCTGGCTCTGTTCACTTGTTTAAATTAGTGCCAAGTGCCAGTTTATTGTGTGTGTTAGAGAAACATACGCCTCAATAGAAATTCATCGATTCAGGGTGAAGTAAACCACTTTTCCAATGACTGAAAATGGCCAAACTGGTAAGGCTGATATTTCAGTTTCTCAGACACCAGTGCAGCTTTTTAAGGATCTGTCTCGTTAGAGTAGAAGATGGTGTTCTAATACAGAGAGACCTTTTCTCTGGAAGGTAGTTTTGGAATTAAGGACACAGGCAGCAAGTGGGAAAAGTCATGGTTTATGGCCACATGGTAACAAATAAAGAGTCAGTACATCTCTTTCGATCCTAGAAAGCCCTTGGCTGTCCTGGAAAACCCTTCTTACTGAAAGTTCCTTGATATTGAAACAAAACAAAAACAAAAATGTGCATCACAAGTAAAACAGAGGCTGAGGGACATTAGAAGTTATTTGGTGGAAGTTATTGTTGTATTGTGTGTCTTTGTGCTTGAAGCAACACTGTTGCCACACCTGGAGCATGCATGTGGGGGCGTGTCTGCTGAATGGCCCCAGGCCTGCCGGAATGTTCACCAGCCCATCCTGGACCTGTTCAAAGCAGGCTCAACGACAGCATCGAGACTCAAAGAGCTGACACTTCCCGATGGCCCTGGCAGAGACCTGACCTCGAAATTGTGCCTCATAGGGGTGCTTCCTGCTTTTGCTCTGTACCTAAGGTCCCTGTTTCTGGGAGCAAGCCCTTGCAGATCTGACGCCTGAGTGAGGCATCTCTCCCTGCCAGGCAGACTAGTAAACTCAGCTTTGTTCACACCACCATTTGGTGGTCATTGTTTATTTCATCTTAACAGTGTGTATGTATATAAGGAGTAAAAGTGGTCTGATGCCAGTGCAACTTTACCATCAGGGAGGATTCACTGGGTGCTTCCAAGTGGCCTCATGCAGTGCTTTGTCCATAGCAGATAATCAAGACCACTTTTTATTTGATTTGAAATCCAGCACCAGTGCATGTGATCAGTTTCTTGCGCATTACTTACAGAACTTTAGGAGAGGCAGGCAGACAGAATTGGGGCTATCCCTAACCATGAACACGGGGGCTCAGAGCAGCTTGAGCCAACATGTTGCTTTATCATCTGTCCCCTGACCGTAGCCTTGGGGCCGCCCCCTGCCCATGGTTTCTGCCTCCCCAACATTGCATGACACGTGACTCCCGTGGACCAGGCCACCTCCCTTCCTCAGCCCTTGCTCCTGTGACACCAGGCAGATGAGCACTTAGGTGCCTGTCTGATGCTGACCCTCCCCACCTTCCACAGTCGCCTGTTGGGGAGAATCCGAACTCCTCTGTGATCTTCCTGACTGTCATGCACCTCCCTGTAGCAGTAGTTCATACCCCAAATGGAACACATGGTTTCCTGTGCGAATGGCCTGGTCCCTGCCTCTCTCCCTCCCCTGCCTGTGATGCCCCTGCTTTAGGAGCCCCCCCTTGATTGTCCTTGCTGGGGGGCCGTTCCCTGTGATCCCTCTAGACCCCACGGCACCAAGGTTACCTCTGTCCCTCTGGACTCTGTCTGTGAGGCGTGCTTCCTGAGACTGGATTTCCTGGCTCCAGCCCAGAACTGAAAGCATGACAGTGGTGGTGAGAGCCGGTGGGAGCAGTGATGGTAAGGAGGTCAGAAGCACCAGGCCTGGCACTGACTGAGTGAAGACGGATTAGGGTACAGAGGAAATCTGTGCTGACCCTGCCTCTATGGCTTTGGTGACCCCAGGGGATGGCAGGTGCATCAGCCAGTATGGGGCTCCAGAAGAGGAGGTGTGCTTTCGGGGAAGATGATTCTCCTATGGCAACAGAGTGGGCTTAAATCTAGTCTGGCTGTTCCTACCACCTACTTACTGTACTATATATATTACCCTGCAGATATTTAACAGAGTTGAAGAAACAGTGTATGTTATCACACTTTTAGGAACGGTGTCAGTTATTCGTGTGCTTATTTCCCGGGGCTGTCTCTGTCATCTAATCTGGGTGTGTGCTGGGGGGTTCAGGCACCCCATGGCGGATTAGCTGGTAGTTTAAAATTCCTCTAACAATGTGTCTTGGCAAATGTTCCCCCCACCCTGCTGCCTCAGTAAATTTACTTGGCTAACGATTTATACAAATTTCCCTAAGTGATTTTAGTGGAAGTGTATATTTATCTTGCAGTGGAATATTCCTAAAAAGTCAGAATTGCTTATATTGCAGGATGGTACAGCATGAAAGATTAGGTATAAGGGGTCCTGCTGAGATGGAGCAGGATGGCAATAATAGAAAAAACAATACACCAAAGATCTGTTAAATTTTAGGTTGTGTCCGTCCTGTTTTTTTTACATGATTTTGGCCTTATTTTTATAGGTAGATAAATGACTTTAATCAAGTTTTACTTGTGACTCATCTAGATTAAACTATATATAATTTGGTGAATACATTTTATGTTATATACTTGAAATCCAGGGTCATCATTTGGGTGGTTTAAACAGTTACCATTTTAAAGCTGTATAACTGACTTTTTTTTTTCTCAGAATCAGCTTAAAATTGAGGCCAGAGTCTTTGGTGGTCTGAAGTTTTTAGGAAACACACAATTAAAGGAATAATTTCTAAAATAGTAGTGGCATGGAATTTAATAAATTGGATTTAATATCCATTTTGTAGCCATCTGCAGTTTTCTTTTATAAATATTTAGCAGATAGTGTTACCTGTGTGATTCAGACATGTGGTAGGTGTCACCGGGAAACCCAAACACAGGCAAGAATATTTGTGAGCAGATACAGAGCCGTGAGAGATGTAGTCTCCTCATTCTTGTTGGAGGCCACAGGACCAGTCTGCTAGATGCACACATGTATGTATGCATATATGTACATGCACGGATGCATGTATAGGTAATATAGTCCATATGTACATATAGACGCATAAACACACATTTGAAATTTTTAGTTTTTTAATATCTTTCCACTGAAGACCAAAAAAGTCCTTTTTGCTTAATTTAGTAAATTTACCCTCAAGGCTGTTAAAAATGTGCTGTCAGGGAAACTAAATAAGGCATATGAAAAGACTTTAAACTTTCAATTTTTCAAATGTTAGGCATTACCACTCCCGTTATAACTATTATAAGAGTTCAGAATAAGTAAGGCAAGAACTTTGGAAGAGCACAGCTCAGGTAAGAGCAGAAACTGCTGTATCCCTTTCATGGAAGGAGAAACTGACGGGCAGAGTGTGTCTTCCGGTGAGTGATGGACCGGGGCAGACTGCAGAGAGCTTCTCGCTTGCAGGACTATTCTCATTTTTTAGGGTACTCGGCCTTTCCCTCTGTAAGGAATCTACTACTGGAACTTTGGATACTTTAGGAACAACTGAGAGGGATACACAATCTTATGACTCCCAAAGAATAGTAAGAAATAAATGTCGATAGATTTCAATAGAAAATAGATGTCAATAGATGTTAACAGGTGGTGCGTTGATGTGCTTAACTTCTTTTAGGTTCCCAGACTGATTCCAATGTGTGTGTGGGTGGGGAGGGGGGATGTCTTCCCACACACACAACACCAAGCAATTCTGAAACATCAGCAGCGTGTCAGAGAACTCAACTCAATTCTGATGCTTTCTGCCTGGAGACAGCACCAGATTCCCCAAGTTAAGGGCTCCGTACTACATGACTGCCCTCCACCACTGATTCCAAATACCGGTCTCAAGCTCCAGGCTGTTTACCTGTGCTTCTGACCTAACGGCTGCAGATTGGAGGTTCCCACAACCTCTGCCTTAGGTTCGAATAATTGGCTTAGAGCAGCTCACAGAACTCAGGAAAACACTTAGGTTTACCAGTTCAATAAAGAATGCCGTAAAGGAGACAACAGCCAGATAGGAGATACACAGGGCAAAGTCCCAAATAAAGGAATTTCTGTCCTTGTAGAGCTTGGGGCCTGGCTCATGGCATATGGAGGCGTTCTGGTTCCCCAAGCATAGAAGCTCTCTCTGGGACAAAGAAGCAGGATCCCAGAGAGCAGAAAGCAGTAAGCTCTTCTCAGGGGTTTTTGTGGGGGCTTCATTGCATAGTCATGATTGACTAAACTGTTGGCCATTGGCTGATCCAGCCTCCAGCCCCTGCCCTTGGGTGGGGTCCAAAAGTCTCTGATTAACAGGACTAAACACCCACTTCACCTTTAAAACTCTGCGGTGTTTTTGGGAACTGCGGATGAGACCAGATACGACTGGGAAATACATATTTGGTCATCTGAATGACCAAATACTTATTTCTTATGACTCATTATATTGAAATAGATGTCAATGAATTAAATTAATAGACTGGTAACTCTAAAACTCAGAATTCAACCTCTTGTCCCAACCTAGCAAATGAAATCTTGAGCAATTTATATCTGTCCTTTGAGATTTCAATACAGATATACTCACTGTCATAATTTAGAAACTAGCTGGGCCTTCTACAATGATTTTTTTTTTAATGTAATCCCCACAGTAAACCTACGAAGTGGATATTTTTTATGCACATCTTAAAGATGAGGAACTGGGACTTTTAAAGAAATTTCTGGAAGCCACATAAATAATCACAGGTAGAGCAGGGGGTCAGACCCAGGTCAGTCTGTCTTTCCCATTATGGGTTTGATCTGTCTGGTGTCTCCATGTTGTCTCTTTTAAGACAGGGCCACACATTCTTGATGTAGGCAGCTGCCCACTGCATGTCGGGGTGTTCATTCATGGTGAAAAGAAAAATCTCGAATTATGTATTTTGTATTGCCATTAGAGAGGCAGTATAACATAGTGGTGGAGGTCTGAGAACCAGTCTGCCTGTTGTCATCGGGCTGCTCTACTTGGAACCTGTGCGATGTTAGACAAATCGTTTCCTCTCTGTGCCTCTGTTGTCAGGAACATGGGGATGATATTGGTGCTTGATTTACACAGTTGTAGGGATTAAAGAACCAGTTCATACAGGGACTTAGAACCATTCCTGGCACATAGTGTGGCCTCTGCAAATGTTGGCTGTTTCTGTTATTACCTGTACAGGGGATGCCTTGCCAGATGAGGAATAGGGAGATGGCGCCTTTCAGAAGTAACATCACCCAGGTGTGTCTCCCCTGGAAGGCGCTCCGCTGGAGCACAGGGGAGCCCTGCTGGCGGAGGAAGTGGTGCTGGCAGCAGTGGGGTGGCTGGCCCTCGTCCAGGAGAGGGTGCTGCTCTGATAAAATCCAGTGTGGCTGCAGAATGGTCAAGGGTATGTCAGCCTTCCTGTTTTTCTTGCTGAAAACAACTGTGGTAATTGCCACTTTTTTCTCTCTCTGTGTCTGCTTTCCTAACATTGGTCCCAGGGCGTTAGAAGTGGACATGGAGCGTAGAAATCTTGGTCCAGTCCTCTTGACTTCCAGCTGAAGAAACAGGTCCGGAGAGGTTAAGTGACTGGCACAAGGTCACGCAGCTAACTCAAGCACCCGTGCAGCCACAGTGATGGTTTCTGGCCCAACTGAGAACTCCTCCCACATAACCATGCAGGCTCTGTGGTATAGCATCCCTACAGGAATGCAAGAAAATAACTGCCTCGTCTTTCAAAGCCCCTGTCATGTTTGGCAGGGACTTGGACTCTGCCTCGGAGCTCGGCCAGCGTCTGGTGTTGGGTACGGTGTCTGGGTCCAAAAGTTCCCTGGGTGACTCAGCTGGACGTGCTGCTCTCTCTGCCTCCCCTGCCTTTGTGGTGATGCGGCGCTGCGGGGTCGGTCTCCTGCTTGGGTGCATGCTGCCTCCTGTCCTCTGCAGCTCACTGGAAAGGAGCTTGAGGCCTCCCCAGAGCCAGCATTTAGGATGGAGCACCAGGAATGCTTCGTGCCCAGGTCAGGTGTGCTTGGTGACGTTTGTGCCAGTTTCTTGTCGCTGGAATGAAGATCCTGCTTCTCTGAGGTGCACTAGGGAGAAGCTTGCCACAGACGGGGGGGTACTTTGGAAAACGTGTGAAGTGCTGCTTGGGGAGTGAGGTTCCCCCCTCCCCGTCTGGCCATGGCTAGGGGCCGTGCTGAATACCCAAGCCCCGCTTCTAGGCCTTTTCTGCCCATTTTGGCCCTTGCACTGTCTGTGCGTTTCCAAGATGTTCTAGAAATAAAGGAAGGGCTGCCACGGACATCAGAGGGTTTTAGGAGACACTGGGTCACCCTAAGAGTGACCCAGGGTAGGTGAAGCAGAGAAGGGGAAGCCACTGATCAGAGCCTGAGTTAACCAGCGAGAAAAGTAACTGTTTGTAGGAGGGGCCCACCTGTACAGGAAGCCATGGAATTTTCCTCCAACTTGTATGCACCCACCAGTATTAACATTTTTCTAGGTATAAAAGCAAACTTACAGAGAGAAGTTCTCACTCAAGCATTAGATATTCTTTCCAGTGAGTCTCCTAGCCCAAGACCAAAGGGATAATGCAGCTTTATTTAAAAATAAATGCTCCCCTGGTTCAAGGTAGGTTGGTTTGAATTGTATTTCCATAAATACAAATCAACTCCCTAGCTGTAAATGCCTGGTGTGTTGTGTTTGTGTGTTTGTCTAATCCCGGCAGGCCCCCTCCAAGACAGAGCCACTTGGGGCAGCCACTGGGAGGGGCCCTTTAGGCTGGCAGTGAGCACCTCAAGTCTCGGGCTGAATGTCAGTGATACCCTCGATAGCATTAAAACGGGGGAGACAAATCCATTTGTGAGGGCAGCTTTCTGTTTGACTCCATAAACGTTTATTTTCTGTTGGATTCATAACACGGCACATTGTAGGTGGGCTCTGGGAATTCCCATACCTAACTCTCACTGAGGTTTTCTTTGAAGATGGCAGTAGGATGGTCAGAATGCTCACTGACTTGTTCTCAGGCCCGGAGTGAGGTAGGTCCTCCTTCCCTTCCCTTCCTCCCTTTGTCTTTGTCTTTTCTTTTTATGGGAGTTCTTTGTTTCTTAAAACCTTGTAGAAGTCTGTAGATTCAAATATGTCAGCTAAATTTGACCCACCAACAGAGTCCATCCACGTTGCTTACACTTCCATCTCACAATGCCGAAAAAAGAATAAGGTGCCTATTGATAGAATTTCCTGGAGAAATATAGCAAGTAGTTTTTACTTTCCAGAACATAGTCATTTAACTAAGTGACGTAGGATTGGATGCTTTAGCTCATTTGGGCAGTTCAGGGACAATCATGTCAAGTTATCATGAAGTGTATTATTGTTAGTATTCAGTCAATATAACTTTTCCAAAAATAATATTCCTGTTTAAAAACTAACTTAAAATGAGTCGTTTTCATCCTTCTAAAAGATCATAGTGTCAAGCAGTATAGTATAAACCTCTGAATTGAAACTGTTCTGAAGAAACTACTCATGCAAAAAAATATGCCTGATAATTTCATAATATTGTTGTTGAGCTGGATGAACAGATGGCAGTGGGGCTTTTCAGTGTATACATCTCAGTCTCTTGTATTCTCTGCGCTCAAAAGTTCATTCGTGTGTACATTTTTAATCTTCTTTTACAGTAATGAGCTGCATTCACTTGCATAAACCATAATTTTTTGAATGAACTAATGCATAATATCAATATATCATTTAGAAGTTTTTCCATTGTGTGTGTTTTTTGAATGATATCATCTACTACATTTATTATACAAAATCTTGTTATTTTGAACTCAGTTTACTCAGGATACAGATCCAGTTGAAATTTATCTTTCCTACTATTCTTAAAAATTGTGTGGTGAGCATATGACAGAACAAAAAACCCTTGCCGAAGTGTTAGGAAACCTATCTAGGAAAATGAATATTTTTAAGTTCTTGCAACCAGCAGGCTAAATGTCAGTAATTGCCTTTTCACCTGAATGGATGTGGCAGTGCCCCTGGGGAGCTGTAGGTTCAAGAGTCTGCAAACACTTCGGGTAACTCCCTTTATTATAGCCAGACTTTTCAATAATTAGGCTTGTCTCCTTCCACTTACTCTGAATTGGAGGGCTCTTAAATCTGTTTAAGAAGGCTGCATCACACTTCCAAGACTGCTGATATTTTCCAAGTTTTTCATTCTTTTCTCCCTCCCTTCAGTTACCTCTTTAAGATCCGCGATGAAAGGAACGGTGAGTGTGGGGACTCTCCTCTGGCTGCCTATGTATCATCTCCTCTGCCTGGAGTGATCTTCCTCTGGACTGGTCTGGCCTTCCCTGAGGTCTGGTGTTCTGGTTCTTAGCTGCTCTGGGTGTGGTCTGCACACAGCAGCATCCGCATCTCCTGGGGGCTTGTTAGGGATGCAGAGTCTCAGGCCCACTTCAGACCCAGGAAAGAGAAGGCGCAGTGTAACTCGATCCGCAAGTGAATTCTTTGCCTGCTGACCTTTGAGAAACTCCCTTGGAAACCAGGATGATCGAGCTGCCACTCCTGGTGCCCCAGGAATATCTGGTATTTTCTTCCCTTGTACACTTATCACAATATAAAGTAATCACCCATTTCCTTGTCTGTCTTTCTTATTACATTTAAATCTTATTAAGAATGATACCTGGAATGTAAATGTATTTCTAGTATTTGGAGAAGTCCCTGCTACATAGTAGGTGCTTTGCATGTTTTTGTTAAATTGAATTATACCAATTTCACAAGAGGGAAGATTGGAAATGACAGTAGGTATTCCCTTTCCTCTAAAAAAATCAAAATGCTTTATTTCTTTGAGTGAACAGAATCCTCAAGTATTTTGAAAACATAAGCATGTGTATCCTAACAAAGATGTCTTGAGAGTGGCAAATTTGTATTCATCTCAAAGATGGAAATCACTAAAAGACTAAAAACTAAAAAAAAAAAAGTTTCAATATAATACATTAAATCCTTAGCAGAATTTAGAATTGGCTCCAAATTTCCAGTTTTGCTGTCAGTTCTTCTCAGATGGGACATGTAATACTCTCTTTTCAAATGCAGACAAGAGAGGGAAATGTGTGAATAGCATACCAAAGGCATGCCCCTTTTGTTTAAAATAATTCTGGTTGAGATTTGCCTCTCTTGTTTACAGCTTGTCCAGAATTTTAAATATGAAAAGATGCTATTAATGATTCTAAAGTTTCAATGAGTAAACTAGCTTCTAGAATGAAACTGGCTTTGTTTTGAGCTGAATTACTAGATTTCATTCCTTGAAACTTGATTGGTCACCATGCTTCCAAAAATGAGTCAAATGTAATCCACACCTCATGGAGCTGGTACATTGAGACAAGTCCTGGGAGGTAAGGAAGGAGGGAAGCGAGTTTTTAAAGTTTGAGTGTTTGGGAAAACCTGGAGGCCTTAACCTAAATAGAGAAACCAAGAAAATGGCAGGACACAGTGCTATTCATTTGGATATTTTTCTTTCCCTCCAAAAGGATATCTAATGAGGGAATTAATTAATAGGACCCCATAGGCTGGAGAGAAATGAGGCTAGGCCTGAAAGCAGGCAGGCCACAAGCCTGCAGCTCTGTACTTGTTTCAGTTAAGGATGCCTACAGAGGAGGTTGGCATGATGCTGGGCTGTGGCTAGGACATTGGGCAAGGTAAGAGGGAGAGAGGGTGTGATGGAACTGGATTGTTTTTACCAATGTGCATGGGGTGTTCTCAGATGGCAAAAGGGAGGAGGGGGTTTCTGGGGGGTCTCTTTATAAGGGCATTTTCCCATTCATGAGGACTCCACTCTGTGACCTAAGCACCTCCTAAGGCCCCCCTTCCTCCCATATACCTTCAGCTTGGGGGATTCCAGCAAATGAATTTGGGGGGCACAAACATCCAGTCCATACTACCTCCCTACTTTTCCGAGGGCTCTTTCTTTTCTCCTTTGCAGACTGTTTGCTTCCTCCTATTCTAAGTGGGGACCTTTTTCAGAAATTGACCCCCAATCTGCTTCTCTCTCCACATGTTCACCTGTGTAGAATTTCCAGGTCTTGTCTCTTATTTTAATGTGGAGGCCTTCTACTTATAATTTTATGTTGCACAATAAGAAAGAAATTAAGAATCACAAATATCATAGAATTGACAGGCAGATAGTCAGTCACAGGCCTGTGAGTCGTTCCAAGGGAAGAGTGGCCCACAGAAGTGCCCCTGACCACCCACCTTCCCCTTGAGAAGACATAAGGCAGGTTGCATGTGTCCAGTTAAGTGGATCTGTGGATTTCATCATCTAGTTTTACCTAAACTAACCTTCACAAAGTAGACAAAGAACTTAAAATTTCCTGGAGGAAATCGTGGCTTGCAACAACTAAATGAAAGAGCCGCCTCTTCTGCTAGCCAGGAATCCTTTGTCAACCAGGTTGTGATGATGAAACACAAAGGGGCCTTAAAAACCTTGTTGCCCTTGCCCAGCGGAATCATTTAGCAAGATGTCTGCTCTAAACTTTTCCTCTTGTGCCTCTCTTGGGCATTTTTCCTTGAGCAGAGAATCCAACAATCCCATCTCTTCTGTGAAGGCAGAGATTGCCCTGGGAAACCTCCTAGGACCTTTGGGCAGAGCCAGGATTCCCAAGTGAGAGTATCCTAAAGGTTTAGTCATCCAAACCTGGCTGTGTGAGCCAGATCTCTCCTGTCTCTAGATCATTCTTAAGGCTACAATTTGCTCATCGACATGATCTCTAAATCATATGGCTAACTGATGTTTCTGAATTGGAAATCTAGGCTGTACCAATGTAGTCAGACTAAAATATAAAAAAAAAAAAACAGTTGACCCTTGAACAGCACAGGTTTGAACTTTGCAGCTCCATTTATATGTAGATTCTTTTGAGTGAATGTATTGGAAAATTTTTAGAGATTTGTGACAATTTGAAAAAAAATTCTTTTTTTCTAGCTTATTGTAAGAATGCAGTATATAATACATGTACAAAATATTTGTTGATCGGCTGTTTATGTTACTTGGTTAGGTTTCAGGTCAGTAGTAGGCAATTAGTAGTTAAGGTTGGGGGTGTCAGAAGGTATACATGGGATTTTGACTGCATGGGGGTCAGTGCCCCTAACCTCTGAATTATTCAAGCGTCCTTTCTCTCTGTGTAATACATACAGCTTCAATGAAGGGTGGGAGCCGGCTGGGGCTGGCAACTTGTCTCCCAGGTCACAGCACTTCATGGTACAAAACTAGTGACTCTGAAAGTGTTCAATGAGCTAAAGATTACCTCCTGGGAGACCCCTTTCACATGGCAGTGGGAAATGTGCTTTATATGCAGAAGCCTTACTGTTCAAACAGAGCTTGTTCACCAGCTCTAGCTTCACTCTGTCTTTGAAAAATGGGGTGTAAGTCCTCACTAAGTCATGTCTCATTGAAGTCCCATTAGAGAGGGTAAAAATCAGGAGTCAGGGAACACTGTGTCCTGCTATCTGGGTACCAGCCGAAGGAGAACGTGTGGGGTTTGGAGAAGGTGCCAGGAGGGGCCATGAGAGTGGCTGTTCCAAAGGTCGGAAATTAGGTTCTGGGAGGACAGCCAGAAGTGACCGGTATTATTGTACCTGGGGAAATGGGACAAGTGGCATCAGTTCACATATGTTTATTATTGTATTTGGCCAGCATTCTGTGGGGCACTGCACTTTTAAAATTTTAAGTCCTTGAAGATGTAGAATCATAGCATGTAGACATAATAATTCATCTCTTTTATCGTACAGTGAAGATAGTGAGTCCTAGAGAAATTAAACAACCGCAGCTGGCTGCTCATTGTTATCTGGGGCGAGGATCAGGACATGGGACTTGAGGACCCAGAAGTGTTGGGAAGGCAAACTTTTACCCTCTTAGGGTCTTTTGGGCTGGACCAGAGAATTAAACTGACATAAGGTGGATCAGTAGGAGAAAAGCATACAGATTTTTTTGGGGGGTATCATTAATCTACAGTTACATGAGCAACGTTATGGTTACTAGACTCCCCACATCATCAAGTCCCCCCACATACCCCATTGCAGTCACTGTCCATCAGTGTAGTGAGATGCTATAGAATCATTACTTGTCTTCCCTGAGTTGTACAGCCCCTGCCCGTGCCCCCCCTATATTATGTCTGCTAAACGTAATGCCCTTTTTTCCGCCTTGTCCCTCCCTTCCCACCCATCCTCCTCAGTTCCTTTCCCTTTGGTAACTGTTAGTCTGTTCTTGGGTTCTGTGAGTCTGCTGCTGTTTTGTTCCTTCAGTTTTTTTCTTTGTTCTTATATTCCACATATGAGGGAAATCATTTGATACTTGTCTTTTTCTGCCTGGCTTATTTCACTGAGCATAATACCCTCTAGCTCCATCCATGTTGTTGCAAATGGTAGGATTTGTTTTCTTCTTATGGCTGAATAATATTCTATTGTGTATAGGTACCACCTCGTCTTTATCCATTTATGTACTAATGGACACTTAGGTTGCTTCCATTTCTTGGCTATTGTAAATAGTGCTGCAATAAACATAGGGGTGCATATGACTTTTTCAAACTAGGCTGCTGCATTCTTAGGGTAAATTCCTAGGAGTGGGATTCCTGGGTCAAATGGTATTTCTATTTTGAGATTTTTGAGGAACCTCCATACTCCTTTCCACAATGGTTGAACTAATTTGCATTCCCACCAGCAGTGTAGGAGGGTTCCCCTTTCTCCACATCCTCGCCAACATATGTTGTTGTCTGTGTTTTGGATGTTGGCCATCCTTACTGGTGTGAGGTGATATCTCATTGTGGTTTTAATTTGCATTTCTCTGATGGTTAGCCATGTGGAGCATCTTTTCATGTGCCTATTGGCCATCTGAATTTTTTCTTTGGAGAAGTGTCTGTTCAGCTCCTCTGCCCATTTTTTAATTGGCTTATTTGCTTTTTGTTTGTTGAGGTGCGTGAGCTCTTTATATATTTTGGATGTCAGACCCTTATCAGATATGTCATTTATGAATATATTCTCCCATACTGTAGGATGTCTTTTTGTTCTACTGATGGTGTCCTTTGCTGTACAGAAGCTTTTCAGCTTGATATAGTCCCACTCATTCATTTTTGCTTTTGTTACCCTCACTCAGGGAGATATGTTCATGAAGAAGTCGCTCATGTTCATGTCCAAGAGATTTTTGCCTATGTTTTTTTCTAAGAGTTTTATGGTTCCATGACTTACATTCAGGTCTTCGATCCATTTTGAGTTTAGTTTTGTGTATGGGGTTAGACAATGATCCAGTTTCATTCTCTTACATGTAGCTGTCCAGTTTTGCCAACACCAGCTGTTGAAGAGGCTGTCATTTCCCCATTGTATATCCATTGCTCCTTTATCATATATTAATTGACCGTATGTGTTTGGATTAATATCTGGACTCTTTATTCTGTTCCACTGGTCTGTGGGTCTGTTCTTGTGCCAGTACCAAATTGTCTTGATTACTGTGGCTTTGTAGTAGAGCTTGAAGTCAGGGAGTGTAATTCCCCGTTTTATTCTTCCTTCTCAGGATTGCTTTGGCTATTCAGGGTCTTTTGTGGTTCCATATGAATTTTAGAACTATTTGTTCCAGTGAAGAATGCTGTTGGTATTTTGATAGGGATTGCATTGAATCTGTAGATTGCTTTAGGTAGTATAGCCATTTTGACAATATTTATTCTTCCTAGCCAAGAGCATGGGATGAGTTTCCATTTGTTAGTGTCCTCTTTAATTTGAGTGTCTTGTAGTTTTCAGGGTATAGGTCTTTCCCTTCCTTGGTTAGGTTTATTCCTAAGTATTTTATTCTTTTTGATGCAATTGTGAATGGAATTGTTTTCCTGATTTCACTTCCTGTTAGTTCATCATTAATGTATAGGAAAGCAACAGATTTCTGTGTATTAATTTTGTATCCTGCAATGTTGCTGAATTCAGATATTAGATCTAGTAGTTTTGGAGTGGAGTCTTTAGGGTTTTTTATGTACAATATCATGTAATCTGCAAATAGTGACAATTTGACTTCTTCTTTACCAATTTGGATGCCTTGTATTTCTTTGTTTTGTCTGATTGCCATGGCCAGTACCTGCAGTACTATGTTGAATAACAGTGGAGAGAGTGGGCATCCCTGTCTTGTTCCTGATCTTAGGTGAAAAGCTTTCAGCTTCTTACTGTTAAGTATGATGTTGGCTGTGGGTTTGTCATATATAGCCTTTATGATGTTGAGGTACTTGCCGTCTATACCCATTTTGTTGAGAGTTTTAATCAGGAATGGATGCTGAATTTTGTCAAATGCTTTTTCAGCATCTATGGAGATGATCATGTGGTTTTTGTTCTTCTTTTTGTTGATGTGGTGGATGATGTTGATGAATTTTCGAATGTTGTACCATCCTTGCATCCCTGGGATGAATCCCACTTGATCATGGTGTATGATCCCCTTGATGTATTTTTGATTTCGGTTTACTAATATTTTGTTGAGTATTTTTGCATCTATGTTCATCATAGATGTTGGTCTGTAATTTTTTTTTTTTTGTGGTGTCTGCCTGGTTTTGGTATTAGAGTGATGCTGGCTTCATAGAATGAGTTTGGAAGTATTCCCTCCTCTTCTAGTTTTTTGAAATCTTTAAGGAGAATGGGTATTATTTCTTCTCTATATGTCTGATAAAATTCAGAGGTGAATCCATCTGGCCCGGGAATTTGGTTCTTGGGTAGTTTTTTGAATACCAATTCAATTCTGTTGCTGGTAATTGGGCTGTTTAGATTTTGTTTCTTTCTTGGTCAGTCTTGGAAGGTTGTATTTTTCTAAGAAGTTGTCCATTTCTTCTGGGTTTTCCAGCTTGTTAGCATATAGATTTTCATAATATTCTTTAATAATTCTTTGTATTTCTGTGGGGTCTGTCGTGATTTTTCCTTTCTCATTTCTGATTCTGTTTATGTGTGTAGATTCTCTTTTTCTCTTAATAAGTCTGGCTTGGGGTTTATCTATTTTGTGTATTTTTTCAAGGAACCAGCTCTTGGTTTCACTGATGTTTTTCTATTGTTTTATTCTTCTCAATTTTATTTATTTCTTCCCTGATCTTTATTATGTCCCTCCTTCTGGTGACTTTGGGCCTCATTTCTTCTTCTTTTTCCACTTTCAATAATTGTGTCTTTAAACTATTCATTTTGGATTGTTCTTCCATCTTTAAATAGGCCTGGATTGCAGTATACTTTCCTCTTAGAATTGCCTTTGCTGCGTCCCAGAAAACTTGGGACTTTGTGCTGTTGTTGTCATTTGTCTCCATATATTGTTTGATCTCTGTTTTAATTTGGTAATTTATCCACTGACTATTTAGGAGCATGCTGTTAAGTCTCCATGTAGTTGTGAGCCTTTTCGTTTTCTTTGTACAATTTATTTTTAGCTTTATACCTTTGTGATCTGAGAAGTTGGTTGGGTGAATTTCAATATTTTTGAATTTACTGAGGTTATTTTTGTGGCCTAGAATGTGGTCTATTCTGGAAAATGTTCCATGTGCACTTGAGAAGAATGTGTATCCTGCTGCTTTTGGGTGCAGAGTTCTGTAGATGTCTGTTAGGTCCATCTGTTCTAGTGTGTTGTTCAGTGCCTCTGTGTCTTTACTTATTTTCTGTCTGGTTGATCTGTCCTTTGGAGTGAGTGGTGTGTTGAAGTCTCCTAAAATGAATGCATTGCTGTCTATTTCCTCCTTTAATTCTGTTAGTATTTGTTTCACATATGCTGGCGCTCCTGTGTTGGGTGCATATATATTTATAATGGTTATATCTTCTTGTTGGACTGACCCCTTTATCATTATGTAATGTCCTTCTTTATCTCTTGCTACTTTCTTGTTTTGAAGTCTATTTTGTCTGATACAAGTACTGCCACACCTGCTTTTTTCTCCCTGTTGTTTGCATGAAATATCTTTTTCCATCCCTTCACTTTTAGTCTGTGTGTATCTTTGGGTTTGAGGTGAGTCTCTTGTAAGCTGCATGTACATGGGTGTTGCTTTTTTATCCATTCTATTACTGTGTGTCTTTGGTGCATTTAGTCCATTTACATTTTGGGTGATTATCAATAGATATGTACTTTTGCCATTGGGGGCTTTAGATTCGTGGTTAACAAAGGTTCAAGGGTAGCATCTTTACTATCTAACAGTCTAATGTAGCTCTCTTGTTAAGGTATTATAATAAACACAGTCTAATGATTCTTTATTTCTCTCCCTTCTTATTCTTCCTCCTCCATTCCTTATATGTTAGGTGTTATATTCTATACTCTTTTGCGTTTGACAGTTTTTGTGTATAGTTGATTATATTTTTTGCCTTTAGTTAGTATTTGGATGGTCTGCTTTCTTTGCTATGATTTTGTTTTCTCTGGTGAGATCTTTTTAGCCTTAGGAATGCTTCCATCTAGAGCAGTCCCTTTAAAATATCCTGTAGAGGTGGTTTGTGGGAGGAAATTCCCTCCCTCAACTTTCTCTTGTCTGGGAATTGTTTAATCCCTCCCTCAAATTTAAATGATAACCATGCTAGATACAGTATTCTTGGTTCAAGGGGTTTCTGCTTCATTGTGTTAAATATATCATGCCATTCTCTTCTGGCCTGTATGGTTTCTGTTGAGAAGTCTGATGATATCCTGATGGGTTTTCCTTTGTAGGTGATCTCTTTTCTCTCTCTGGCTGCCTTTAATACTCTGTCCTTTTCTTTGATCTTTGCCATTTTAATTATTATATGTCTTGGTGTTGTCTTCTTTGGGTCCCTTGTGTTGGGAGATCTGTGGGCTTCCATGGTGTGAGAAACTATTTCCTTTCCCATCTTGGGGAAGCTTTCCTCTTTTATGTCTTCAAAGACACTTTGTATTCCTTTTTTGCTCTCTTCTTCTTCTGGTATTCCTATAATATGAATATTGTTCCATTCAGATTGGTCACACTGTTCTCTTAATATTCTTTCATTTCCGAAGATCATTTTATGTCTCTGCCTCAGCTTCTCTGTACTCCTGTTCTCTGATTTCTATTCCATTAACAGTCTCTTTCACCTCGTCCCATCTGCTGTTAAGCCCATCAATCGATTGTTTAATTTCTGTAATGTCCCTCCCTTAGCTCTTGCATATTTCTCTGTAGGTCCATCAGCATGCTTATGACTTTTATTCTGAATTCTTTTCAGGAAGATTGTTTAAATCTATCACACCAAGCCCTCTCTCTGGGGTTGTCTGAGTGATTTTTGACTGGACCATATTCCTCTGTCTTTTCATGGCAGTAGAAGTGGTCGCACGCAGGTGCCACGTGTGTCAGCTGGGAGAACAAAGTCCCTTCCTGCTTGTTGTTCTCCTTGCCCTTCTCCACAGCCTGTGCCAGTTACCCGCACACCGGGAGGCAGTCTCTGGGATAATTCCCTGAGCTGTCTATCAGGGCCGCCCTCAGGCTAGCCTAGAGCACTGCGGGGGCGTGCAGCCATGCCGGCTGCGTTCTGCAGCAAGTCTGGTGCCCCTTGGTGCCTTCCGGACCTTGTTCTCGTTTCCTTGGCCCTTCTGGGTTAGGCCGGGAGGAGATTCTGTGTGGTCGCCGTGGGCGGGGCCGCTCTCCCGCTCTTCCGCAGCTGTGGCACTTCTGCTGGTCCGTTTGCCGCGCTGGCCGCGGGGAACGAATGGCTGCCTGCTTATCGCTGTGAGGGGCTTTGGTGGGGCTGCTTTACCCGGCAGCCGGCTAGGGGACCCGAAATTCCCCAAGACTCCCAGCCTGCTGGGCTGAGTGTGCTGGGACGATTTTGTTCCACTGTTGGGCCCTTGTCTCTTTGAGAGTTTTAAAAAAGAGCCCGCTTTTCTTTTGTCGCAGGGCAGCCGGCTGTGGGGACCCGCTCACAGTCCCCATCTCGGATCCTGCTCTTCCGTTTCTCTAATATCTAGTACACCATGTGATGTGTGTCTGTGCTCCTGGTGCAGATCACCAGGGCTGGTTATTTGGCGGGCCTGTGCTTCCACTCCCTCCCCCTCTGATTCTTTTCCTCCCGCGGGTGAGCTGGGGTGGGGGAGTGCTCGGGTCCCACCGGGTCGCGGCTTTGTATCTTATCCCCTTCTTGAGGTGCTGAATTCTTGCAGATGTAGATGTAGCCTGGCTGTTGTATTGTATCTTCTGGTCTCTCTTTTAGGAATAGTTGTATTTGTTGTATTTTCACAAATATATATGGTTTTGGGAGGAAATTTCTGCCACCCTGGTCACGCCACCATTTTGAGCCCCTCTGCCAAGCATACAGATTTTTTAATACAAGTTTTATGGGCCCCAGTAGCCTCCAAAAGGAATGAAGACCCAACGAAGTGGTGAAACCTGTCTGCTTTTGTATTAGGTTGACCAAAGAGAGGCATTGAGGAAACATGCCTAACCTCTGTGGGGCGGCTGAAGGGAGATAAGAATTACTTTGACAAGACCTATTTACGTAGAATTCTCTTATTCTAACTTCTAGTCCTTGACGACAGAAGTGTTACTTGCCTTCTGGTGTAGGGAGGACAACTTCCACCTAGGAATTCCATCTCCTCCTTTGAAAAGAAAGATGAAGGTCAGGGTGTTTTTCTTGTATTTGCTGTTTTTAACTCACATTCAACATGCCAGAGCAGTGTATTTTGGGGTGGCATGTTTTGAACCCCTTCAGAAGTCACAGGAGAAATTTAAGTTGAATAAAAACCATTTCTTGTCAGGGGAAGATTATTTTGGATTGAGGGGTGAGAGCATCTTATCTGGAGAATATGGAAAATACAACCTGTATTGGACAGTGACAGCTCTACCCAGGAGGCAGTAGGTGCGCTGATATCTCAGTGGCTCTTAAATATGATGGCTCCAATTATAGTAGTTGGTTTCTCTTTGGCATGCAGTATAAGAGAAATTGTCCTGGCAAACATAGTTTGATACTTGCTGTTGTTAAAATAGCTCATCCCATTTCCAGTGAGATGTTTTCAGGTAAACAACAAAGATGATGCTGTTTTCTATTAGGATCCTTCGATTTTTATCTGATGTTATCCACAACTGAATCTCTTTGAACATCTCCATGTTCCTGACACACTTCATGCTCTGGACATTCCCATTCGGGTGGCCTTTCCACTTTGAGCTTTTATCTTTTTGAGGACTGCATGAGAGTGGTTGTCTAACCAGATTTAGAGTAATCAGGACATTAGGATGGCAAAGTGGCTGTCAGCGCTCAGACCCAGTATTCTCATGTTTTCAGCAGCAACAATTTTTGCATGCCTGGGAGCATTATTTTTCTTTTTGTCTTTGCGTGCTTGGAGAGCAGAAAGCTGGACTTGAATATCTCAGGTTCTGGTTAGTGTGAGTGTACATTATTAAAAGGATGCCTAAACCCTCAGATTTATGGAAGTAATAAAATAAAAAGTTAACAAGGTAAGAGGCTTGTTATACGGGTGTATTGCTTTTCTTTGGAAAAATGGCAATAAATTGTAAGCAATAGTTAAGGATGAGTAACATGATTATCCAGGAAGAAAAAATTGGATTTCCTTTGCTAAAGCCGTAGAGACCATTGTCCAAGAAGGAAGCCATAAACATGACTCGGCAGGGAGGCAGGATGGTGACGATAGCAGCGTTCCCACTGGCGAGCGCACATATTCTTGTTTCTCTGGGCTTTATAGTAACACCACAGAGCAGGTATTGGATCTCCATTTCGCTGACTGAACTGAGAAAGGTTCAGTGGCTTGCCAAAACTGAGATGAAAATGTAGATCTTCCTCGAATCTAAGCTTTTT
This sequence comes from Smutsia gigantea, assembly GCA_032199065.1. NCBI lineage: Eukaryota > Metazoa > Chordata > Mammalia > Pholidota > Manidae > Smutsia > Smutsia gigantea. The sequence continues at coordinate 340,746 of JAVSCE010017795.1, read as the reverse complement.
CTTGTGTAGTGTGTTGCCTGTTAATACAAACATGTATTCCAGTTCCTGGATTAAAGAAAGCTAAGTGCAATACGGGAAATCACACATAGCTGGAAAAGGCTACAAAAGCTGGGGGTCTATTTGGACAGGCTGGTTGGTCATTAGGCAGGGAGCTCATAGTCAGACCACATGTGTTGTCACCCCTACAAAGAGGGACAGTGAGGAGAAGCCCTTGTTGAGAAATTCACGACTCAGCCCCCTTTCTTGGAACTAACGGTAGATCTAAGTCGTGGCTCCAAAACGTCAGAGGCTTTTGAACTCCCTGGAGGGCTGGTGAAAACCCATATTGCTGGGCTCAGCTGCAGGTTACAGGGCCTGAGATTCTGCTCAGCCCAGGGTCTCCATTCTGACTGCAGCTGTTTCTCAACTGCAGCGACCAAGTACAGAGCCCAGGGGGCCATGAAGGTCAGCCCGGCCTGCAACGGCTGGTCTCCAGCGACCTGCCACCTGGGTCACTTGGAGGCCTGCTAGAGGCTTCAGGACAGAAGCATCTGTGCTGTGCGAGAGGGCATTTCCTCCTCAGAGAATGGAGCGCTCTGATGTATGCCCGCCACGGTGGGCAAGCCACCAATGCCATCCACTTCGCTCAGCCTTTTGAGATAAGAGGTTTGCGAGGATCACTGCTCTGGTAAACGGCCTCATGGGTACAGCCCTTGGGGACGTGAGTATTCATAGACTCCAACCCTAATGGAAGGCCCGCTTTGGATGAGTAACACAATGGCTTTCTCCCACCAAACTAATATGATGTCTTCCACAAGTTTTCAAAGATATTTTAAATATCTTTAAATTGTTTATACTCTGTTTTTCAGCTTACACAGACCTTTAGCATTTCTTTGTTAAGGAAAAGCAACTCCAGTTAGCTTAAGCAAAAGATGTTTACTAGGAGAATGCTAGTTTATCATAGCTAATCAAAGAAAAAACGAAGAACCAAGATTCTCCTAGAATCAAGTCTATTCCTGGAATGTCATCTTAGGAATTCATAATCATCTTTCTAGGGTATAACTGTTAGTATAGCTCAACCCTACATCTGACCCCTTCATCCCTCTCTCTCTCTCTCCTTTTTCAAACTTGTATTGACCTATCTGGGTCAAAAGAGTTATCCTTGCACCAGGCAGGTCGAGTCAGGCTCACATGAAATACCTGTGGCCTGTGGGGGCCCATCTTGGTGCTTCAGGACCTGTGCCCAGAAAGGGGGCATCCTTGTGAACCCAGCACCCCACCAAGAGTTGCCTGCCCTATGTGATTCTCCAAAGTTTGTTCACTTTTAAATGGGGGTCAGGAAATTTAAAAATGCATAATTACCAGAACTGAGGCATTTAGAACTTGTTTCTGCTTACAGTAAATTCTCTACTCGCTCTTACAAGGACGCTTTATAAGGAGGGTCTCTGCCTTCAGAGAGATGCAGAGCATCCTGTTGGCTGACTTTTGCAAGAAAAATGTCCTTTTTGTTTGTAACTGTTTTTAATCCTTTGTGAACTTCTCAGATAATTTTGACTCCAAGAGTCAGGCATGTGACAGCCCCATGGCATTGACATTTCCTCCTGCAGCCGGGTCCCCCCAGAGTTGTCCGGTGCCGTGTGTTGCAGGGTCTGCAGCAAGGGCCCAGGCTCCAGACGGCTCCTTTCTGTCCTCCTCTCGCAGAGCGCTCACTTTCTGCCTGTCTCCTAAGCCCCTTAGGGATCTTCTCAGAGCTAGAGGCTTCCTCAAGGCTGGAGGCTGGATTTGAAAAAGCTGTGGCCCAGGTCCTAGTGTTCCAAGGAGGAGAGATGGCGGGACAGGGCAGGGGGAGCTGGTGTGCCCCTGATGGTGCCGTCTTCTGGGGCTCCAAGTGGTAAAGAGTCCAGGTTCAATAAAATAAGACCAATTACGTATTTGAAAAGTCCAGTTGTTTATGTGAGAGCAATGCAATGTACAAAAGAAGGGCTGCATGAAGGTCCAATCACCTGGCCAGGAAGCCTGACTTCCTTTGGTGAAAACTGCAGCAACTCTTCAAACCTAGTTCCAGGGGAAGACCTCACCAACGAGAGGGAGCCTGGCACACGGCCTCCCCACAGCCCCATGAGGAACGTTTTGCTCAGTGTTTTATGATGGGGAGCGTGACCACCCATCGCTGTCCCTTTCCGTGTGGGCTTGGATGCTGGCAACAAGCCTTCTTTGGTCTCTCCTCCTTTGGTTTCTTACTTAGGGCACTTTGGAGGATACCCAGTGTAGACTGTTGCAGGAAAAAGTTAAGCAGAGTTTCATACACCAAGATATTTCTGTCCTTCAAGGCGTGGATTTTGCTCTCCAAAGCCCAGCTGTAATGTCCAGTCCTTGTGGGTCTGTCTGAGAACCTGCTCATTCCCAGGTGCGTCTGCTCTCTCTCACCTGCCGCCTGGAAGGAAAATGCTGGGCGTACAGACCCCTTCACATGTAGGCTGAAAGAGGAAGGGCTGGGGTCTCTTCCCTTGTGCACTTCTGGGGTCTCGCTTCCTGTCCCTGGAGGAAATGCCCCTTCTCATGCCCCAGGTGATGGGCAGCAAAAAATAACCTCATTTCTCAGGCAAACCATGTTTTGACCTCTGCTCTTTTCCTCGTGGTCGTCAGCGGAGGCATTTGTACGGGGAAACCGAAGGAAAGCAACAGATCAAGAGAGAGCTCCACACGCATGCACGGGGAAGGGCTCTCTCTGTCACTTACCTTCACAATAGAATCATTGAAATATGTAGTGGGCGAGCAAAGATCTCTCCCTTCTTTGAAGTACTAACTAATTGCTGCCTGCCAGAGGGTACAGTCTCTGCTCTTGTGGTTAAAAAATGTAGAGTACCTCACACAGTATGCAGTTCCTTCCGTGTGCAGGAGCTTTCACTTCGGTTGTTCAGGAAACATTTGTCAGTTATGCTGTAGACACACATCCATACCAACTAAATCTGTTGTGAAAATCATTTCACAAAAGAAATACACTTTATTAGCATTGTTAAAAATACAGGAAAGGTGGGACTCTTAGAATAAAGAATAAATATTTATCAAAAATAATTAAAAAATGAAAACAAAACCAGAGTCCTTCCCTTTCCTATACAAATTTTTCCAGTTCCATTGACAGGTGAGAACTTGTGTGACAACAGGTGCTCAGAGCCGCCTTTGCGATCCCCTGTTACATTGATAAGGGGCCTGAGTCACTGGACCCACCCAGGAGCAGAGACTGGCCTGGAACCTCCTCACCCACTGAAAGGAAATTTGGACTGTGGTCCTGTTTTTCCTGCTTTCCTCTCCCTCGGGTGCCTTTCCACTAGCGGTTTTCATTTTATTCAGTCCTGGATTCAGTTTCCTCCTTTATACATTTGTCTAGTTGTAAAGGATCTCTGAGTACCATGCTCAGACTTTATGGCTTCCTTTCCTTTTTAAAGTAAAACAGACTTTCTGCCACGTTGAGAGAGGTTGTGATGGTAAATAACCTAAACTTAATAAGCAACAACCGAGGGGTAGCCAGCCCACAACTGCTTTCCTAAAATACACTCTGACTTTCACAATAAGCAGGCGCAAACAGCAGTTTAGAGCCCCTCTAATGATATCCTGTGGACAAAATTCCAGGAGATCAGGAGCTAGCAGCCTGTGGACTTTCTCACTGTCTGTGTTTATCAGGGTTAGGTGATGCATTACAGTGACTTACCAGCTTTGATCATAGCCTGTGGTTCTGGACTCTGGCTGCATATAAAAACCACCAGGGTCTGGACATGAGTATTAAAACAAAACAAAACAAAACACAAGTGGCTCTAATGTGTTGCCAGGGTTGAGAATCCTTGGACAAGACCCCCCCACACACAGGAACAGTGATGTCCCGGAGGAAGGGACAAGTGTAGTAGTGTGTGGGGGCTGCCATGGCTTCATTTTCTTTTTGTAATAAAACAGTTCATTTTACATACCATTTTAGAAAAATATTTTCACCCACCCTTCTTGTTCATGCTAAAGAGAGAATATGCAGAGTTGCCTGTGCATCTCTGTAGATGTTTTTGTAGTTACATAGCCCTGTGGTCAGTAAACCCAAGAGATAAATGAGGAATAGCCGTGCTGTAGAAAGGATATGCTGAGTTAGTGAAGACACTGCCTTCAAGCTCTTTTAAGCAGTGACTTCCTTAGTGGGGTTTTTTTAAAGAGGATATATTTACATGGAGCCTTGCAGAAGAACATGAATATTAAGTAAAGAAGTTCACATCTATGTAGTGTTGAAATGAGTTAGTTTATAGCAAATCAGTACAAAATAAGTGATTATTCCAAAGCGCATGATAAACACTGGGGTAGCTCACTGCTTACTGCAGTTGGCAGGGCATCTGGGGGACTGCAGCTACTCTTTGTCCCTTTGTATCTCATATATGGATGACAGCTTGCAAGGCACAGAACTCTACCAGATGTGACCCGGGTGGGGAGAGCCCTGCAGCTGGTTTGGCCACCCAAAGATGGTGAACCTGTTAAGAATAATGATTAGGCACCCTGGCTGCATACTTAGCATCATCTCCCAGGCCTTTAGTCACAGAGTTTAAATAGGAGGCCCACCCAGGGGAGTTTGTAGGAAAACAAAGAGAAACCCTACTCTAGAAAAGTGTCTGCTAATTGTTTGGGGATTTGCAATAAATACTGCAAATATCGGATGGGACTTCCAAATCCCTCGGCAGGTTTAGTAAATATTGAGTCAGAATTTGGGTGCTAGTTTTGGCAATTGACAAGCCAGGAGCCACTGGTCTCCGAGAACTTCCTGGTTCCTGCTAGCAGCTCCCCCTTCCCCCAGTGTACCTGTTACCATCTCTCCCAGGAGAGGAAGTCATAGAGAAAGAAAGGCCTTCCCATTGAAGTGGACATCAGAAAAAGAGGACGACTGATTTGCCCTTCTTGACTGCTGCTCAAGAAGTGACCTGTGCTCTGCGGAGTTGTGTCCCCCTCTGGGAGGGAGCCGTGTCTCTTTCTGTGTCTCTTTCATCATAGGGAGTGGACTGTGAAGTGCGAATCGGACTTGTGTGGTGTTTCAGAGAGGCTGACTTGTTTGCTGCAGCTGGAGACAGACTGAAGAGCATGGCTGCACACAGTGGCTGTGCTTCCTGCGCAGAGAGCGCCTTTCGTTTTGTAATTTGCATGTGTTTCTCTTAAATTGGAGAAAATTGAAGCATTTTTGGATGGCAGAACGGGCTTCCTGAGCAGGAAGGGGCAAGTGAATAGTCTTCCCTGGCCCCTCCTCCTGCCAGTGAAAATGAAAGGCATTTCAGTGGTACAAAACGGCATCTTTTAAAAACCCACCCCTCCAACACAGCAAGTAGTTCAGATGTGGGTGGAGGGTAGCAGGAAATGGCAATTTTCAGCAAGTACCACTTGCTGGGAACGGAGACTTTGAAGAAAACCAGCTTCATCAGAACATGTGTGCTTCTCCGTTGCATCTACTTAGTCATTTCTGAGGCCAGGTTTTCTCTAGCCAGCACATCCTGTAAAGTGTAGAGTTGCCAGTATTCTGGCACAGCTCTCTTTTTAAATGTCCTTCGCAGTAGAGACTTCCTAGAACAACTCCAGTGTGCCACCCAACCCCAAAGCCAGGGGAAAAGGAAAGGGAGCAAATGAAAATTCTTTGCACAATATGCTAAAAAGTACCATCACTGGCTGGTCATTCTTTTTATAACCTTTAGGGAAGGCATTCAGCTTGTACAGAGTATCTGTCATTTTCTGTAGCCCTTTCTGTATCCATTTTAGGGTGCAGCTTACTGTGCTTCTTGTTTTAATCATGTGCATATTTTTACTTCTCAAGTATGACCCTTTGGGGCTGGGTCTCAGTCTTCTCTCTTGTTTCTCCCATGGCCCCAAGGGGAAGGCTTTAGTCACATTACTGTTTTATCAGATGTTACCTGAATGCATTTTTACAAAACACAGTTGTGATTTGCTTTGTTTTTCAAATTCAGCTCCTAATGAATCATCATATCTAGCTGGGCAAAACATAAAGCGACCACATGGAGAATAAAAGAACTGACCAGTGACCAGAACCATAGACCATAAAATCTTACCACCACAAAGGACCTGAGAGATTTTAAATTCGACCCAGTTGTTTCACAGATGAGCAGTGATGGCTGATAGAGATCAAATGGCTTGCCCAGGGCGGCAGAAGTAGCATATGTGATCAAGCATCCACTATGCTTGCACAGGGATCTGCCCCAGGGAGACCGTCGGGGCGGGTGCGTTTACATTTCACCAGTCTCGAGGCCCCTGGTTTTCCTTGGGGAATATATTTAATTGATTTTTAATTTCATCTCCTCTGAATTTAGGGCTAATTAATTGCTTATTTTTTCCTCTGTGTACTTTCTAAAATGTCTTCATGCCACTTTCAAGGAATCCAATCTGAACAGTCTAACCATGGTCCCCACCTGGTGGGTGGAAGACCAGGACGATAGAGAGACAGTGGCTAGACCATATACAGCACCAGAACTCCGACCCCTAATCTGCAGCCACCAGTCCAGGGAGGCGAGCAATACCCGCCCTGGCAGTTGGCTCTGAATGGCCAAGACTTGATCAGTTACTGACACTTGGATCATTTTTGTCTTTGTTCTCAGCATAAGGAAAGCCCGAGATGCTCCCTTAACCAGCCGCAGAGGATGCCGCCCTTTCAGCTGGCCCTGCCGGCAGCCTCCCCATGCTGACGGCCTCTAGCCAGGGCACACTTAGAGCCCCCCCGCCCCGGTCACTCCCAAGCTGTCCCATTACTCCCCTGCCTGCTGCCTCTGAGTCTCTCCAATGCAAGTGATCAGCGAGTGGTGCGGCTGACTCCCTTGCCCTGCCCAGCGCTCAACAGCCAGCCTTTGCTTTTCATTGGGTGGGCTTTGTCCCCGTGGAGGAAGACCCAGAAATAAGACAATTCCCACCTACTTCAGTGTTCTCTCTGGTCTTGATTGCGCAGCAAACGAGATGTCTGCATAACAGAGGTTTTAAAAGCCTGTTTGTCTCTTCCTTTATCAAAAGTTTTGTTCCCTCTGGGCTGAAATGAACAGAACACCCTCCGGGGCATTCTCCTGACCTGCCGCCCCAGTGACCTAGCCAGTATAGGAAAGGAGGCTGGCACGGCTCGGCCATCACCTTAGTGTTTTCTGCGTGCTCCATTTATTACTCGCACTATAATGTCGCAAGCACGATGTTGTCAGGTATCGTCTCTCTTTTCCTTTTCTGGAATCCACCCTTTTCTCTTACTTTGAAAATCAGGATTTTTCTTATTATCCAGTATTTTCAGTACAGATTTAAGATCTGACATCACAAATAAGGTTCGTGATTTACTGGCCCGGGGTATCTTTGTTTCGAATGTCAACATTTAATTTTAAATAGTTGAAATTATTTTGCCTCTGGGATCAAGATCTTGCATGGCAGTTCCTCTGAACCAGGACACTGCCGCGGTGATGGTCCTTGGCAGGGCGGGGACAGGGATTTATTTGGTCCTCCCGAGTTCTCAGCCCAGCCTCATCCCCTAGCTCTCTGATATGACCGGTTGGCATCTTCTCAACATTAGGTGAAGTGCTGTGTGGATGCAGCTACAAATCCCTCATTCCAAACACATTGAACCCACAGCCCCTTCAAGGGAGAAAAGTTAATGTTATCAGTGCTTGGAACATAGCCTGGCCCATAGCCGTTCAGTGTCCGCTGGCCGCTGCCGTTCCTCCGGGGGCTGCCTGCTCCGACTGCCGTTACAGAGAGAAATCCTGGGGCTGGTACTGCTTCTCAGCCGTGTCTGCTTCACCCTTACAGTCCTTGAACATGCCGAGCTCTTTGCCACCTCTGGCGCTTACCCACACAGTTCCTTTTGCTTAAGACCTATCTCACTTCTTTCTGCCTGGCTTATTCTTCCTCGTCTGTCCGACGCCTCTTAAATGTCACTTCCTCCAGGAAGACTTCTGAAACTCCAGTCTACATTAGGGTCCCATGTTATTCTCCTAGACCAGAGCTCAGGAAGTGTTTTCTGAAAAGAACCCAGTAGTAAATGTCAAACTATGTAGGCCATACGAGCAGCTACTCTGCTGTCGTAATGCAAGGGTAGCCATGGACAGTATGTAAATGAGTGAGTGGGCTGAGTTCCAGTAAAACTTTATTTACAAAAACGAGTGGTAGGCCATTGCAGGAAGTTTTTAGGGCACATGTCGTTTGTCTACACAGTATGATATGTGGCTATTTATTATCTTTCTCCCTCTGGATAGAAGCTTCTTAAGCACAAGGATTGATTGGTATCCATTTCTGCATCTAGAATGCTGGGCACATTTATTGAATGAATGAATGAGTGAGTGAGAGTGAGTGAGTGAGTGTTGGAAATGCAGTAGGCCTTGAGGATTTCTGGTAACAGTATACCATTGTCCTCAGTCTGTTTGCCAAACCTTTCTTTATCTTCTAGCTCGGAATATTTCTTTAAAATAAAATCCTCGGTGATTTGTGGCCTTTATTTCCTTCCCCCTGCCCCCAGTCTAGAGCCTTCTGGACTAACCTGCCTTCCTAAACTTGGGCCATTCAACTGGTAATCACCTTTGGACAGTTCCTGGGCCAGATGGGAATTTGTGATGCCCTCTTCTCTGATTAAAACATGGGAGTAAAATTATTGTGTGTGTCATTATGAGATATGAGCTCATCTAAAGAGCCTGATGGCGTTCATATTACAGGGAGGAACCCTTGGCCATGTCCAATTGTCGGTAATGTGATTTAGAGGAAGGGAGAAACCTGGCCACCGCCTAGCAAGCCTACCCCAAGTATTTCAAGGTGCAGTAATTTCTTTCATACCAAACAAGTTTGTTTTGCCCAACCACACTAAAGTCGACAGGTGTGATCCTTATTTTTATAGGTAACTAATTTCCCTTTAGGGTGTGCTGGTCCCAGTTGTACTTCTCTTGCCTTATGAATGCCTTGCAGTTGAGAGCCTCAGTCTCCACAGAGCCAAGAGTTAGAGGGGCCGTGGAACCCTCACTGACAGCAGTCATGATCGCTCTGTGTTTTTAAACAGGCTTTTAAAACCTCTTTTGTGCTCTTCTCCTTACTGTGGTAAGTTTTCAGGGAGTCCGTGAGCTCAGGTTGCTCAGTGTCGCAGATGTAGAAGTGTTTCCTGTGACCAGGAAGTTAAAGACTAGTTTAGGTTACAAGCAGTTTGTCTTCTTGCAACTGTATAGTTCAGATACTCATTTTCCTGGTTAGAAAAAAAAACAACTACTCCCAGGGGGTTGATTCTGTGGCTCCCATCTGCTCTGGCCTGCTTGTGGTGCTTAAGAGGTCCCAGGAAGTGGTCGACTTAGGACAGCCACCTTGTAGCCACACCCGGGGGCCAGGAGCCGAGGCTCTGGGAGGATAGAGTATGCTGGTCAGGGTTCAGTAGCAGAAGCAGAAACTCCTGGTCCAGCACAAAGGATGTAACCCAGGGTTGTCTTAGTCAGCTGGGGCTGCTGTGACAACATACCACAGCTGGTGGCTTCAAACAACAGACGTCTGTTTCTCACAGTTCTGGAGGCTGAAGTCCAAGATTGGGCAGGCACATTCAGTGTCTGGTGTCTGGGGTGCTTTCTTCCTGGCTTGTGGATGACTGCCTTCTCACTGCAGCCCCTCATGGCAGAGAGAAAGCTCTGATGTCTCTTCCACTTCTCCTAAGGGCACTAATTGCATCAGAGGGCCCTACGCTCATGACCTTATCTAAACCCGATTACCTCCCAAAGACGCTACCTCCAGATCTCCTCACACTGGGGCTTAGGGGCTGCGACTCAAACAGCCCATGACCCAGGGAAGCAGATTCTGATGCACTTGGAAGCGCAGGAGATGCAGAGCTTCCAGGAATGATTCTCAAAATGATTCCAGGGAGATGGAGGGAAGGATCTAAATCTGGGGGATCACAAAAGATGCTGCTGGCAGTGGGCTCAGCCCTCCCCCAGCTCCCTGGGACCTCTGCAGCTGTGGTGGGCGGTAAGTCCAGGACCAGCTTGAAATGATCAATCATTTTATCTTTGCATTTGTGCTGTTCAAGTCAAGTCCGATGGACATGCTCTGGGCTTCCACCTCTACCACCTGAGTGCCTCTCCAGGAGGATTCTCGGTCACCCACCCGCCTGCCCCTTCCCAGCAACCACTGGCAGTCCCCACAGTGCTGGCCTGGACAAGGACATGGGGAGGGTTGGGGACTGCAGTGGGGGTTGACGGCGGCACTGGCCTGCATCTTTTTGCCCAAGGGTATATAACATTAAATATCAAATAAAGACACTGTGACAAGTTGAGAGAGATTGTGGATGCAAGGGAAAAACTTTCCCCCTTGCTTTTTGAGCAAGGGGCTCTACGATTTAATTTTACACTGAACTCTAGGTTTTGTAGCTGGCCCTGGATAAGTCTTTAACACCTACCTCATGGCTGTGTGCAGCAGCCCCAGCCTCGATTCTGTCTCCCTGCTCACCTAGGGCTCAGGACCTGCTGGGGGAGAAACAGCCGTGGGGAAGTCTGGGAATATAGTCTGTGTGGGCTGCATCCTTGATGTGCATAAGGTGCCCTGTGAAGGGTGGAGATGAGGGAGCCATCAGTCCGAAGAGGGGAGATGGCCCGGCAAGACCAAGGAACAGACAGGGAGGAGAGCAGGGCATGTGTAAGGGAGGGACTTATCCCCACAGCTTCCTTCTGTAGTCTGTAAATTAGTGTTGCTTAACCTTAGGAAGCAGGGTGTTTAAAAGTGAAGATGCGTGGATCCTTATCCTCAAATATTCTGATGCTGAAATCTTGTGGCGAGGCTCAGAATTTAAGTCAGGAGGTTCTCTGGAAACTCTGGCTAAGATATGTTTCAGATCAATTGCTAGATTCTTCTCAATGCTTGCCAGCCACCTGTCCCACCGTGTTTTTTTTCTTTTCTGCACTTTTTTCATGGCTATTTTGTCTGTTTTTATTAACTTCCTCATTGGTAAGGGAGAGCAAAGTATGTTCTTTCCTTTGAGTGCTTCCAGGTAACCTAGGATGTTGACGGTAAATGGGGAGACAGGGCTATGAAGTTATCTGTGGAGTTCAGGGTTGACTTCACTCGACATGTATGGGGCCCCTACAGTGTCCCTGTCAGTGGGAACACTGAATAATAAATGCACAGCTCCGACTTCTTTATGAATATATCTTCCCGAGCAAGGGAAACAAAAGCAAAAATGAACAAGTGGGACTATATCAAGCTGAAAACCTTCTGTACAGCAAAGGACACCATCAGTAGAACAAAAAGACACCCTACAGTATGGGAGAATATATTCATAAATGATGCATCCAAAATATATAAATATCTCACACACCTCAACAAACAAAAAGCAAATAATCCAATTAAGAAATGGGCAGACGACATGAACAGACACTTCTCCAAAGAAGAAATTCAGATGGCCAACAGGCACATGAAAAGATGCTCCACATCGCTAATCATCAGAGAAATGCAGATTAAAACCACAATGAGATATCACCTCACACCAGTGAGGATGGCCAACATCCAAAACACAAACAACAACAAATGTTGGCAGGGATGTGGAGAAAAGGGAACCCTCCTACACTGCTGGTGGGACTGCAAATTAGTTCAACCATTGTGGAAAGCAGTATGGAGGTTCCTCAAAAAACTCAAAATAGAAATACCATTTGACCCAGCAATCCCACTCCTAGGAATTTACCCTAAGAATGCAGCAGCCCAGTTTCCAAAAGACAGATGCACCCCTATGTTTATCGCAGCACTATTTACAATAGCCAAGAAATGGAAGCAACCTAAGTGTCCATTAGTAGATAAATGGATAAAGATGAGGTGGTACATATACACAATGGAATATTATACAGCCATAAAAAGAAAACAAATCCTACCATTTGCAATAACATGGATGGAGCTAGAGAGTATTATGTTCAGTGAAATAAGCCAAGCCGAAAAAGACAAGTACCAAATGATTTCACTCATATGTGGAGTATAAGAACAAAGAAAAAACTGAAGGAACAAAACAGCAGCAGACTCACAGAACCCAAGAACAGACTAATAGTTACCAAAGGGAAAGGGACTGGGGAGGATGGGTGGGAAGGGAGGGACAAGGGGGGAAAAGTGGCATTACGATTAGCAGATGTAATGTTGGGGGGGCACGGGGAGGGCAGTACAACTCAGAAAAGACAAGTAGTGACTCTATAGCATCTCACTACGCTGATGGGCAGTGACTGTAATGAGGTTGGTGGGGGGGGACCTGATGAAGGGGGTAGTTTAATCACCATAATATTGCACATGTAATTGTAGATTAATGATACCAAAATAAACTATAAAAAATAAATAAATAAAATAAATACACAGCTCCTTTCCTGTAGGAATTTGCAGCCTTGAGAGGGAAGTTTGGCACTTCTCCCCTTGATAGGTTCTTGCACTGTGGGGAACAGTGTCTATTTGGAAAAAACAAAACAACACTTTGCAGATCACCCTTGGGTTCTGTGGTATCTGCACTTATTTCCTGAATGCAGGGTGTTGGGTGCGTCTGTAATGCTGTCCATGGCCTTGGAATATCTGTCTCCCCCCTTGAGAAATGAACTCGGCTGTGACATTCCAGCAGTTTCCGCTGCAGAGACTACACTTGAACTTCAGCGATTGAGGCGGGGGCATGCTGGAGGCCGCGTTCTGCAGTTCACAGCTCTGCTAACTCAGGGTCGTTGGCCTTCCGGGTTGAAAGTGTCCTCCCACAGATGCGTTTACCATCTGGAAGGAACAGGATTTCCCTTTCTGGAAGGCGCTTCATTAGCAAGGGACACTGGCTCTCAAGTAACTGTCATGGAAGGGGCCAGCTATGACCTGAACCCTAAGCCATCACAGGTGCCTGTCTTCTGACAGAGAGGCATGTCTGTGGCCCAGGTGTCCCCCAAATGATGGTGTGTGGAAAGAGCCAGCCCCTTCCTGCATATTGCAGCCATTCCACCTTTAAATTGTCACTTCATTCATATCCTTGGCCAGTTCTTCCGTACCATCTTGCCAGTTCTCCTGAGCTGCCGTAGGACTGTATTTACCATCTGCCACCAGCTGATCTCTCCTTGGATGAAGGAAGCTTGATACTTGCTGACACGAGCTGGGTAGCTTTATTTGTGCCCTAACCAGATGCCTGGGAGGCGTGTTCTGTCAAAACGCGTGGGATAGTGACCTGGACATAATGTGGACGTTGTCATCATTATCAGAGAGCAGCAACAGCTGTTAGCACCAAGTGTATACGTTACCATGCTAGACGCCACAGACGAGAAACATGCAGAGCCCAGGCGCTGATGGGCTCACCTCAAGACAGACAGTGCTCTGTGGCCTGAATCTGTAAGTTACAGAATGCCTTTCTCTGCAGTATTCCACTCACATTTCTTTGGTGAAGGATAATCACTTTTCAGCTTCAAAAAGACCTCATTCATGCCTTGATTCTCAGTGTCACCACCACATGCAAGCAATAGCTGAACCCGGCTCCCTGCTGTGAAATGGAAAATACTAAAGGATATTCGCTTGCTTTTCCATTATTCATGTGCATCAGTAGTAGACCTCCATGGCAGAGCATCTGCTCGAAGCATGTGGTTATGTGTGGGCTCCCACCTCAGCCTGAGATGGCTTCATTTCCTCCAGCTCTCCTCCAGCATAAGGACATTTGAATGATGCAGATATTTTGCCCATAAAGAACTCCCAAGATACATCAGTTTGAGCTTTATCCAAATGGGGGACCAAAGAGGACAAAGGACCGAGAAATCTCAAGTAGGTTTTAACTACTGTTTGAGTACCTACTATGTGCTGGGTACCCTTTTATATACTCAGGAAGCAAACGTGTTTTCAAAAGAAAATGGAGTGTGTTTTGGGCTAGGCTGTTTCCTATAGATTTAGAACACCTCACTGAGAAGTTAAATCCCTAGGTTCCCTTTTTGAATTTGCCATACTCTTAAAAATGCTTCCTTTCATAAAGCAATGCTAAATGCAAATGATCTTTGGAATTTCATTTGGGCTGTGAGGGAGGAGAAAGGACCTATGCCTATGGGTTTCTGAAACTCTGCTTTTCAGTTGTTGATTTGATTGAACCTCTGCAATCTGGGGACTGCCCCAGCCTGGTGGAAACAGAATCAAATCAAAGCAGATTAATCTGTTAATGAGTAGCCTGTAAATGACATGCTGTCTGCTATATGTGCAATGCCTGGTATGGCAAATCTATTTTTATTAGGTTTAAACAGGCCAAAATATATCAATATTTGTGATGTGATGTAATCTCTGCATTGGGGGTAGGAGTTAATTAGGGAGAAGATAGTTACTTAGAGATCAGCAAAAATGTACAAAGTTACTATCCAGTAATTGAAAAGAATGCACAGATACAGAATTGAGAAAGAGGGTGCAATCTCCCTATAAATTAGGGAAGACAGTACACGTGTCTGGGATTATCTGGGTCCATCCAGTCATATGGCTGATAATAAATGTTTATCACTGTTATTTATCGTGCAGTAATGGTAACTTGGTACCTGGTTTTGATTACGTGGACCACTCATTCTGTTTCCTTGAGTTGTAAAACTTGGGTCGGGTTTTGGGTTAGAGTGTTGGAAATGAAGGGCCTTCAAGCTCCTGCCCTATTTTAAGAGGTGGAGATGCAGTCAATTCAGGCAAGACACTGGGGCTTTTAGGTTCTTGGGTAGTTATGGCCGTCTCCTGGAGCCTGGCACAGGGGGCGTGGGGGGCGCCTAGAGAGACTCAAGCATCTGGCTCACTGGATCCTGGGAGATGTCATGACTTCAAGTTACCCAACTGCCATCACGGGAGAAGGCCATGTGGTGCCTCAAAGGAGAAACTGCCTGGGCTAAGGCGTGTGTAAAGAAGAACAGCCCCAGGCTGGAGCTACAGCCCTTCAGTACCCCCTTTCAGAGGCCCCTCCTGCGGAGTCTCGTTCATGATAAGCCAATCACGTGGTGCAGTCAGGAACAGGATCAGGTTGGGGGCCTGGGGGAGAATCCTGTCACCTTGGCTTGCTCTGTCCAGTGAAGAAATACCGTGTTTGAGTGACTGCAATGGAGGGGTGAGGACTTGATGATATGGGTGAATGTAGAACCACTGTGTTGTGTGCGTGAAACCATCATAAGATTGTATATCAATGATACTTTAATAAAAAAGAAAAGAGAGATACCATGTTTGTATGAGCACTTGTGAGCTTTTGGCATTTGGGATATTGAATCCAGAGCATTAATACCATTTCCAGCCAGGCTCCTGGTTGAATTGAGGGCTGCAGAGACCCTCCCATGAGCTCCCCAGCGGCTGCCTCTGGAGAGGAGAGGAATGCCAAAAATGTATGAATCATATAAATTCTCTATGATCAACTAGAGGATGTTTGAATGCATATATTAAGGCAAAAAGTCTGTTATCAACAAGTGGCCTCCTTTTGTAAAGAAGTAGGAAGTTGTAAAAATATTCAATCTAGAAGAAAAAGAGGAGAAATACTAGTTCTTTCGATTCTAGTTCTTTGCTGCTTAAGTGAGAAGCTGCATAGGCACTCCCAATTCTGATTAAGTATTCCCTTTGAGACTTCCTCAACCCAAGAGTGACTTCAGAAACTATGACCCCTACATTTTAACTCAGATGATTTATGTACCTCAAGGCAGAACCCATAAAGAGTCTCTACTCTGCAATCCACTCCCATCTGGGGTTTTGTTTTTTGAGACAGAATACAGAGGTTTCAGTGAACCTGTGTTTTGCTTCTAAGGAAATTCCAAGCTCCTTTGTTTAACAAATGTTGATCTAAGGAAATGTGGTAGTCTCTCCCTTTTACAACATTTCTGATAAAGAATTATCCTCCTAATTTATTGAACCATGAAAGCGGCTTGCTCAGGAGGTCCTTATGTTCTTTTTCAGCCTTCTGTAGTGGGAACTTCTAGCCACAGGCATTTTTGTGTCCTGTAAATAGTTGTTCTGGCGCATTCTTTATCTGAAAACACATGGGAATGACACATGTCCTGACACTCACTAAATTTTATGGAGCCCTGGCCTGGCTTCTTACATGGGAATCTCAGTGCCATGCTCAGAGATCCAGGATGTCCACAGGACTTAGTGCATTAAAGGGCTTTATCATCACCACCTCGCTACCTCCTGGCAGCTCCCTGGGTGTACCAGGCATCTTGGACTGGGAACTCAGCTCCTGGGAGAGGACAGGAAGCCCCCTGCCTGGGCCAGGGCGATGGGACTGTGTGCAAAGGCTCTGTTCTGAGACCACTTGTAGACAGCGGGACTTCAGAACCTTCCAGAATGAGGGGAATGCCTGTCTCGTGATTTGAAAAACTTCCCCCTATGATTCTGTCTGCCTTCCCAGACTCCCTTGGACCTACTGTTTTATTTGATCAGTTCTTTATCCAAAGCAAAGTCTGTTTACAGTAAAGTAATCAGAAAGCTCATTATGAAGTTGTTTGTCATCTCTGTTCACAATCTCATTGACCTCACTTTCAAAAGCAGCCCTCAGATAAGAGAATCTCTAAGGCCAAATACTTTTCCCATCCAGGAAAGATGTGAGAACAACTCCAATGCAAGAAAGATTCCTGGGCGACAGAAACTCTTTATATGATGCCGGAGCATGTGGCCTTCAGAATGCAGTGCACGGGGGAGTGCTGTTGGGTGAGAGCCGTTGGTCCACCCCTCCTGGCCAATAGGTCCATTTAGCTTTGGAATTTCTGAGACACAGGAAATGCCCCTCTTCGAATGCAAGTCGAAATGAGAAGCAATGCATGTTTTGTGAACACCAAGTGCACGTTTGCTTGTGGAGTACCTGCCTGGTCTCAGGCTCTGGCCCTGTGCTGGGCCTGCAGGCATGGGTGGAGGCTGCCCAGTGCCCATGCTCTGCCCATTTGTCTGTCTGTCCATCTACTGCGTGGACTTTGGAGTTGATGACACTGGAGCGCAGCGCAGCCCAGCCTGTAAACTGCACACACACGTTTCTCCCTGCTTGTTTGATAGGTCCCAGTAAATCTCCTGTGGATACTTCAAGCCCAGCATGTCCAAATTCCTTGTCCCCACTCAGCCACACTTTTCCTGCTGCTTTCTCATCCTACTGCGCAGGGACACTAGTTGTGCAGTTGTTGAAGCCAGAAACCTGGGAGTCACCTTCGACCCTTTCAGGGGAAAGAGCCCCTCCCCTGCCTCCCACCCTGCTGGTGCACCCATTTACTCAGTCTTTCAGGCCTCTCTCCTCTGAGCATGTCTTAGTCTGTTACCTAACTTTCCTCGCCCGCTGCCACCCGCACCTCTTATGCACGAACTAGCCAGCAGCTCCCTAACTGGCCTTCCTGCCTGCCCTTCTGCAATCCATCCTTCACGCTTGCACCCAAGGAGAACTCTCTGTAGCAGCACAGCCGACTCCCTGGGTTAGCACCTGTCGGAGCTCAATCTCTTGTCTTTTCCATTTGATTTTCTTCTCAACCTCAGACCTGACCACGCCAAGACCAAACTCCTTAGTGTCACACTCCAAATCAGTCATAATCGGGCCCAAGTCAATCTTCCTATCTGAAATTTTTTACCCCTGCTGCCTTTGAATACATGTTGCCACTGACCACACTGTGCATCTGGAGGTCTCTGGGACTTTGTATTACCTTCTTGTGCCTGAATGCTTTCACTCACCTGAAAAATCCACTCCCGCTTCACAGCCTCCCCATGTGGCCACCTGGCACCACTGACCCACATCTGCAGGCGGAGCCACGCGGTTCCTTCCCCTGACTCCCAGATCGTTCGTAAGTGCTTTGATCCTGGCTGGTGGTCCTCGCTCCTATCACTGTCCGTCACAGATACTTGTTTGCCTATCTGCATTCTCAGGGTGTCAGCGCAGCTCCTGAGGCCTGAGACCATTGCCCATGCATGTATTTCCCAATTTTTACTGCTCAACCAAGCCCGTGTCTGGTACAGAACTGTGTCTCAGGGGAAGCAAATGTAGCAAGGCAGGCAGTGCGACGAGACGGGTATTGTGCGGTTTGGGCTGGTGGAGACGCGGCACAGGAAGCAGTACAAGCCCCAGCACCTCTGAAGATGACAGACATTGATAAACAACCAGCGAAATATATTAACACATAGTAAATCTTTGACTTGTTAGCAAAAGTGTCAGGCAGGATCTGCACAGAGGAGACTGAATTTCTGCCTCACTGAAGACATAATCAGCATGCCCAGCTTCTCTGGGGAACTTTCTCGAAGTACTTATTTGATGCTGTTCAGAGTTCCAGGAATTTGAGGGTCAGTCTTAATTATCTCAAGCTGACTCATTCCTGAGAATAGTAAGAACTTACCATGTATTATTTGCAAGTGCTACTTGGAGTTTTTCTAAGGATTGCTTCAAATGTGTCAAGTCTCAGTTAATTGTCTCTTGTGTGTCTGGGACTAGAGACAAGTGAAGGGCATGACTCCTAGTTGCAGTGTGCTTCCCCGGTGGGGGGAGGGTGTGCGTGTATGGGCCTTGACAGGTGTTCCAAACTCAGTTGATCCCAGAATCCTTTTTCCTGGACACTAGTGTGCCATAGAATCACAGTTTGGGAAATACTGATCCTGTGCAATATTTTTATTTTACAGAGCATACACCTGAGGCCTGGACAGGTCAAGGCCAGGAGGCTAGAGAGTGATAGAGCTAGAACTGAAACCCGGGTCTGCCTGCTCCTGGGTTAGGGCATCCCCTGTGAGCTATGTGGCTCCCAGTGTAGGGCTGAAAGAAGGTGTGTGTGTGTGTGTGTGTTAGCCAGAACTGAGATAGTATTTGTGTTGGCATCTGTTCACCTGGCCCACCTGTCAGCAGCATTTTGGCACCAGCTACCCAGCCTCCCGGCACCTGTTGATTCCAGGCCACTCGGGTTCTCTGTGACCTCCAGTGGCTCAGTGGCTTTCCCCCACCTCTGTTCTGTGACCCAAGCAGAACTTCTACAGTATAATTCCTGTCCACTGCCTTCAACGCAATGACCCAAAAGGGGAGCTGTCAGGAGTGAGCTGGTGAAGTTGGGCATGAGGCAGGGAGGCCTGAGAGGCAGAGCCTGCTGCCTCTGGGGCCTGCACTTCCGCCTCAGTCCTGGGCTAAGTGTAGAGCCTTGGATGTGGCTGTTTGTGGCCAGCTCCTTCCTCTGCCTTTGGCAGGGAGCTCTTGGAAACAGGAGTTACTGGGAAAGCAAAAGTAAAGAGCCCAGCCTCTCTCCAGGGCCTGGGCCTGCAGGGCTGGTGAGTGGCTTCAGTCAGACTGTCTGCAGTGCTCTGGGTGGGCGCTGGGGGCCGGGCGCCACAGGGCAGAACTGGGCATCGCACGGGTAATTGGTGTCCTGACTGCCAGGAGCCAATTGAGGTTGGAGAAAAAAAACCCAACTGAAATGCCCTTTCTCTGCTTGTCTCAGCCATGCAACCTCTAGTGGGAACAGCCACAGCAGCTCTGTAATTTGAGTGGAGGCAGGTGCTTCGTCCTCATGGCACAACTGAGCAGAGAGGCTACGACCGACCGAGGTCCTGCAGGAGGGGGGCCGCTAGCCCTCGGAGCCCCATCCTCTGACCTGCACACTGCTTTCCCTCCACTCCATGAGCCCTCTCAGATGGAACCACATCCAGAGGCAGAAAACCTAGGTCCCAGGGAGACGAGGATGTTGGATAATTCATGGAGAACAGACCAGGCCCCTCTCCATACCATCCAGCCCTGCCCACTTGCCGTAACATGCTTGGCTGGGCTTGCATTGAGGTCCTGAGGACAGCAGCCATCAGGAGATAGGGGCCCTGGTTCCCAGATCTGCTGGATGATTGTGGGAACTGGGGCAAGGCTCCTAAAGGAAGGCAGGGATTTGAACTTGAGGCTTCCTGATGGTTTTGAATGTGGGAAACATGCTCCCCCTATCAGTCTCTGTTCTACTCCTAGACCCAAGCCAGCCCAGAGCACACACACATTCTGCTGCACCCCTGTGGTTTGTGTGATAATGGTCACACTTAACTGACTCCCTACGGTGTGACACCGTACTATGCCAAGCCCTCTATGTCTATGAGCTCTTTCAATCACTGTCAGGATGCTGGCAGCAAAATGTTGACGTTCTCATTTGGTAGATGAGGACTTGAGACTCAGCTTGCCCAGGGCCGTCCAGAAGGGAGTGGCAAATATTCAAGCCCAGTTCTGTCCCTGTGGCCCAGGCTCATACCCACCTCCCTGTAGGCAAATGGCCACTTACTCTCAGAATGGGCCAGGTCTTCATTTTTCCAGCTTTATTGAGATAGAATTGACCTAACTGACATATGACAGTGTAAGTTGGAGGTGTACAACGTGATGATTTGATGTATGTGTGTATTGCAAAATTATTACCACAGTTGGGGTAGTTAGCTAATACCACCACTACGTCACATCATTACCATTTTGTTGTTATGGTGGTGATGAGAACGTTAAGATAGACCCCTTTAGGAACTGCCATACACAGTACAGCATGTTAACTATGGTCACCACACTGCAGTTACATCCCCAGAACTCATTCATCTTATCATTGGAAGTTGGCACCCTTTGACCAACATCTCCCAGTTGCCCCCACCCCAGCCCCCTGGCAAGCACCATTCCGCTATTTCTATCAGTTCCACTGTTTTTTGGATTCCACATATCAGTGAGCCACATACAGTATTTGTCTTTCTCTGACTGACTTATTTCACTGAGCATAATACCTTCAAGGTTCACCCATGTTGTTGCAAATGGCAGGATTTCCTTATTTTTTTATGGCCGAATAATACTACATTGTATGCATGTACCACATTTTCTTTATCCACTTGTCCACTGATGGACACTGAGTTGCTTCCATGTCTTGGCTATTGTGACTAATGCTGCAGTGAACATAGGGGTGCAGATACCTCTTCAAGCTCCTGACCTCATTTCCTTTGGGAATATATTCAGAAATGGAATTGCTGTATCATATGGTAATTCTAGTTTTAATTTTTTGAGGAAACTTCATACTGCTTTCCATGGTGGCTACGCTGGTTTACGTTCCCAACAGTATATGAGGGTTCCCTTTTCCCCGTATCCTCGCTCGTTAGCTCTTGTCTCTTTGATAATAGTCATTCTAACAGGTGACCTCTCACTGTGGCAATCACCCTGATGATTCGCAATGTGACCACCGTTTCATGTGCCTGTTGGCTGGGCCAGTTGTTGATTATCCAGCTGACCACTGACACGGGAGAAGAAACCTCTGTGCCTCAGCAGTAATATAGAGCCTTGGTATTCACTCCTTGACTAGGGAAGGTGAATTTACACCTCACTCGCTTTCCTCTCCCTGTAGACAAGGGGTAGACGACTAAGGGAGGAGGCTGTTTTCCCCTTGAAGGCTGGTGCCTGACTGTGATGGTCGGGTGGTGTAACACGGTGGTTAAGGGGAGGGTCGAAGGCCTAGCTGGGTATACAAACTGAGTGATCAGATTAGTTCACATCTCTGTGCTTCAATTTCCCCATCTGTACAAAGATGCTCATAGTCGTGCTTATCCTGAAAGTCAGTATGAGGTGAAATGAACTAATACCCCATAAAACTCCAGGAACAGTGGTTGTGGTATATGCTAAGGAAATGTCACCTATTTGTATTAGTTGGCACTTTTGTGTGTTATTCTGTTCTTGCTTTTCTCTGCCCATTTCATGTTTCTACTCTCAGGTACTTCTCCAAGTAGTTCTAGAAAATCTCTAGCTCTCCTGTTAACATCATCCTGACAGGGCCAGCAGGGTGAAATCTCATGAACTGATGAACTTTAGAGCAGGCAGAGGGCGTTTGGAAAGAGCATCCAAATGCTTAGTGGTGTGGTTGGACATGTGGGAGCTCGTCCACTATTTTGCAGCCCAGACAGCTCTAATCTCTGACCTCTGTGGTAGAGGATACACCTAGAGGTCATAGACAGCTATTTGGAAAGGCTTCTGACAGCAGCAGAATCATTTTGCAAATGCAATCCCCTAATGATATCATCAAGGTTTGTTTCTCTCCTCGGATGATAGAAGGCTACAGAAATGAAACTGTGTACTCTACGGAAGAGCTACACGATGGATCAGATAAGAGCCCACCTTCAGTCTCTTCCTTCTACGCCCCGTGAGCAGTGCTCAAGCACATCATTCAGCTGCCGTGGCCTCTGCCTTGCTGCTGGGGCCGTGCTGGCAGTGCCGACCCAGATGGCTGACAGAGCCGGTGCTCACTCCCTTTCCTTCTTGCCTGGGTGACTTTGAATTGTCCCCACTGGGCTGAGCCTTCCTTTCCGGAAAGGCCTGCCTCCGAGCTGGGAGGAGGCCAGGAGAAAACACACTCAAAGTAAAACCTGTGTTCCCCTAGCCTCAGCCTTCCCGAGCCTGGCTCCCCGGGGCCTCCCCGCCTTTCCACCCCTTGCTGTGGAGCAGAAGAGCGATGAGGAGCCTGGGATCCTTCCCCAGCAAGGCTGCAGCTGTCCTCAGGGGCCTGGGATCAGCGGACAGGGCTCTGGAATTCAGGAGTCAACTCAAAGGCCTGGTATTGACCAACCCAGAGGTCTGAGGCCTGGTTCCCCTGCTGGCTTATCGGGAGCAAAGCTCATGTTTTCCTCTCCATCCTTGCTGTATCTTTTCTCCAACTCATTTTTCTGCTTTTCGTCAATTCAGCAGGAGAAGAAAGGGACAGTATCTATCGCCTCCCTAAAACCCAGGGGTGCTGACATTCCGCTGGCAGTGGTGACAGAGGAGTGACCTTAGAGCCGCCATCCATACAAGACACATCTCGGTCACATCGCAGACGTGACACGCGAGACTCAGGCGTTCTCATGTGCCTAATGCAAGGAACGCAGCTACCTTGGGAACTGGATCGTCCCAGTTAGGTGAGGGGGCAGACCTCCCCTCTCAGCGAGGGTGCAGTGAAGGGACTTACTTCGCCAAAATCCAGTGCTAGGGCAAGAGAGAATGTGTAGGAAGTCATACTCTCTTCTGAAAAGAAGGGAAAGGGGTCAAAGTCTTGGTGAATTACACTCTGGGATCATTGCAGGGACCTCATTCCTGGGCCCCCAGCACAAGGCTGGAGCAGACTGGGCAGAACAGATATTATTAATTGATTTATTTATTATTAAAGTATTATTGATACACAATCTTATGATGGTTTTACATACACAACACAGTGTTCAACATTTACCCATATTACCAAGACCTCACTTCCTTTCTTGTGGTCCCTGTCTATCAGCATAGTAAAATGCTGTAGAGTCATTACTTGCATTCTCCGTGCTGTACTGCCGTCCCAGTGACCTACCTATATTGTGACTGTCTGTGAACTGTAGTGGCCCTTAATCCCCTTCTCCCTCCCCACCCACCCTCCCCTATTCCTCCCCTTTGGTAACCACTAGTCCCTTCTCAGTGTCTATGAGTCTACTGCCTTTTTCTTCCTTCTGTTTTGCTTTGTTTTTATACTCCACAAATGGGTGAAATAATTTGGTATTAGTCTTTTCTTCCTGAATTAATTCACTGAGCATAATACCCTTTAGATCCATCCATGTTGTTGCAAATGACAGGATTTGTTACCTTTTTATGGCTGAATAATATTGCATTGTGTATATGTACCACATTTTGTTTATCCATTCATCTGTTGATGGACATTTAGATTGCTTCCGTATCTTGGCTTTTGTAAATAATGCTGCGATAAACATAGGGATGCATATATCTTTTTGAATTAGGGATCTTGTTTTCTTCGGGTAAATTCCTACGACTGGAATGACTGGTTCAAATGGTATTTCTGTTTTTAGTTTTTTGGGGAACCTCCGTATTGTTTTCCACAGTGGTTGAACCAATTTACATTCCCACCAACAGTGTAGGAGGGTTCCCTTTTCTCTGCATCCTCACCAGCATTTGTTGTTTCTTATCTTTTGGATAGTGGCCATCCTGACTGGTGTGAGGTGATATCTCATTGTGGTTTTAATTTGCATTTCCCTGATGATTAGGGATGTGGAGCATCTTCTCATGTGCCTGTTGGCCATCTGAATTTCTTCTTTGGAGAAGTGTCTGTTCAGGTCCTCTGCACATTTTTTTAAATGGGTTGTTTGTTTTTTGGGTGTTGAGGTATATGATTTCTTCATATATTTTGGATGTTAACCCTTTATTGGATAAATCATTGATGAATATATTCTCCCATACTGTACGATGCTTTTTTGTTCTGCTGATGGTGTCCTTTGCTGTACAGAAGCTTTTTAGTTTGATGTAGTCCCACTTGTTCATTTTTTATTT
This sequence comes from Smutsia gigantea, assembly GCA_032199065.1. Lineage (NCBI taxonomy): Eukaryota > Metazoa > Chordata > Mammalia > Pholidota > Manidae > Smutsia > Smutsia gigantea. Next base: position 316,562 of record JAVSCE010017795.1, on the reverse strand, counting down.
TGTTTCCCTTGGCCAGAGATGTGTCCAGGAAAAAGTTGCTCATGTTCATAGTCAAAATATTTTTTCCTATGTTTTCTAATAAGTTTTATAGTTTCATGACTTACATTCAGGTCTTTGATCCATTTTGAATTTACTTTTGTGTATGGGGTTAGACAATAATTCAGTTTCATTCTCTTACATGTAGCTGTCTAGTTTTGCCAACACCAGTTGTTGAAGAGGCTGTCATTTCCCCATTGTATATTCATGGCTCCTTTATGGTATATTAATTGACCATACATGTGTGGGTTTATATCTGGGCTCTCTATTCTTTTCCATAGATTTATGGGTCCAGAACTGATGTTTGCAATGACATTCCTTTTCTCTCTTTTCCTCCCCCTTCCCTCCTCCTCCCTCTTCCCTTCCCCTCCCCTCTTTCTTCCCTCCTTCCCTTTCTCCCTGTTACTCTTTCTTTCCCATTGGGCGTTAAAGCCAAGCACACATTTATTGCCCACATGTCACATTCCCTCCATTAGTGGAGGATTCTCCAGGGCTGACTGTACAGAACTTTCTAGTAAATGATCCCACAGCATCACTGTAAAGGGTAGGTCACTGTTGAGAAGTGTTGTGGGTTTTGCAAGGAGAGGAATTCGGAGGACTTCCTACGCCATTTAGTGACCTGTTAATCTCCCAGGAATGTCTCCCCTGCATACGTTAATTGAGCATCTCTGAGCACATGCTGCCTCCACTGCAGATACAGAAGCATAAGTCTTCAGCAAGTGCCTGGCCTGCTTTAATCACCCCAAGGATCCGAAGCAAGTCACAGGTCTGCAGATGGCTCCAATGTATCACAGCACTTTCCTACCCAGTCACAAAGATTAACAGTAGTTCATACTCAGAGGGCACTTTTTCATTTCATATTTTGGAAACTTGAAATTTAATAACAAAACAAAACAGAGGCACTACAGAGACAATACATGGATACCAATGTCCCAATGGAACTAGTAGCAGATTTACAGTTTCAAGTGTTTTGCTTCTTGTGTGGAAAGATTTAAGAGTGTCAGATTTAAGTAACATTTTTATTCTTCTTCCATACTGCACTAGTACTTTCACTAAGATAGTGGTAAGTAGGAACCATAGGTTGTGTTTCACAATACAAAATCCAGCCTCATGGGCCTGGAAAAACAGCAGTTGTAAAGAACCAAGTAAATTGGTGTTAGGAAATGTTTTCATTTATTCAACAATGTAATAAATAAGAACCGGTGTTGATGTTGCAGAACATTTACACGATTTCCCTGCATCTCCATCTTTTTTTCTCAGACATGTGCTGAATCAAATTCTGGCACCACTAGAAAAGGCATCGTTGGGTGATGGTTACGTGTGTTAGCCTCAGTGCCTGCCCTTTGGGGTTCATATCAGTTGATGTAATCTTGGACAGTTATTTCAACTCTGCACGTGTCAACTGTCTTGTGGGAAAAATCATGGTTTGGTGCAAAGAGTAAAAGGAGCCATCTATGCAAGGAGCTTGGGGACAGTGCCTGGTGGATCATTGGTGCCAGTGAGAGCTTGTTGTCATTATTGTATTTTATTGTAATTCCAAGTTCTTGTCTTCCCCGTCCTTACCCTCTGGCAGAGGGGTCACGTGAGCAGATAGCCATTCATCTGTGATGGAGGTCAGGACAGAAGTGTTCTAGGAATGGGCATAACCCAGACCAGACCGGTCAGGGAAGTCTTGCTGGAGGAAGCAATGACTCAGTGTCTTAAACGACATGTTGCAGTGATCAGAGAGAGAGAACTGTGGGGAATACCAACATTTCAGGACCTGGTGGGAGAAGGGAATCTTGTAGAGCCTGAGAAAATGTGCTTAGAAATAAATGTTGGCAAAGAATTGCAGAACGTAGGATGAGAGGAGGTTCAAGAGGGAGAAAATGATCAACAACAGACACTCTTGTGGGTTCAAGAAAAATAAAGACTAGACAGCATCCATTAGATTTAGAGACATGAAGTCATTTGGCTTCCCTAAGGGTTATTTCAGTCCAGCGGTGGTGAAGCAGCCCTGTGCTCATAAATGTTTAACACCTGGTTGTCTTAAAGCATTTACCCATTTCTGTGGCATAAATACTACCAACATGGCCTAAGTGGGGGTCCCTGAATCCAGACTGAGTAGACATGCTTACAAGCTGGTCGTCTGTAGTCATGGCAGAGTGGCCAGGCGACAAAGCAGAGATGGGCAGACGTTCAAGTTTCAAGTTCATAAACTTTCGCTAGTATCTATATAAGCAATGTGGTCAATACACTGTCCTCAGTGCAGCTGCCCTTGACAACTGGATGCCGGCATTTGGCCTTGACCCTCCTCTCTGGGCACACCACCAATTCTAGGGTACTTTAGCCTTCCTGTTTTCAACAGCTCCTCCTCTGTCATCTCCCTCTCAGAAAAACCTGCTGCCTTACTATGAGTAAGCTGAAACCAAACTTTCCCAAGGCTCAACATGGAATGGAATATCAAAAAAAAAGGACTGAGCTTAAAGCGGGGTCCATCTGCCTCTTAGCACATTTAGGGCAGAGTGTGTCCTGACCAGCTGACACAGAATTCAGGGCCACCTGGCAGGGATGCTTAGGAGAGGGAAGGTGGCTCACCCTTTGCTTGACCACTCAGATGGATGATCTGATTTGGGGCTCAAAAAGCAACTTTTTAGTTTTAATCTGGTTTCTCAAGTAGCTGTACCTTACATGAATGAAAATATACTATCCAACTAATCTGATTTCCCATCTACTTGCTGGTTATGTCTTAATGCAAAATTATGCATTGACTTTCTGGCTAATACAGCAGCTTCCTGTGTGTTTGGGTAGTTAGGATTCAACACGTGACAGCCCCAGAGGGAAATGATGATAACAGCAAATGCTTACATAACACTCATTATATACAAGGCTCTCTTATAAGTGAATCCAAACAACATCCCAGTGAGGTCTCCATTTTACTTATGAGTAAATTGAGGCACAGATCAATTTAGTAATTGGTCCAAGGCCACACGGAAAGCATCAGAAACAGGTTCTGAATGTAGGCATGTGGTTCCTGGTGTCGTAACCAGTATCATATGCTGGCTTCTAACTGGTGTGTTCTGGAGCTGAAAATGACACCCTGCACCCCTTGGCCCTATCTAATTAGGTGCAGCAAGCCTGGAAGATTCCATGTAAACTACTAGCACAGGCTCTGTGCCCATCCCTGGAAGGGATGCAATAGAGGCTGAAGCAGGGCCTCTAAGGAAAGCCTCCTTCCCACTTTGAGGTGCTGACACCCACTTGTGCAGATCCTCTGCACTCACCTGGCTTCTGTGGTTTCTGGAGACTAATCAGTGGTTATTCTGGCCCCAGATATCTGCATCCTGGTGAAGAGGATTAGCCTGAGTTCTGGGAACACATTTCGGGTGACCTGCACAAGTAACAGATCCTGTCCTCCTGCACCCTTAACTCCCTGGGTACTATCAGAGAATGTTATTTGAGTTTCTTCTTGTCCCAGGCTCTCCTGATCATGCCTTACTTCCCCACTTCTTTGGGCACTTTGTATCTGAGGCTAGACCATTAAGAGGCTAATAAAAAGGGAATTCATTGGAGGCAGTAGTTGAAATAAAAAGTCATTCCTTTAGGACTCCCCTCCTTGGCTCTTCAACTCCTTATGAGAAGATGACAGGCTTTACCTTCCATGTTACCCACACCTTGGATGGAGGGAGTGGGTGCCCCTGTGAGCTGCTCTCAGGGAGCTTCTCAGAAGACAAGGCATCTCTGGGGGTGTGGAGGGGCCTCACTGACGAACAAAAGTAACTCCGGGGCAGAGGGAAGGACGGGTATCCCCTGGCATGTTCACACATCTTTTGTCTCAGGTTGAGTTTAATACTTTGGGTTTAATGGTGTCCTGGCTGTATTGGGAAGCTCACTGGATTGGGGCAAGACACAGCTAGATACCCCCTCCCCATCGTCATGGTAGAGGAAGAAGGTGCCCTTTGCAGAGAGGGCAAGGTGGTTGTGCTCAGGGCATGGAAGCAGCGTACTCCTCTGCTGGGGCAGCTCATGTAGCTCATCTGCTTCTTTGAGCGTTAGTGTCATCGCCCACAACAAAAGCCTGCAGCTGTAGGACTTCCAGACCCTGATAAACCTAACATTTCCATGGCTCTGTTGACAGTGTAGAAAATTCTGATAGAGACTTCTGTTGTTAGTGTTGTTGCATTAAAAAATAAATAAATCAAATTCATCTGCCCATGGCACCTGAGTCCTACAGGGCAAATACACAACAGCAATTCATTCTTGGAGATGGTATCCTCAGCGGGTATGGTCGCTAAATAGAATGAGTGTCCCTGTTTCTGCCTCGGGACCTGACTAGGTGGCGTGTGACATGGGTGCCTTTGTCCTTGATGGCAGGAATAAAAGGCAAAGCCGACAGCTCCACATCCACGTTTCCCTACAGTTTATGGATAATTAACAATTAACCTCATCCTTCTACAAGGCCTCAATTTATAGGGTTCTTAAACCCTTCCTCTAGCAAATGCAAGGCTTCACAAAACTTACAACAGCTTTTTCCACAAGCACACATTTGGGGACTGCCTACCGTCCAGATTGGTCTCTAAGTGTGATAGATGGCTCCGGGCATGGTGTCTGGGGCTCTGACAACCTGCTTGGTAGTAATACCACAGCCATCATCATAGGAGCCTATGAAAGGCCATGAGGGCAGCGTTGCTCAGTATCCTGACTGTATTTTCATCATCTAAAATGTGCTGCTGATGGTGGATAATTATACTGGGTCCTGAATATAGGTCAAGTTCTATGTTGAGGACTTAGTGTATACCCTCACTTAATCTTTGCAAGAATTTTTCAAGTTCGACAATAATATCCCTATTTACAGAGAAGAAAACTGAGGTAAAAAGGTGAATGTAACTTGCCCAGTAAGGGTAGGAGCATGATCCCAGAATCTGCTCTAGAACACCGGGCTCCCCTGGCTCCTGGGGGTTCTCCTGCCCTACCTTTCACCCCATCCCTTTGTCCCCCTCTTCCCCCCCGCCCATCCACCACCACACCCCTATTGGTCTCCTAACGTTTTAAGTTTTGTAATATTACTAGAGCTAACTCCCACTACTTTAGGCGTGAACTGACCTGTGCAAGCAATGTACAATGGGACCTTTTCCTTGCTAGTTCTGGACCAAGTGCTGGCATGCTCTAAGAACCACGTTTACTTTTCGTTGGCAGCCACATAACAGATTTTGCCCTAGTTGAGTTTCTTTTCAACTAAAATCCACAGAATCCACCCCCTGACCCCACCATCTCTGTCAGTTTACAGCTACTCCATACTCTACTTTTCCTACCGTATTATTATCATTATGTCTTAACCTAAGGGAAGCACTGTAGGGCATGGTTAAGAGGAGTCAGATGCTTTGGTTCGGATATGAATTTCTCCACTTAGTAGGCACGTTACCTTAAGTGGTTTACTATGTTTCTACATCTATAAAACACATCACAGTAGTGCTTATTACCTCCTTTGGTTATGGAGATTGAATTAATGCTTGTAAGCATTTAGCTTGCTATGTAGTAAGTGTTCAATAAATATTGTTGCTATGCTCCAGCTTTGTTGTTGCTGTCATATGCAAGTTGAATCCAGAACACTAATTGTCTAAAGCAAATCCATATATGCATCTCTCTTACACGATTAAAAATGCTGTAAAGTTGTATTTTTCATGTCGTGTCTGCTGTCTGTTATACAATATCTATAGTTATATATATTACAAGTGTATTACTGTATTGGGTCAAATACATAAAAACATGTACACCATACTTACAGGCAATTTAAGGGATTTTCAAGGGAAATTTTGGGTACCATATACATAATATTTGCCTTTCTGACTGACTTTAATACCTAGCCTCTTTGTAAGTGTTAACTGAACCTGTGTAAGGATAAATGTGTGATTAAACCACTGGAACCCTCCCCCTGCCTCCCCCAAGGGAACTAGCAAACCCCCATACAGCCTGTTCACCATGCAGAAACTAACATGGAGATGCTCTAGGGCTACAGGCTGTCCTAATACGGGAGGGCATGGGTGCCTCAGGTCTTCTTTGAGTGCCAACCATACTACTAGTGGGCTAGAAACTGCAGACCAGGAAGAATCAGCCAAAAGCCTCCAATCTTAAAAGAAAGGCATGTATCCAAATAACTGCAACAGTGTGGTGAGGTAAACACATTCCTGACTAATCTACCCAAGAGGCGCCTAGACCTGGGGGTTCACAGGGAAAGCTATGGGGAGGCAGTTTGAGGTTGGTAGAGGCAGCTGTGAGGAGGACTGAGAGTGGACTCTGAGGAGGGGCAGCACACGGGAAGCCTGAGAGCCCAAAAGGGCGTTTTGGTTGAGGCAGGAATCTGTGTGACTGGAGAGTGGAGGGAGGAGCAGAATGGGACCAGCAAGATGGCCTCAAGTGATTGGGAGCCATTGATGGTTAAAAGCAGAAGAACTCAGCGCACTGTCGTTGACTCTTGATTGAGGTTCTCCAGTTTTTATATTCCATTTCAATCTAAATCTAGAGATATATCTGAGTAATTCATTCCGTCAAGTATAGTTTTCAGAACAAAACTGTTAAAGTTCTTTAGCCTTCTTTGGGAGTGGAAGTGTCTGAGGAAAGGAAAGGTGTGTGTGTGTGTGTGTGTGTGTGTGTGTGTGTGTGTGTGTGTGTCTTCAAGATGAAAGTGGTAAGGAAATACAAAGAAATGAAGTTTTATGTTAGGGAAGTAGCATTATGGGAAAAACTTAAATGTTACATTTCTTACATAATGTTTCAAAGTTGAGTGAATAACAAAACTTAAATTATCTGGAGAAATAAGTACAGTAGCTAACATTTAATGGTGCCTCCAGTTCTCGAGACTCTATTCTAAACCCTTTCTGTGTGTTAGCTTGGCTAATACCTCGATCAACCTTTCAATAACTACTATTTTTACCCACCCTTCACAAAAAAAACCCAATGGACAGAGAGGTCAAGTAGACCTGGCAGCGAGAGAGTGGAGCAGCAGGGTGGGAACCCAGGCAATGTGCCTCGTGAGTCCACACATGTGACCACTATGTCCTATGACGCCCACGTCAGTGGCACTTGTCAAGTAAATCTTTCGTCTGTGTGTGGACGGTGGGTGGTGGCAGGAAGTGTAGCTTTGGGCTTGCTTTCTCAGTCTTTGACTGGCTCTGATCCTAGGAGCTCAAGGCTTGTTGTCATCATTCAAGCCCTTCACCATTAGCATCTCATGGCCAAGCAAGTGGTGGTTTTTTTCCCTCACAGACCCACTGACCAGCAGGATTTGAAATAGAGTCATTAGTTGAAAATACACTTTTGCTTTGCAGTTAGGTTACTAGTGCACCAAAGGAAACATGATTTTTAAGCCTTCTAACCAACTAGCCAGTGCTATTATTTTATTTAGAAATATTTTGTTTTTTAAACCAAAGCAATGTGCGCTCATAGAAGACAAATTAGAAAAAGTATATAAGCAAAAAGAGGAAAACCACTATAATCCTGCATTCCAGAGATCTCCACTGTTCTCACTGGTGTCATGCATGTTCAGTGTTACCAGACATCCTTTTCCCCAAAATATATTGATTAGCATTAGCCTTTCATTGGAGTGGTGGAACAGCCACTGTGCGAGAGGCAGATGTGGTGCTCTGGAGGCCAGAGGTGGAGGAGCTCCACGGCACGGCAGTTAATATGCCCTGCTTCTGGGAGGGTTGTTTATATATAGTTGGAGGAAAGAAGGGATTTTCTATCCCACCTGCACCTGGGGTCTCACCTTGGGGACCGAATGTCAAGGACCGGAGGACTGCACACACCCTTCAGCTTTTCTAGATGCTGAGATACATGCTGTTCTATTTCCACTCCTCCAGATTGCATGTCTCTGATTCACCAGCAATAAAAATATCAAACAGCCACAAAAGACAGAAATAAGACAAAAATGCTAGTGTCACTGAAATGTTGTTTCCCACTGGCGAAATCCTTGAAATCCTTATATTGCCTTTCAAAATGGAACTCGAGGTCATTGGTGTTTTCAAACCATTGATTCTGTTGCACAACATCAATAATTGGATTAGAGCAGTTCATCCATATTTGAAATGACAATTCAGACCTTTTTCCTTTAACTCTTACAGCTCCAAAAAGGTCTAGGGTGGAATGCTGTCAGTATGTACATACTTATTTACTTATTTGTAGAAATTCTTATTTGTTTTGGACCCAGGCACCTAGAGGGGACTTAAGTATATCTTCCAGTCTATAGCTTATGGTCAGCAGCAGATTTCAGGTCCTTCTCTGTTTGTTTGTTTAATTCCCATCATGCTCGACCTCTATTTCTCTAATCCATTGATATCGCTGTAATGGATTTGCTGTTTCTTTGACTACATGGACATTCTCCTAAAATTTGTCATTTTGTGTGTGCGTGTGTGTGTGAATTTGTTTTCAATTTTATGAGTCGTATTAAGAAGATCCCATTTTGTTTCTTAGTATTTTCAAATCTCACTGTTTCTAACATCTGACCAAGCTACTGTATTTTATTCTAGTTCATTGACTATAAGCTGCTTCCCCCCACTTTGTTCTCCATCTCCCTAGGGTTGGATATCTGGGTGGTCCTGCTCTCTGCCTCCATAAAGAGCGCCATAGTGGACACCCAAGTACAAGCCATTCGTGTACTGGGGGGAATTTCCTGAGGGCCTTTTTGTTCAGGGAAAGGCATACATATACTTAATCATGTTAAGTACTTCCAGATTATTTTATTTTTTAGTAAGTACTCATTGAGCATTTACTGTCTGCATCATATTATGCTTGTTGTTGAGAGGGATTCAAGAAAAACAGGACTCTGTTCTCAAGAAGTTTAAAATTCACACGGGAGAAAGTCACAATAAAGAGAACATGTGCAGCACAGAAATAATTTTTCGATGATCTGCTATATGCAAGACAGTTACATGCATCATTTTAGTCTTCCTAATCCTAGGAGTGTGTATTATTTACCATATTTACTGTTAAAGAAAAGGTACTTCAGAGTGGTTAAGTAAATTGCCCAGGGTTGCTCAGCTAGAATAATGGTTGTGCTAGTGTTTTAAACCCAGATCTCTTGCCTTTGGCAAAGTCATCCTCTCACTACTATGCATTACTACCTCCCAAGAGAAGATGCTGATTTTTGAAGAAGCCACTAATTCCTAGCAACCAGAGGGGCTCAATAAACATTTCCAAATTAATCATTGAAATAATAATGGCTAATACTTTTTGAGTAATGTTTGCTAAGCTCTATTTAAGTACTTAAAGTCTAGTAAAGTGTTCAATCTTACAATAATCTTACAAGGCTGATGTTGTTACTGTTAATCTCTTTCTTTTGCTCCCGAGGACTCCAAGGCATAGGGAGGCATGAAATAACAACCAGATCCATACAGAGTTGGATTTTAAAAAATTTAATCATCTTATTTTGAGATGATTATAGAGCCACATACAGTTGCAAGAAATAATACAGAGCAGTCCCATGAATCTTTTACCCAGTTTTCCCTAATGATAGCATCTTGCAAAACTAGTCCAATATCACAGCTAGGTTATTGACATGAATACAGTCAAGATACAAAAGGTTTCCAGGATCCCTCAAGCCTTTCGTAACACACCCACTTCCTCTGCCTCCACCTCCTCCTCAACTCCTGGCAACATATAATCTGTTCTCCATTTGTATAGTTTTATCATTTCAAGAATGTTATATAAATTATGCGTATAATTAACATGTATTTGTGCATATAAATGAACATTAAAATGTTATACATACATATATATTACCTTTTGGTATTTTCTTTGTCACTCAGCATTCTCTGGAGGTTCTTACAGGTTGGCACATGTATCAATACTCCTTCCATTTTATTGCTGAGAAGTATTCCATGGTATGAGAGTATCAGTTTGTTTAACCACTCCCCAACTGAAGGACATCTGGGTTTTTTCTAGTTTTTAACTATTAAAAGTAAAAGTGCTATAAACATGTGTGTACAGGTTTTTGAGTGAACATAAATTTTTATTTCCCTGGGATAAATGCCCAGGAGTTCAACTACCGGGTCGTATGGTACTTGCATGTTCAGTTTTTTAAAGAAATTGCAAAACTGTTTCCCAGAGTAGCTGCACCACTTTTCATTCCTGCCAACAACATGTGAGTGGTCTAGGTCCTCCACACGCATTCCCAGCATACAGTGTTGTCACTATTTTTTATTTTACCCATTCTGATAGGTGTGCAGTAGCATCTTACTGTATTTTAAGTTGCATTTCCCTAATGTGCAGTAATGTTGGACATCTTCCCAATGTCCTTGTTTGTGATCTGTTTATCTTCTTTAGTGAAGTGTTTCCTCATGCCCGTGTTTGTTTGGATTGGTTGCTTTATCTGCTGTTGAGTTTTGAAGGTTCTTTATATTGTCTGAGGATATAGTATATAGTCTGAGTATGGTAGTCCTTTATTGGATATGTGGTTTGAGAATATTTTCTCCCACTCTTCAGCTTGTCTTTGCATCCCCTTAACAGGGTCTTTCACAAAGCAAAAGTTTTAAATTTTGATGAGATCTAATTTGTCATTTTTCTTCAATGGATCATGCTTTAGTGTCAAATCTAAGAGCTTAAGTTGCTTAGACTTAAATCCTGAAGATTTTCTCCTTTTTTTTCCCCCATAAGTTTCATAATTTAAATTTTTACAGTTCTCTTCATGATCCAAAATTGGGTTAAATTTTGTGTAAGGTTTGAGACTTAGGTCATGGTTTTTGGTGTTGCCCATTGCTTCAGTTTTTTGCCTTTGGTTGCAGTTGCTGCAGCACCATGTTTTTTAAAGCTGTCTTTCTCCATTGAGTTGCTTTTTACTTTTGTCAAAAATCACTTGCTTGTGTGTGTAGGTTTGTCTCTGCATTTTCTATCCTGTTCCATTGATCTACATGTCTACCACCCTGCCAGTGCCACAGTTTTCATTACTATAATAGTCTTAAAATCAAGTAGTGTTATTCCTCCCTCTTCTTTTTCAAAATTATTTTAGCTATATCCTAGTTATTTTGCCACTCTACATATAAATTTCAAAAATATTTACAAAAAAAAGTCTTGCTGTGATTTTGATAGGCACTGTGTTAACATGTATGCCTGTTTGGGGAGAACTGACATATCTTTACTGTGTTGAGTTTGCCAATCCATGAACATGGTATGTCTCTCCATTTCTTTAATCAGAGTTGTGTAGTTTTCATTTTACAAGTCCTACATATATTTTGTTAGATTTATATATAAGTATTTTTTTGTGTGATTATAAATGATATTATTTTAAATACTGATATCCATGTTTTCACTGGTATGTAGAATTACAATGGATCTTTGCAAATTTTTCTGGTATCCAGAGACCCGGATGAACTCACTATTCCAGAAGTTGGATTTTTATGTGGGTTTTTTGTTTGTTTGTGATTATTGGACATTTTTGTATTAGCTTATGAGACTTGAGATCATATTTAAACCTTCTATCTTAGATGCCTTTGCTGACACTACTCTAGCGAGGGTTGGGGGGGGCAGGGCGGTGTCACCTGATTACTGCCAGGTGGAGGTAGCACTCCAGATTCCTCTATTGACACCTGGTTAGGGCTGCCCTTTCTGCCTAGCAGGGGGGAGAAGTGTAGCCGCCCTGTGTGGCCTCCACTAACAGTGCAGAGAGGATTTTGTGGGGGTGGCAGTAGTCCTTGTTCCTGGCTAGCAGCGATGAAAGTCTCCATTCCCTGCCTGACCTTCTCTGACAATACCTGCTACAGGTATTGCAGCACCCTAGTACAGCCTTACAAGGGTGGAAGTATAGATTCCCACTTGGCTTTTGTTGATGTGGGTGATGATAGGCCACAGTTTTCTTTTCTGTGCTATTGGGCTGGAATTGGGTGGTTATTGTCTAAAAGTCTTTCTTACTAGCTTGTCCCCTTCCTGGTCCTTTGGCTAGAGAGGAAGCAGGATTTTTTGGAGCTTTTTTGGTCCGCATCCATTGATGTTCCTGGTTGCCACCATTTCTAGCTCCAAACCTGGTATATACAAGGCGTAAAGAAACCCAGGGAGCTCAGCACCGTACTGCCTCTCAAATTCTGAGGTGCCTATGCCGGCTGTCTTCTTCCCTCCACCTGGCAGCATCTTATGTTTGTTGTATCTTTAATGTGCAGGGTTTCAGTTGTATTTAGCAGGAGGAATAGGGAAAAGTATGGTTATTCCTTCTTCTTGCAAGTGGAGGTGGAGGGTGGATTTTGAACCCCAGCAGTTTGGCTCTTGGTGTCTTGTGCTTAACAAGCCTGTTGAAGGGAAAGGAGAGAGGCACATTGTAGGAGTGGTTAGGGAGGCATCTGTAAAATCAGCCAAACTAGAGTTGGTCAGAAAATGTAGGTTTTGGAAAGCTAAGGTAGAAGGGAATTTTTAAATTAAAAGACTTCATTTATTTTAACATTAGGTTTTCAGAAAACTGAGTGCAAAGTACAGAGTTTCCATATAGCAACCTCCTGTTTCCCCATTACTAACATCTTACTTCAGTGTGTATATTTGCTACAATTGATGAGGCCGTAGGGCTATGTTATCATTAGCCAAAGACCATAGTTTACATTAGGGCTTACTCTTTGTGTTGTACACTTTATGGATTTTAACAAATGGGTGACAACATCCATCCACTATTACAGCATCATATAGCATCATTTCACTGCCTTAAAAATCTCGTCTCCACCTATTCATTTCTCCCTTTCCCTCCCCACCATCCCTACAACTACCGATCTTTTTGTTGTTTCCATAGTTGTGCCTTCCCCAGAATGTCATAGAGTAGGAATCATACAGCATGTAGCCTTTTCAGACTGGCATCTCTCACTTAGCAGTATGCAGTTAAGGTTCCTCCATGTCTTTTTGTGTATGTGTTTGTGTGGCTTGATAGCTCATTTCTTGTTAGTGCCTAATAATACTGCATTGTCTGGCTGTGCTGCAGTTTGTTTATCTGTTCTCCTCTTGAGGGATATCTTAGTTGCTTCCTGGTTTTGGCAGTTATGAATAAAGCTGCTATAAACATCTGTGCGTCTTTCGTTTGGTGGGAATAGAGGTCGGCTGCCAGCATCCAGGGAGCTGGGCTAGGTGGGGACTTTTGTTCAGTCTGCTGCCTTCTCTGAAGTGCCCAATCCCCCCTCCATCTGAACCTGCCTGAGTCATTCTATGCAGAGTGAAGCTACGACTTGCCTCCTGGGCCTGCTGTAGTGTAGGAGAGAGAATCTGGGGGTCTGCATGGTCTTTGTAAAGACTGATCCATCCTGTTTTTAGCTCAACCTTTAGCAGTATCTGCCACTTCTGGGGTTCCGTGATGCGAACCAGCCCTGAGTGTGCCTACTGGACCAGCCCCCGACTCCACCCAGCCCTTGGTCTTGGGTGTTGGCGCTCCTGGTTTGTCGAGCTGCTTGCAGCTTGCCCACATCACAATCTCCGGCCCACTGGGATGAGTCATTTTGTCTCCTATTTGTCTTTCTGTGATGCCTTATGGAAGTCCCCTGACTCATTCTTTTTAATAGTACCTGCAGCGTATACTGTAATATGAATGTAACTTATCCAACCATCTCTCTATTGATGAACTTTCAGGTTGTTTCTATACTTTTTTTTTTTTGGTTGCGGGGCTCTACACATAATGCTTGAATAAACATCCTCCTAATGTATCCTTTCTTACTAGATTATTTTATTTCTATAGAAAGATTCCCCCAAGTGGGATTGTGGGATCAAAGGGGTATGGGTTTTACATTTTAATTCGTATTGTCAGATTACTTTTCTGAAAGTTGGTTGCAATTTACATTTCCATCAGTACTGGAATCCCTTTCTCTTTCCAGTTGAGAAAATTAAGATCCCTGCAGGGCTAAGCCTGCTCTATTATTTTAAGCAGAGTATTTGCTATTAGATACTTCTTTTTCCTTTTTCAATAATAAATTTTGATAAATTTTGATAAATAATGCTGGGTTGTTTTTAAAGTAAGGCAGAAAATAGGAATATAACCAAAGGCTCCTCCTGGCAAAGGAACATGACCTCTCTGATGTTCCAGCGGCAAGCCCTTTGATTGGTGCTTGTGTGGACGCTCTCTGCGTCCTCCTCCTTGCAGGGGGCAGGGGCCGTTACTTCTTCAGGAGAGGGCTGTGACACCCACACATGTCCTGCAGGACTTCACTGCTCACTCCCACTGAAAAGGAGGGCTTCCGGAGCTGCTCCCCAGACTGATCTGGCATGTTTTTTTTGCCTTCAGGAACAAAATGTTCTGTTCCTGTGGCCCTTAGGGGCTCAAAGCTTTTTGTCTCTGGGCCACAGAGAGCAGTGCCCAAGCTGGTCTTACCAAGCATCATGACTCTCCAGTTGCCTTTCCCACTGTCCTGATTTTAACCTCCCTGCTGCTAACAAGTCCACGTGTGCTGTGCAGACAGCAGAAGCCCTGCTCTGTGGGAGGTGGTCGCCAGGTGGGCTCAGGCCTCCAGCGTGGTATGCGTGAGGTCTGCTCCCAGGGACCGTGTGGGCTCCTAGACCTGAAAGAACTGGCTCCTGGGCCCCACCTAGAGCTTTCTAGTGTCATGGCCAAGGGCAGCCCAGCTTCTCAAGCATCAGACGGGTCATCTGGAGAGCAGTGGCGATGACATTTTGTCTGTCTGCCACACCAGGTCACAGCGAGGGCGCAAGATGAGGTCTGTGCTAGCTCAGATCCCTGAGGCACACCCTCCCCGCCGCCTCGCTTCCCAGCACCCTCCCCGTCCAGCCCACCACTCCTGGTGAGATGAGTGGACCCCACCTGTCTCTCACAAGGACAAAGATTGGCTCTCCTCTGCCTGCCTCTGGGTTGCTTGTACCTACACAGTGCTTACTGAGTGAGCAAATAAAAATACACGTGGCTAGCTTCCCCTCCTGCTTTGTGACTTTCACAAAACCATGGGAACATTGACCTTTCATCATCCTAATGACAGTGACCTCAGTTTTCCTGGCTATCCGCCCTGTGCCAGAAACCCTCTAAGTACTGGACATTATGATCATATGGACAATATATGTTATTATTATGATGTAACTTTCATTGTATGCCATGCTTTGTAGTTGTTTGCTTAGTCCTCACAGCAGCTCCATGAGACAGGTCCTCAGAGCGTGACCATTTTTACGTCAGAGGAAAGCAAGAGGGAGGTTAAATGGCCGGCCCAGTGACTTTCAGCTGGGGCTCAAACACAGGCCTCTGGGTCCGTAGCCATGCCCTTCCCCTCCACTCCCGACTGCCTCCTTCATTTCCTCAGCCAAGGCTGTCACTGCGTCCCATCTCTCCACGTCAGCAGGAGATGCTGCAGTCCCTCTGAGAGGTGTCTTCTTGATACAGTGCATTAGAGTTTTGCCAGTTGATGTTTAAAAAACCAAAGGCATTTCAACAGACTCAGATTCTGCTGTATTCTCCCCATTTTTTCCCTCTTTGTCCTCTCTTTTCTTTCAGGGCATCTTCCAGAATGACTTAAGTTAACGAACATATACTATGTTCTAAATTCTTCATATATGCAAACTCATTTAGCCCTCAGAACAACCCAATGGGTAGGTACTATTATTATTCCCATTTTACAGGCACAGAGAGGGTAAGCCACTTGCCCAAGTTCCCACAGCTGCAGTAGGGAGAGCTAGGATTCAAACCCAGACACGCCAGCTCTGGAGTCCACGCTCTTGTTAACTGTTTATGCTGCTTGTTGTTGACATTTGTATAGTCAAAAATCTTTGATAGCCTCATGCTTGTTAATTAAGAGATGTTGGGATCCTTTGCCCCAGCCTTCAGAGCCCTTCAGAATTGCTCCCAACTTACTTTATCCTGCCTCATATCCAGGGAAAGCGTCTTACTTGCTACCCCTTTAGCCTGTTGTCTAGGCCTTCGGTGCCACTTACAGAGTATAGGGTCCAGCAGCTGATGTTCCTCTTTCCTGTTTGGTTTGGGGCAGGCACAGTGGATTATTCAGGATATACCAAGGACTATTCTCACCCCCCCGACCCCCATGCTGAAGGACTCACCTGGGGCACAAGCCCTGAGTGGTTTTTGTTGGACGTAATGAAAGAAACATAGTTTAGCTAGCATAGACTCACCTAGGCACTTGTGGAAAAGCACCATAGGGCACCCATCTCCCACCTTCTTTCCAAGACAATAGGCCCTTTCTTCCTCTGTGGAGTAAACTGATGTAGCTTTTCTGTTCTGAAATGAGAGCTTTATATACAAAAACCTATGCTGGTTTCTTTCCAAGAATACTAGAATGTTTTCCTATTTTGCATTTTCTTTATAGAGCTTATTAAAGGACAAAATCCACAGTTAGAAAATAATTTATTTGTCTTAAGCATACTTTTTTTAACTGTAGGTGTAACCAGGGAAAACCTTTAGGCTCCCTTTCAGAGATTCTGACTCATTCAGCCTGCAGTGTGTCCTGAAATTTGTATTTGTAAAAGCTCTCTACTCGATTCTGATGCATTACCCCCTTTGAGCACCACTGGGGTTAAGATGTTGCTCTGAAATGCAGTTAACCTTGGAAGAGGTAAAATGTTATGCCTCATATTCAGGGATGCAATAAATGTTGCCGGTCTCACAATACCTTACATGCAGCTTGTTCTGTTAAGTGGCACGGATCTATGGAGCAAAGATAAAACAGGACAATATGGTCTATACTTAAAGGAAAGGGAATGGTTTATTAAATGCTGAGTTCTTATTTGTTAGTTTTTTCAAAAGCACCCAATAAAAATACCCTTCTGTTTAATTTACCAGGGGATTTATTTTATTGTGAGTTTGAAAACTTCAACTTTATGCAATAAACTTTGCACTCCACCTGATGTTGTGGAAACATCTTGCTCTGAGGTGTTGAAAGCCCAACATGACAATAAACACATCTACACATAAAGTAAAACCAGGAAAAAGACAGAGCTTAAAGTTTGTCCTTTTTTCCAGAATTTTTACTGTGTTCCCACATTCAGGTTGTCAGAACATCACGCAGAGCAAAGTTCTGCATGGCTAAGGGAAAGCTCATTGTGTGGGAAGATCTTGATTATAGTCATTACAGATGGGACATATTCCCTATGGTATTGTTTCAACCTCCACAGTATCTTACAGGGGAAGAGCTAACCAATAACTCTTACATATCCAGATGGTTGTTTCCTTAAACGCTAGAGTTGTGTTATGTGTTCCATTATTCTGGGCTTGAACCAGTGTTCATTGGTAACATCATCTATGGTGAGGGGCTCCAGGTACAGAAGAAGGTGGACGTCCATTGAGAAAGTTGTAGGTTCCATGGCATGGATGATGGAGGAGGGTACACGGAGGCAGGGCTCCAGAGACAGTGAGCTCGGGGGACCTCAGGGCAGGAGAGAATTAAAGTATCTAAAGCAGGCTTTTCTCTTTCTTTTGCCTATGGTGTGGACTAAATGACCTCTGAACTTCTTTCCAACCCTATGGACGTAAGATTCTAAATTATCCTCCAGTCCCTCACCTTGCTGTTTGAATCCTTTTATCGCCTGGTTATCTTTTTCATAATCTGAATACCCTTTTGCTCCCCAGAATTCTCTCCTCGCTGGTGAGCTCATTTCTTCCTCTGGACCTTTGCTCTTGCTTTTTCTTGTGAGCCCTACCCACCGCCACTGTGCGCATACACCACGACTGGGTATAAGACCTTTCCTCCTCTTACTCCCCTGCTGCCCATGAGGTTTCTTTTCATCTTAACCAGCAAAGCCTGCCCTAATCATCTAAGCATCTCCATTCCTTAAGATCCTGTGGAACCCCTTCCCTGCAGTACAATACAGCACTTTATACTTGCTGTTTTCAGGGTGAGTCAGTAGAGTTTTCAGAGGTTACACCCAAGGATCAGCGGATGGGCGGAACCAAGAAGGTGCAAGACGGGATGAAGCAGGGCCCTCCCAGGCCTCCCATCAAAGTGGACATTCCTACAGAGCAGAAACCATGCCTTATAATCCTCAAAATTCCTCCTCAGCATTTAGTGATTCACTGTCCTGCAGCACAAACAAGCAAACAAAAACAAAGTAGGAGAACTGTTCCAGGGAGCACTCAGACTTTATTTGGAAAGTGTGTAGTGATTAAAGTCTCCTGAGGTCAGCACAGACCCTTTGAAGCTGTGTCCTGCTGTTCCACAGTGATTTTCATGTCTCTAAAATATTTGACATTAAAACTTGGTGCAGGACGTGGGAGTTGGTACTTCAAGGAGGGTGGTGAATCTTAGTGAAAAAGGTTTCAGTCTCTTGAGTGTAGCCTTGAAAAGTGGAGACATTGCCCATAATTGTTCAGGGGTCTCCATTCAGAACAGGGAACAGTTCAGATCATGTGCTGTGAAGAAAGTAAAGCAACATGACAGGAGAGAGAGGTTTGAGAATATGCACTTGCCACTCTCTGAAAAGTGTCTGTGGGAAGATCAACACCAGGAGAGCAGAAACGTTTCTCCCCAACCCAGCACAGAGGAGGTGCTCAGTAAACCTTTGTTGAATGAATGAGTAAATGAATAAAAACTCTAACCCACTATGCCATGGCTGGTACATCCCTGTACTGGGCGATGCCCTTCTGGTTGATGGATGGGGTCTCTATTTGTTCAGGGCCATGCTGAACTCTATTTCAGCCTTTCCTGTAGTTTGCAGACCCTGTAGCTAAGATTCGCCTTCCTTCTGAAATTGCCAGCCACCAGTCTCTTCAATGTTTTACTCTGTTTACTTAGATAGGGGATCAAAGAATGTCATTTTTGAGCAGAAACAGGAAGTCTGAGGAGCCAGCCATGCAGTATTTGTGGACGAGACCTCCAGGCAGGGAAATGGGAATAATGTGAAAGCCCTAAAGAAGGAGTAACCTTGGACTGTTGGAAGCAAGAAGATCCCTATGGCAAGAATGCAGTGAGCTGAGTGATCAGAAAGGCTGCTAGGGCCAAATCATGTCGGGCCCTGCAGGCCATCCGAGGAAGACTGGGGTATAATCTCACTGCACAGGGAGGTTATTGAGGGCTATTACCTGACCGAAGTGCTTCCCTACGTATTTGAATGTCATAGCAACCTGGAGCAAGTTAGTCTGATGTGGTGATTCCCATTAGAGCTGTAGGAAATGAGTCCCTGATAGGCTTGGAGGCTGAAACCCAGACCGCCTGATGTCCATGGAGTTCTGCAAGCTGTCGCATGCTGGCTCCACGCGTGAGGCCCCAGGAGGCCGGCCCACAGCCAATCATCGTGCTGTTCTCTGACAGGTGAAAAGGCAGTGCTGTGCGCGCGGAGCTGAGCGCTTTTTGCCAAGGAGCCCTTCCTCCGCTTGCAGTCGGTCCCCTCTGTAGAGTGGCATATTCGGTTTTGGTGCCATACTTTGGGACAAGGTGGGGAAATTGGAGATGTGCCAGAGAAACAAAATAGATAAAAAGATGCATTTGTGGTCTTATGGGAGAAGGTTAATAGACAAAGAGGTTTGTAATTTTTTCCCCTTGAGAAACAACAGTGAGAGATGAGGCAACAATGATTCTCAAATAATGGAGATTTCTGGCAAGTTACTTCCATTTCCACAGGAGATGAAACGAGAGAAGGTCAGCTTCAAGTGCCACGACGTGAAGTGAGGGCTCAAGGAGCTTATTAACAGCACGCATTGTTAGACACAGAAGCCGACCGTTCAGAGCGACCGTAGAACCCTGATCCCAAGGACTCTGAAAAGCAAAGACCGACTCTTCTGGAAAGTTTGGGTACCGACTCTTGCTGGGGCTCCCTGACCTTCGTAATCTAGACTCTCCGAGTCTGCGATCCTCCGAGTTTAAGGTCCTCACCGAAAGAGTTCAGGTTTGGCACAAGCTGCCCTGGGACAGGACCCCTCTGGGCTTCCCCGTGATGCTGTGGCAACGGGTGAGGCTGAGGCATACTGGAGAGGGTCTCGGGGCACTGCTCTCCACCCAGAGGAGCTTCCTGTTCATTTCTGGAAAAATGACCCGGCCCCATCGTGGCTGAAAACAGTCATTCTCCATGTTGCTGGAGCAACTCCCTGGTAGGCCCTTGTGCATTACTTAGCTTCCCCTTCCTTACCTGTGCCTCATCCTCAAGCTGCACAGCATAGATTAATCCATTTGGGGCAGAAAAAACAAAATATAACCAAAAACACCCACCTGCTAGGTCAGAGAGATGCTTCCCATGTCCCTTAGCAGCCGTTCCCAGCCTTGACAGCGCTCACGTGAGACTCCTGTTCTCTCACCAACTGTCCTCCAGGCATGGGTTCTGCAGGGACAGAATGTGGGGCGGGAGTATTCGTGGCTCATCACAACTCAGCAATGTGGGGGACCCAGGAGCTCTTGTCTCCTGTCCGGCGGTGCAACACAGCCTTTCCTTATGTAAATTCTGTTCGGGACACTCTGCCCAGCCCTCTGCAGCACCTGACCTGCCTTCCCAACCAGCGGCGCCATGATTCTTGACTTTTTCTTGATGTCGATGTATCACGTCCTTGGAACTGGAGTCTGATGTAGCTGTTCTTCCTCCCAGCCCATTCCTTTCTGTCCCTGAGGGGCACCATCTCAGGGTTGGGGGAGGCGAAGCTCACCATACCATGAGCCGGGCATTTCGAGGCCATGATGGCAGCCAGGATTCTGGCTGTGTTCAGTGGGGTTTGGGTAACAGCATGAGCAGGAGATAGGATTTGTTTTGTTCAATTCTGTTAGTTCAGTCATTCATTTGTTTTTCTTTAGTTCATTGATTCACACGTTCAGGTGTGCCAGCGCCCTGTGGGAGCAGATAGGATGCAACCGTAGCCGAGACAGACTAAACCTCCAGTCTGATGGAGTTACACTGGAAGGGGAGGGACTGGGGAAGTAGACAACAAACCAGATAGTTTCAGAAGTTGATACGTGCTGTGAAGGATAAAAGGTAGAGGACATGAGGGTTCCTGGTGGAGGAGGAGGGCTGGGGGTGGGGAGGCCCCTCTGTGGATGACAGCCCGGTGTACCAGCTCATGCCTGCTCTGGCGTGGCCCGACCTGCTCGTGGGGGACAGTAGCACAGAGGGCTGTCACCTTCTGCAACTTCCAGCCCAGCTGAATTGCTCATGTTCTACTTTCTCAGGAAACTCACAGACCCTCTCGTTTGTTTGTTTTGATAAATATAACCAATGAAACATCTGAGTTAGTGCAAAAAACATTCAGACTTCCTCATTTGGAGTAAATTAAATATAAAGTTGTCACCACTCACTCCTTGTTTACCAAGTGACCTCGGAGCTGTGGTGTTGGTGCTGGAGCTTGGCCAGGAGGTGCTGCCCTCAAGGACTCAGTCTGGGGAAAGCAGAGGGATAAATACACTGTTGAAAGCAAGGAGGGCCCCAGGGCCTGCTCGGGGACAGAAGAGGCCTGTTTGCATTAGGATGTACTGGTACGTGGTCCTGCGAAAGTCCAGTCAGTAGTAATGGGGCCTTACATTTTTTAATGTGGCAAAACAGATTTTATTAATAAATGTTAGACCTAAGTTAAGAGCAGTATCCATGAACTGCAGAACTAAGGCTTTTGTCTTATAATGATTATTTTCATGCTTCTCTTCTAACACATGATTCCTGAAAAAACTCAGTATTGCATTTTATATTTAAGTGATGCCCTATTGAGCATTGTATTAGTAACAATTTATAATTGAGAGTGCATATTTCAGTTATGAGAAACAATCGATTAGGCTTAAAAGAAAATCAGCCAACTTAAAATGGAAGAACTGTCCCTCTTGATTCCTGTGTTTATCTGGACACTCTATAAACATTTTCCAAATAGTCCTTGGAGTTTTTGTTTTTTGTTTTTTTGTTAAGTGTGGTAAAACACACACAACATAATATTTACCATCTTTTTTTAATTAAAATTTTTATTTTGGTATCATTAATCTACAATTGCATGTGCAACATTATGGTTATGAAACTCCCTACTTGATCAGGTCCCCCCACCAACCCCATTACAGTCACTGTCCATCAGCGTAGTGAGATGCTATAGAGTCACTACTTGTCTTCTCTGAGTTGTACAGCCCTCCCCGTGCCCCCCCAACATTGTGCCTGGTAATCGTAATGCCCCTTTTCCCCCCTTGTCCCTCCCTTCCCACCCATCCTCCCCAGTCCCTTTCCCTTTGGTAACTATTAGTCCGTTCTTGGGTTCTGTGAGTCTGCTGCTGTTTTGTTCCTTCAGTATTTTTTCTTTGTTCTTATACTCCACATATGAGTGAAATCATTTGATACTTGTCTTTTCGGCTTGGCTTATTTCACTGAGCATAATACCCTCTAGCTCCATCCATGTTGTTGCAAATGGTAGGATTTGTTTTCTTCTTATGGCTGAATAATATTCCACTGTGTATATGTACCACATCTTCTTTATCCATTCATCTACTGATGGACAATTAGGTTTCTTCCATTTCTTGGCTATTGTAAATAGTGCTGCAATAAACATAGGGGTGCATCTGTCCTTTTCAAATTGGCTGCTGCATTCTTAGGGTAAATTCCTAAGGAGTGGGATTCCCGGGTCAAATGGTATTTCTATTTTGAGGTTTTTGAGGAACCTCCATACTGCTTTCCACAATGGTAGAACTAATTTGCATTCCCACCAGCAGTGTAGGAGGGTTCCCCTTTCTCCACATCCTCGCCAACATTTGTTGTTGTTTGTGTTTTGGATGTTGGCCATCCTCACTGTGTGAGGTGATATCTCATTGTGGTTTTAATTTGCATTTCTCTGATGATTAGTGATGTGGAACATCTTTTCATGTGCCTGTTGACGATCTGAATTTCTTCTTTGGAGAAGTGTCTATTCATATCCTCTGCCCACTTCTTATTTGGATTATTTACTTTTTGTTTGTTGAGGTGCGTGAGTTCTTTATATATTTTGAATGTCAACCCCTTATCTGACATGTCATTTATGAATATATTCTCCCAAACTGTAGGACGTCTGTTTGTTCTACTGATGGTGTCCTTTGCTGTGCAGAGCTTTTCAGCTTGATATAGTCCCACTTGTTCATTTTTGCTTTCATTTCCCTTGCCCAGGGAGATATGTTCATGAAGAAGTTGCTCATGTTTATGTCCAAGAGATTTTTGCCTATGTTTTTTTCTAAGAGTTTTATGGTTTCATGACTTAATTCAGGTCTTTGATGCATTTGGAGTTAACTTTTGTGTATGGGGTTAGACAATAGTCCAGTTTCATTCTCTTACATGTAGCTGTCCAGTTTTTCCAACACCAGCTGCTGAAGAGGTTGTCATCTCCCCATTGTATATCTAAGACTCCTTTATCATATATTAATTGACCATATATGTTTGGGTTAATGTCTGGATTTTCTGTTCTGTTCCACTGGTCTGTGGGTCTGTTCTTGTGCCAATACCAAATTGTCTTGATTACTGTGGCTTTGTAGTAGAGCTTGAAGTCAGGGAGCATAATTCCCCCTGTTTTAGTCCTCCTTCTCAGGATTGTTTTGGCTATTCAGGGTCTTTTCTGGTTCAATATGAATTTTAGAACTATTTGTTCCAGTTCATTGAAGAATGCTATTGGTATTTTGATAGGGATTGCATTGAATCTGTAGATTGCTTTAGGTAGTATAGCCATTCTGACAGTATTTATTCTTCCTAGCCAAGAGCATGGGATGAATTTCCATTTGTTAGTGTCCTCTTTAATTTCTCTTAGGAGTGTCTTGTTGTTTTCAAGGTATAGGTCTTTCACTTCCTTTGTTAGGTTTATTCCTAGGTATTTTATTCTTTTTGATGCAATTGTGAATGGAATTGTTTTCCTGATTTCTCTTCCTGTTAGCTCATCATTAGTGTATAGGAAAGCAACAGATTTCTGTGCGTTAATTTTGTATCCTGCAACTTAGCTGAATTCAGATATTAGTTCTAGTAGTTTTGGAGTGGAGTCTTTAGGGTTTTTTAAATACAGTATCATGTCATCTGCAAATAGTGACAATTGACTACTTCTTTACCAATCTGGATGCCTTGTATGTCTTTGTTTTGTCTGATTGCCATGGCTAGAACCTCCAGTACTA
Source organism: Smutsia gigantea (assembly GCA_032199065.1). Classification (NCBI taxonomy): domain Eukaryota; kingdom Metazoa; phylum Chordata; class Mammalia; order Pholidota; family Manidae; genus Smutsia; species Smutsia gigantea. Next base: position 292,581 of record JAVSCE010017795.1, on the reverse strand, counting down.
TGTTGAATAACAGTGGGGAGAGTGGGCATCCCTGTCTTGTTCCCGATCTTAGATGAAAAGCTTTCAGCTTCTCGCTGTTAAGTATGATGTTAGCTGTGGGTTTGTCATATATGGCCTTTATGATGTTGAGGTACTTGCTCTCTATACCCATTTTGTTGAGAGTTTTTATCATGAATGGATGTTGAATTTTGTCAAATGCTTTTTAGCATCTACGGAGATAATCATGTGGTTTTTGTTCTTCTTTCTGTTGATGTGGTGGATGATGTTGATGGATATTCGAATGTTGTACCATCCTTGCATCCCTGGGATGAATCCCATTTGATCATGGTGTATGATCCCCTTGATGTATTTTTGAATTCGATTTGCTAATATTTTGTTGAGTATTTTTGCATCTACGTTCATCAGGGATATTGGTCTGTAATTTTCTTTTTTGGTGAGGTCTTTGCCAGGTTTTGGTATTAGAGTGATGCTGGCTTCAAGAATGAGTTTGCAAGTATTCCCTCCTCTTCTATTTTTTGGAAAACTTAAAGGAGGATCGGTGTTATTTCTTCTCTATATGTCTGGTAGAATTCAGAGGTGAATCCATCAGGCCCGGGGGTTTTGTTCTTAGGTAGTTTTTGATTACCGATTCAATTTTGTTGCTGGTGATTTGTCTGTTTAGTTTTTCTGTTTCTTGCTTGGTCAGTCTTGGAAGGTTATATTTCTCTAAGAAGTTACCCATTTCTTCTAGGTCTTCCAGCTTGTTAGCATATAGATTTTCATAGTATTCTCTTATAAATCTTTGTATTTCTGTGGGGTCTGTCGTGATTTTTCCTTCCTCATTTCTGATTGTGTTTATGTGTGTAGATTCTCTTTTTCTCTTAATAAGTCTGGCTAGGGATTTATCTATTTTGTTTATTTTTTCAAAGAACCAGCTCTTGGTTTCATTGATTTTTTCTGTTGTTTTATTCTTCTCAATTTTATTTATTTCTTCTCTGATCTTTATTATGTCCCTCCTTCTGGCCACTTTGGGCCTCATTTGTTCTTCTTTTTCCAATTTCAGTAATTGTGTCTTTAGACTATTCATTTGGGATTCTTCTTCCTTATCTTTAAATAGGCCTGGATTGCAGTGTACTTTCCTCTTAGAACTGCCTTTGCTGCGTCCCACAGAGGTTGCGGCTTTGTGTTATTGTTGTCATTAGTCTCCATATATTGCTTGGTCTCTGTTTTAATTTGGTCATTGATCCATTGATTATTTAGGAGCATGTTGTTGAGCCTCCATGTATTTGTAACCATTTTTGTTTTCTTTGTACAATTTATTTCTAGTTTTATACCTTTGTGATCTGAAAAGTTGGTTGGTAGAATTTCAATATTTTTTAATTTACTGAGGTTCTTTTTGTGCCTAGTATGTGGTCTATTCTGGAAAATGTTCCATGTGCACTTGAGAGGAATGTGTATCCTGCTGCTTTTGGGTGCAGAGTTCTGTAGATGTCTGTTAGGTCCATCTGTTCTAGCATGTTGTTCACTGGCTCTGTGTCTTTACTTATTTTCTGTCTGGTTGATCTGTCCTCTGGAGTGAGTGGTGTGTTGAAGTCTCCTACAATGAATGCATTGCTGTCTATTTCCTCCTTTAATTCTGTTAGTATTTATTTCACATATGTCGGTGCTCCTGTGTTGGGTGCATATATATTTAAAATGTTATATCCTCATGTTGGACTGACCCCTTACCATTATGTAATGTCCTTCTTTATCTCTTGCTACTTTCTTTGTTTTGAAGTCTATTTTGTCTGATACAAGTACTGCAACACCTGCTTTTTTCTCCCTGTTGTTTGCATGAAATATTTTTTTCCATCCCTTCACCTTTTGTCTGTGTATATCTTTGGGTTTGAGGTGAGTCTCTTGTAAGCAGCGTATAGATGGGTCTTGCTTTTTTATCCATTCTGTTACTCTGTCTTTTCATTGGTGCATTCAGTCCATTTACATTTAGGGTAATTATCGATGGATATGTATTTATTGCCATTGATGGCTTTAGATTCATGGCTACCAAAGATTAGTATCTAACAGTCTAACTTAACTTTCTTGTTAAGTTATTATAAACACAGTCTGATGATTCTTTATTTCTCTCCCTTCTTAGTCTTCCTCCTCCATTCTTTATATACTAGATGTTTTATTCTGTGCTCTTTTACATTTCCTTTGACTGTTTTTGTGGATAGTTGATGTTACTTTTTGCCTTTAGTTAGTATTTGGATGGTCTTCTTTCTTTGCTATGATTTTATTTTCTCTGGTGACATCTTTTTAACCTTAGGAGTGCTTCCATCTAGAGAAGTCCCTTTAAGATACCTGTAGGGGTGGTTTATGGGAGGCAAACTCCCTCAGCTTTCACTTGTCTGGGAATTGTTTAATCCCTCCCTAAAATTTAAATGATAATTGTGCTGGTTACAGTATTCTTGGTTCAAGGCCATTCTGTTTCATTACGTTGAATATGTCATGCTATTCTCTTCTTGCCTGTAAGGTTTCTGTTGAGAAGTCTGATGATAGATAGTCTGATGGGTTTTCCTTTGTAGGTGATCTTTTTTCTCTCTCTAGCTGCCTTTAATACTCTGTGCTTATCTTTGATCTTTGCCATTTTAATTATTATGTGTCTTGGTGTTGTCTTCCTTGGGTCCCTTGTGTTGGGAGACCTGTGTGCTTTCATGGTGTGAGAAACTATTTCCTTTCCCAGCTTGGGGAAAATTTCCTCTATTATGTCTTCAAAGACACTTTCTATCCCTTTTTCTCTCTCTTCTTCTCTGGTACTCCTATAATGCGAATATTGTTCTGTTTGGATTGGTCACACAGTTCTCTTAATATTCTTTCATTCCTAGAGATCCTTTTATCTCTCTCTGCCTCAGGTTCTCTGTATTCCTGTTCTCTGATTTCTGTTCCATTAACAGTCTCTTGCACCTCATCCAGTCTGCTCCTAAGCCCGTCGATCGCTTGTCTGATTTCTGCATTGTCTTTCCTCATTTCCTCCCTTAGCTCTTGCATATTTCTCTGTAGATCCATCAGCATGGTTATGACTTTTATTCTGAATTCTTTTTCAGGAAGATTGTGTAAGCCTATCCCATCAGGCCCCTTCTCTGGGGTTGTCTGGCTAATCTTTGTCTGTACCACATTCCTCTGTCTTTTCATGTTGATAGAAGCGGTCGCTGGTAGGCGCCACATGTGTCAGCTGGGAGACCAAAGTCCCTTCCTGCTTGTTGTTCTCCTTGCCCTACTCCAGGGTCTGAACTGATTTCTCGCACACCGGGAGGCAGTCTATGGGATAATTCCCGGAGCTGCCTGTGTGCGGGGTCGCCCTCATTCTAGCCTATAGCACTGTGGGGATCTTAAGTCTTACTGGGTTCCTTCTGGTCCCCTTGGTGCTTTCCAGCCCTTGTTGTGGGTTCTGGGGTCCTTCCCCCTTAGCTGCGTGCCAGCCGGGAGTAGATTCTGTGAGGTTGCTATGGGCGGGGCTGCTCCTCCCCTGTTCTGCAGCAGTGGTGGATCCACCAGACCCTTTGTGGCGCTGGCGGGGGTGGTGCGGGGGGACGAATGGCAGGCTGCTGATCTCTGTGGGAAGCCTCGGTGTGGCTGCTTTACCCTGCCGCCAGCCAGGGCGTCCAAAATTCCCCAAGACTCCCAGCCCGCTGGGCCGAGTGTGCTGGGACGATTTTGTTCTGCTGTTGGGCCCTTGTCTCTTTAAGACTTTTAAAAAAGCGCCCACTTTTCTTTTGTCCCTGAGAGCTGGCTGGTGGGCCCTCTTGCAGTCTTCATCTTGAATCCTGCCCTTCTGTTTCTCTAATCTTTGATACACCACACGATGTGTGTCTGTGCTCCCGGCGTCGATCACCAGGGCTGGTTATTTGGCGGGCCTGTGCTTCCACTCCCTCCGCACTCTGATTCTTTTCCTCCCGCCAGTGCACTGGGGTCGGGGGAGCGGTCGGGTCCCGCCAGGTCATGGCCTTGTATCTTACCTGCTTCATGAGGCGCTGAGTTCTCTCAGATGTAGCTTTAGCCTGGCTGTTGTACTGTAACTTCTGGTCTCTCTTTTAGGAATAGTTATATTTGTTGTATTTTCACAAATATATATGGTTTTGGTAGGAGATTTCCGCCGCCCTTCTCATGCTGCCATCTTCCCAGAAGTCCTTCTATCTTATCGATTTTTAAGTGTACAGTTCAGTGCCATTAAATACATTCATATTTCTGTGCGACCATTGCCACCATCCAGCTCTAGGACTCTTTTCATCTTGTGAAAAGACCTTGGAGTCTGTACAGCTTCTCTGGCTTGTAGGTGTGTATTTTATTTAGCCCTGTCACTATACTAGGGATTTGACATGTTATCTGATTTACTTCTCATCATAATCCTGTAAGGGGCACATTATATACACTGTTTTTACCAATGAGCACACAGACTGAGCGCGATCAAGTGACTTGCATGGAAGGTAGACAGCCCATAGCTGTTGGAATGGGAATTTGAACCCAACTCCTTCCAAAGGCAAAATGCTCTTATTGTCACAGTGACTTTCAGTTCGAAGTTTTGATTCAGGCCTCTTGACTTCTGTCAGTTGCTGACAGAAGCACACGTCAGAGACCTGTTCACATTTTGTTAGAATACTAGGCATGCTTCCTTTGTCCTCGGGTTTTCCTAATCAGTAAATAGGAGCACCAACACAACAGACGTATGTAAAAGCAGCTAAAAATTAAAATTGTAGTTTTTGAAGAGGATGTGGAGCCATATCCTGAAAATGTAACAACTGTATATACCTCTGCTTAGAATATTCTCCCCATCCAAAAAGCCATGGGTTGGTTTTTAATGCTAACAGGAAGAAGTGACTCTCTCTCCTCTCGTACGTGCACCTTCCTGCCTATTGATGATGGCATTTGTGTCTGTCTTTCATGAAAACTCATGGATACCTGACATAAGTTTCCTTCTTAATCTCCTCGTTGGCCAGGCTGGGTGTGAGGATCAGCGGTGGAAATGTTAATACTGGAGGTCTGGGGCAAAGCCTGATGTCGGTGTTTCTGGATTTGCTGATGTACAGGTGGCTTCCTTTTGGGGAGAGGCAAGTCAGTTTCATAAAACTGTGCGAATGTTAGTTATCCTTTTTATTCTTGGAGGAAGCAGTCTGTTAGAGAACATGATTGGGAGTCAGTAAAGCATCCTTGGCCCCCTTCCCCTTTATGATGCTGTGGTGCTATATTAAGGCATATCACTCAGATGGTGACACCAAACATATGGCAGAAGAGGGAAGGAAACGTGTTCTTTCTCTAGTTTGACATGCACATAAGAGGGAAAACACTGCAAAGGTACAAGCTCACTTCTAATCTTAGAGAGTAGAGGAAGGCCACCCCAACCCCCCAACCTGGTAGCCTCCCCACCGTCCCCACTGCCACCCTCCTCCTGGCCTGGGCCTCGGGTGCCTAGGCGCAGCAGGGTGGTGGGCGGAGGCAGGTGGGTCCCCGACAGAGGCCCTGAGAAGCCCTCAGGGAAGGGGCCACCCCCGCCTCCTCCCTCTCCATCTCTCCAACTGCACCCTGCCACCCACCAGGTCCTGCTCTCACACACACACATGCACACAGCAACACCTTCCTCATTGCCTGACTGGGAGTTCCATGCGAAGGACTGGGGACTGATGGGAGCTAAGCTCCTACCCTACTTTTCAGTTTTCCTCATTCACAGATCCCAAGCTTTCAGCATATGACGCTTCTGTACTTACTTTTAATGACTCTGCAGCGCCATCTGGATAAAGTCCAAATTACTGGCCTGGTTGGTTTCTGTGATCTAGCCTTATGTTCTTGGCATCATCCTGTCACATCCATCCAACCTCCTCCCTCCCCACAGCCTTTTATAATCCAACCATATAAATTCCATGCTGTTCACAATGCATGGCGCTCTCTGCTACCTGGGCCTTTTGCAGAGGCTTTTCTCTGCCTGGAGGACTCCGTCCCCTTTTTTCCACACTCCTACCTCACTTTACTGGTCCTTCATCTGTCTTGTTCATTCTGACTAAAACTGGTCAGGCTTCCGTCCCATGTGATCCCATTAACATGTAACCCACAGCAGCAGGAAAGCCTGTGTGCTGGGGTCTCCTCAGGCAACCTGAGGGGTTTACGCACAGTTCATCCTCAGAGGACAGTAACAGTCTGCCCAGGCACCTGTGAACGCTCTCCAGCCTTCGCTGCATAGCCCTCCCTGCCTCTCCATCATCAGATCTGGGGATGTGGAAGAAGGAGGTAGGGGGAGGAAGGGGACACTGCCTGCCTTCCCTCTGCTGTGGTAGAAGCATCCTCAGAGACACCTTCTCTGGCCCCTGCAGTCCCCCTTACTGTCCCTGTCATTCTGCTGCTTCCTCCCAGCTTTCATAACGATCGGGCCCAACCTTACCAGGCTGTCATCTTTCTCCACCCTCTCTGAGCTGTCCTTCTCACGAGGGCAGGACCTCATCCTTCTGGTCTCCCTTTAGCTCTAACACATTGCTCCTTCCTGAGACATATAAAACATTCAGTATTTGTCTGCTGAATGTGTACATTAATTATTTCAGTTGACAGTAATGTCCAGGACTTCCAGCATCTCAAAGAGAAAGTACTCTTTCTCTTTTTTTACCTAACATATCCAGAGAAGAAGCTTTTTAAGAGGTATGATCAGAACTGTAACTCTGGGGAGAGGAAACCCCAGGGCAAAATACCTAGCTGAAACTGAAATCAGTCAGAGGGAAAAATAAAGTTTAAAACCTGTTTATTGCTTACAAACAGTGGTCCAGGGCTGTTTCTCTTAGAAGCAAGCAAAGGTTCCCCCCAACTTCTCAGGTTCAGATAAGCCCTAAGTCATCCAGGTATTTACCCACTGATATGGAGATGAACTACCTCTCTCCACCCCTTAGGAATGCCTGTTGGTATGGAGATGCAGTAAGCCAGAGGAGAGATTCTGGAAATACTGCAAGTTTACCCACAAGAGCAGAAAGAGCTCTGGGGGAGAGTTCATCCAACTTATCCCCCCACTCCAAGGAAACCTCAGGAGAGTTTTCATCTCTGTTTTTTCCAGGACATGCTTTTGTGAACTCTTGTTTTAAAGGAGATCTAATGTTTATCCACTTTATAATTAACATTTCATTTTCCACTGTCCATCTGTTTATTTATTATGTGTTTAGTTACATCAATTTGCACACTGTTGCATTCATTACCAGGTCAGTTAAGCCCTTAGGTATTTCTCATTACAATGCTCCCTGGAAAAGGATTATTATTTAACAGTCAAATGACTCGTGGGTATATATTTCTCATTTGTGTCCCTGGTGTTCATTTGGAGAGTTCTATGTACCTGAAATTTTACATGAAGATTCTTGGTAGATCTACTGGAAGCACTGATGACTTCCATTTAGCGCTAGTACCTCAAATACTGTGACTTTAATGAGAAGAAAAAAACCTGTAATATAGCATTCTCCGAACCTCCCCTTTTGGATGATAGAAACTGACAGATGTCCTTATTAGTATTCTACAGAACAGCTCCTTCCTCTCACCAGGAAGAATCTGTGTTCCTGGACCCAGCAATTTCTAGTCCTAGAAAACCCTTTTTCATTTGGTTTGCTCATGAGGCCATTTCTCTCCATTTCGGATTTTGTTTGCCGTCGTCCTGCCATCACCCCATCCAGTTAAGCGAGGCTGTGTCTAAGCTACAGGTTTTGTCAGCAGGGGTGGCAGAAAGTAAAGGAAAAACACCGAGCTCTGTGGTGTTGGGCAGGTCAATGAGCCCCTGGCTCCCGATCCTCTCACTGCAGAAGTAGGCGTTGTCCTGTCTGCCCCGTGGGGGGGGGGGGGCCCTCTATAAACTATCCCACAGCTTTCCCCAGATTCAGTTTGCCGTAAATGTACATCGTATGGATGACATTGAGCCTTATTCAGGGAGCTTATTATTTGTAAGCCTGTTGGACAATCAGCTACAAAATTTCAGAAGCAAGTAGTACTTTATTTTCTCTGTGGAAGCCATGAGGATGTGAGAAATGGATAAACAGATTACAAAAAAATGATTTCATGAGATGGAATCAAGCTATTTGTATGTCCCTGTAATTGGTAAAAAGGACATTTAGCACATGCCTTACCTATCCTCAGAGAACATCCCTGAGCAGAGCCTTCCTGTGTGCTGTGTGTCATGTTGCAGCTGTGTCTGCTGAGTTGCTGGGCTGTCTCAGTTTCCTGGTAACACCGCAAATAGGATTTTTTTTTCCCAGTGTGTGGTGACCTGAAAAAGATCAGGAATCTCTGCTCTGAACTGCATATCCTGGGAAATTCTTTCTCCCAAATCTTTTTTAAAAATGTATTGGACATCATAGATATCCTTTGATGGAAATAAAATTTTGACACTGTTTTGACTTCTTAGAAAAATAAGTAAATATTTAAATAACAGAGACATTTAAATCTATGACTCTGAAGAATAAGTCTATCCTGTATAGACTCTAACATATATCATGGAAGAGATGGGTCGTGGACCCCTTAAGAAAAGGGAGCAGGAATCACCTTCAGCCAGAATTGAATTTTCAGCAACATCTTAACAGAGAAGAATCTTCTATGCTCCTAGGAGCTTTAAGTATCACAGTGGGTGTAATTAATTCCTGGTCCATTGACTGGTCAGCCTGTGATCTCCTTGAGGCCAGGGCCGAGAATCATTTAGGGCAGCACATGCAGCTTCTGGAACATACTACATGTTCAGAAATAATTGCAGAATGAATTAATGAATATCTTTGTAGGTGAGATGGAAAACTATGCGATACCACACTGAAGTAGGCCCACCCAAAGGCTGTTGGTCAGTGGACAGTCTAATCTGAAAGGGAATTTCTAGGAATTTTCCCCCAGTGTTGGCTCAGAACATATTCTTTCCAATATTGGGGAAAAAAAATACCTTGGAAGAAGACATGGACAGCATATTTATTAAATTTATATATGGCAGAAGCTAGATTCAAAAATATTTCTCCCAATGATAAACGACACAGTAAATTAAATTTACCCTAATGCTAGTCTCTTTTTTTGTTTGTTTGTTTTCTATACTTTTAATTTAATTTTATCACCAACTCTCTTTAGTTTATTTTAGGGTTTCTAGTTATGATTGGAGCTTGACAATATAGAAGAATGCTCTGTAGTCATTTCCAGTGAGTATAGGGGAATATTGTTTGAAGAAATAGTTTTTCCTAGTATACTTGAGGTAAAATCTCCAAAAAGTTGATGAGTCTTGGAAGAATGAATCACATAGCTCCTCTTTCTTTCCCAAGTGACTGTAAAAACCAGGGATAACTTACTTATCCTCCTGTCCCAATGACATATTCTTGTTATGCAGTCTTTGCAAGCTAACTTCTTTGGGGTAAAAGGTCCCCCGTGACCTTCACCCAGGTGTCCCCTACTCTAGAGCTGTCTCAGTAAACCAAACAGGACAGAGCTACTTCACTGAATTTCCCAACAAAAATAAATGTCTCTCTTGCCATTAGCCTGAGTCAAAAAATACATACAAGCCAAACCCAAGGATTGTGCCTAGTGACTAGCCCTTTGACACCCGAATTCAATTCTTTTCATTTTTGTGACAAAACAGATAACTCAACATCTTTATATGCCTTCAAATTTAGTATTTCTGTACCCAAAGCATTTGCCCTACTGTAAACCTCTTTTTCCTTTCTCCCCAGAAGTCGGCTTGTCCTGTTCCCCTCCTTGGTGGTCGCTCTTGCTTCTGACCTTAACTCCCGTTGTCTTTTCCTCAAAGCTCCTGGCTCTTCTTGGCCATCTGAGCTTCAGAGCTAACCCTGGAATCTCAGTCAGCTCCAAAGTGGAGGGAGGCTTCCCTCTGATTCTGAAGGGGCTCCAGGCCCTTTGTGCTAAATCATACATTTTCCTCACCGGCAGCGCAAGCACTGATTCATATCCGTGTAACTCCACAAAGATGTGTCTTTCTAGATGATTTTTTCATAAGCTATTACAAGTTAGTATTAATTTCCTGTTAATATTCCTATAAGGCTGCATTCAGTGGATCTCTTCCTGATCTCTGAAGAATGTGGGAATATGTGTCAGACTGCTCACACAGAAATTTCGTGTGTTAGGGTTAGTTTTCTAATGTGCAGAAACACAAGTGGGTTTGTGTGAAGGTTGGATAATCTTCACAAATGGTTTAAATACATTCCTTTTCTTCTGCTGTCATTTTCTTAGCATGTGACCTTTATCGTGTGTCTCGGGTCTCTCAGACTCTTTAGTTCGTGTCCTGCTCTGTCTTCCTTGGTCTTTTCACATTTTTATGTGGTTGAGCATTTTCATGAGGTGTACGAGAAGCAGTTAGCATTTTTGCACACTCTCTGTTTGACAGGAGCAACCATTTAATCCTCTGCCATTTTAAGTCAGAATTAATAATAATGACGTATTTGTTATTGAGCTAACACTATCTTCAAATCTATTTCTAAACTTAGGTATGAAATATACCTCTACTTTTGTTTACATTTAGGAAACTTAGAAATATATGAACTTCTCTTATCGGACCATCTGTGTAAATTAGGATGCATTTGATTGATAGAAAACAAAGCTCAAATTGGCTTAAATAATCAAGGGTGGGAATTGGTTGATGTGTCTCTCCGAAAACAGGGTGGGCTTACATTTGGGTTAATTCAGGACAACAATACTCAGACCAAGACCTTGGCTTCTGTCCATGTCTTTGCTCTCCACAGCGTTGTTCTGTAGTTAGTTCCTTCTGGGGTCACCAGGTAGCTGCTGGCAGCACCTAAAATGATTGCTTCCTTGTTCAAGGCCCGAGCCAAGTGCCCTGGTCTTAGTGCCAGGGGTAGAGTTAACTTGCCCCAAGCACAAGCCGTGTGTCAGTGACGTGGACCAAGTGGAATTCAAGAACTTAAAGAAGGACGGGATTGCATGGCTAATGGGAAGCAACCTGGAATCTTTTGCACCTTCTAAGTTTCTGAAAAATAACTTAGGAGCAGTTCACCTAAAAATGCTTCCCATGATGTAGATGTTCCTAAGGAAATGTTAGAGGTAATTTGTCCATTTTCCTCATGAGGCTGTTTGACTTTATTTAAATTATTTTCTTATTATTGGAAGAATTCCTACAATTTCTCACACATACATAGTAATTGAAAGTAATTAAACCATTTTAAGTAGCTTCTGTTTAGTATCTTCCACTAAACAGAAAATAATAAGAATTACTTACTGTTTTTTAAGTTGGTTAATTCGTTTTATCCCTAAACTGGATAAAAACTTGAATCCTAGTATGGGAGGTGAGAAGTAAAGCATTCTTCTAATTGATTAATTTTTTTTTTCCAGGGATGTTAGGACATCCTAATTTCCTGAAATGTCAGTGATCATTTTAAATATTCTTCCATTTTAATAGTTCATAGCTTCTTTCTGTCTGATTTGTATACCTTTAAAGAACCCTATCTGACCACACTTACGTATGGAATAAATATTTGAAAGAAAAAAATCTTGCTATGTAACTAATAATATTGTAGAAATTGTGAAACTTCTTATTCTCTGGAAAAATTAACTTAAAGAAATGCATCCATACTTTCATTTCAAAGGCAGTTCTGTAATAGAAGTGAGGTTTTGAATCCTGGATGAATAACTAACCTTGGGCCTGTTACCATATCCCCTTGAACCTCAGTTTTCTTCCTTGTAAAAGAAGACTAATATGCCCCTTCCTAGCCTTTTCAGCTGTTCCAGTAAGATATTGAAGCAAACTGTGATTATCCCGGTGTCCTGCACATAGAAAGCGCTAAGTAAATGGTGGTGGTGATTACAAAAAATATGAGACTGAACAAAAAAAGAAATACCGAAGTCCACCTGAATTGTGGGACATTATTCTGTTACTTAAAACTCCTGGATTCATGTTGGATTCTTTAACTTAAGAAACACCTCTAACAGATTTCTTTAAAATTTTCTGTATGCCAATACTTTCTAGAAAAGCTATGGCTGTAGAAGTGTACGTGCACATCTACATATGTGCATACGTGCCCTTCTCGTGGGGCGGGGCTGGGGCAAGGACACCAAGGCCAAGTAGATGTCCCCACCCAGGGCATGTGCCCTCCACTTTGACCCCATGCAACCACCTTGAGAGGAATCCAAGAATTCAAAGTTCAAACCTGGTAGGAGGTAGAAGTTACTTTTTAAAATACCTTATTGTTTTGATGTATAACTTCATCTATACACAAAGTTGTTTCTTCATAGAATATAAAGAAATTATATTCTGGATGGTCTGTCATCATAACCAGGTGAGAGCTTGTCAGGTAATCATCTAATTTTCCCATCTTGGCTAGAGCACTGGTTCCCAGATTTGAGTAATCATTAGAATTGCCAGAGATTTTAAAAAACATACATAATGCTCAGGTTCCACTGGCCTAGCAGTGGTGTCTGGGAACTTGGCAAGAGCTGAAAATGGCATGCCTTTGACGTCACATGGGGGATCTTGGTGGGGAGCTGGCTTTCACTACCACTCCACTAGATGGACTTCAGTGTTACTCTGTTTATTTAATCTCCATTTCAAAGCTGCTTTTCCAATACATGTGCAGATCAGGGCCTAGTCTACTGTTCATTGGGAGATACTTGGTGTATTCATTATCTCTTTAAGATCTGTGCTTAGCCAAGTCTGAGCACACACTAATACAGAGAGGCAGCCATGAGGTCCACGGCCTTTACTTTCATTCTGTGTTGTTACAAGGCACCAAGTTTGAATGACAGCTAAGAAGAATAGAGAGCAGATAGATATATGTCTCTGAAAGGAAAGAGAGGCCGAACTGATAAATGGCCAGAGGCTGTGAGCTAGGAGCCCATGGATGTTTATGCGAGTCTGCATTACCAGAAATTTTATTAAGTAACTGGCAGTTCCTCTATTTAAAGTGTTTGTGGTTGATGAAGATGAAAAATAGTTCCAGTATGTACTCTGTATTTTCTGAAGACAGTAGTCGAAGGCACTCCAATTCTGATGTGGGAAAACGCTGTAGAAAAAAACTCCAGATAATGACAGATATTGTTTCCTTTCTCAGAATCCCCTTTTACTTTAGAGGAAAAAAAATGGCAAAGAGTCATGAACTTGACCTTTTGCAGGACTCCAGTCTTTCTCTCACTACCTATTAAGAGCTCCTGCCTTAGCCTCAACCCCCAAGGACAGCTAGACATTTACACTATGGTCAAATTGACTTTTTCTGCTTGTTAATGATGAAAGAGAAAAGTGTGTATGAACTCTCCACTTAGGAAATTAAAAGTTGTGTAGAGTGAAGTGGAATTTCAGGTTTAAAGTAACTCTTAGGAAATAGGGTTAGGACTTCAAGCATGGTTTTTAAGGAACTACATGACATTGCCCAATTTAAATATCCCTGCAAAACGAAACACTGCACTTACGTTTTCTAGAGCTGGATTTTTATGCTTGCATACTACTTCCTAGTTCCTTTAAGTATAAAATCTACACTGTTGAACTTGGCAACAAAGCCTCTCATAATACTCCCCAATCTACCCTCATGAATTTGTCTCTCATGACGCCTACCCACCTGAGTATTCTGTGTCCCGCCCCAGCACACCTCATTCTTCTGTGTCTCTGCCGGTGCTCTTCCCTCCCCGGTATGCTCTGTCTTCCGGTATCTGGTGCACCTGCCAACCCCCGAGTGCACGTGGCCTCCTGGGGTGCAGGCCGTACTCCCCCAGCCTTTGTGGGGCTCCTTGGCCAGACATTGGTCCTGTTGTATCCTGCAGTCTACATTCACACCTGTCTTCCCACACAGTCCTGGGAGCCACTTGACTGTAGGGACTGTGGTTATTGATCTTGACGTCCCCACTGCTCAGCCTCATGCCCAGAACTCATAGATGGCATGTTTTAGGAGGTCTAGGTCTACGAGTTTTATGCAAGAGCAGCAAACAATGGCCACGATGCTCCCCTGAGGGCTCCTGTACACAGTGAACTTGGCAAAAGGGCACACACTTCCTCCCGCAGTGCAGTCGGTGGCATTCTTGGGTCCGTTGTGACGTCTGTCAGGCTGTCTTACCAAGTAGAGATTCTATGGGTTTATTCGTCATGGAACCGCATCAGGTTTCTGGACGCTAAGTCTGCCCCCAGCCCCTTCCCTCACCCCCCAAGGAGAAGGAGCGAGAAAAGGTGAAAAAGGGGGACCCAGCAAATATTTCTTCCGACTCCGCATCCTTACAGCAAGAGCTAGAACTGCCGGCCTTCTGTCCCCAGATCGGCGTTTGCTTCTCCTGCACCCTCCCGAGAGGCAGCAGCCCGCCTTCCCGCAGGGGCGGCTGTCTTCTCATTTTGCCTCAAGAATGGAAAATAAGCCGGACTCAGTCTAATGCTTGCTTTTCAGGGAGGCATCACATTTTGCTCCTGCCTCCACACATGCTGTTGTTTTCTGTGTTTCTTTACCCCTCAGATGTTCTTGGCATCCTTTCCCTGAGATACATCATTCTGCCAGGTTTTCTGCCGGCAGAGTACACAGTGCTGGCGGCCCCCCAGCCTCTGGTGAAATAGCGGTCACTGCATGAACCCAGCACTGTGTGACCTTAGACTGGGCTTAACGAGAGTGGCCCCCAACTTGTGTGTGTGCACGCGCATGTGCATGCATGTGGTGTGTGTGTGTGTGTGTGCACCTCCTCACCCCCTTACCTGTCTCTGTTGTTGACTTGTTGACCTTAAAAAAAAAACAACTTATAAAGCGGAGATTCAGGAACAAGTACATTAGCATCTTCACGAATAAGTTTATGAGGACAAGTCTTCTCTTTGTATCTCCAGGCAGAGGAGAGAAAAACCCTTTTATTCACTTCAAAACTGTTTACTGCCCTGGTTTCCCTTCTCCTTCCCTTTTTTCCTGTTTGTGTTTTCTTTCCTTCATCCTTTTTTTTTTTAGGAGAGCAAGGCAGAGGCTTTTATTTAGAGAGAAAGCGAAAGACAGAGAGCTCTTGGCTCAAGCCAGGAGGCGACAAGAGAGTCCCCTCCTTCATTCTTTTTTAGTAGCACAACCCTTTAAAATTCTTCTGCAGAACCCCCATATATAAAGAGGTAAGAAATGTAGTATTTTAACTGTATTAGAAGCCCTGTTGAAGAGAACCCAGGTGAACATGTCGGGAGTCTCTGCCATTGTGTCTGTGTTTGGTGTCTGTTGCCGTTGGGCCTGTGCAGTTGTATTCTCCTGCAGTTTCTAAAATATTTGTTGAGAATCTGGAAGATTTGGGGAAAACCAGATTGGAAAGCACAGATCAATGTGCTTCCTCAGTGAAGTCTAGCCATTGGCCTCACGTGCTCTGATGCTTGGATGGAAAAGACCTCTATGCATTGCTCTGAAAAAGGCCGAGTGCCTGATAGGTGCCCGGTGGCCTGTGTGTGACCTCAGGCTGGCCTGGCCCTCCTGCTCGCAGGCTTGCAGCTGGTGCCTGGCCCCTGGGCGGGTCAGCTGCTCTGCTGGAGCCTACATGTGTGGTGGCAGCCACCCACCCGCCCCTCGGGTATCGGCAGGACCTGTCCACCCAGCTGGAGTCCTCAGACCCTCATGACAGAA
The DNA here is from genome assembly GCA_032199065.1 of Smutsia gigantea. NCBI lineage: Eukaryota > Metazoa > Chordata > Mammalia > Pholidota > Manidae > Smutsia > Smutsia gigantea. Next base: position 277,069 of record JAVSCE010017795.1, on the reverse strand, counting down.
TTGCTTTTCTAATTTCCTTCTAAACTCTGGAATAGAAAACTGGATGAATAGCAACTAGTTTATTTACCACACTCTATTAGTAGTCCTGAGGATTGGCATACTGCCCTGGAGCAGATCCCGGGAAACTTCTCAAGACCTGACATCCCTTGGGTTATCATGATCCTTATTAGCAGGACATGTAAACTCAGAACTGCCTCAGCATTGAGCGCCCGTCTGCCGTAAAAGCACACCTGGGAGAGGTGATGCATTCATCCTACACCTCCTTTTAAAAAATCATTGACAACACAACACATGCTCTCCTTCCTCATCCTGAGTCTCATTGCAGTTATGAAGAAATTCGCTCTAGATTTCTCAAAAAAAAAACCAGAGTTGGCCTTATTACACACACTCATAGAGGTTTTCTGTGTTTTTTAAGTTATATATACACATATATAAAGCACACAGCCACCCACAAACACCCTCATGAATTCACAACCTGTTAAGTGCTTGTAGAAAATGTCTTCCATTTGAATATGCCTGCTTTTCTGAAGCCTGGGCCTGACGTGAACAATCGGTGTGACAGCATTAATTACTGATGTGCAGAAACTAAGGAATGCTCGATTCTGCACCATTGTCTCTGAATGCGGGCACCTTCCCTGGAACAGCGAGAAATGCTTTACACCTCAAGTTCAACCCTCCTAAGCCTGGAAATGAACCGATATTAGACAGTTGTTCAAAGAAGACTTCCCTTCTCCTCTGGTTTTCTTCTTATTCTTTTTCACCCCATCTTTTTCCTGTTCAGTCTGCTTCCTGCTGTATACGCAATGGCACACCATTGCAGCATATTTAGTGAGATGCAGGGTCAGGTCTAGAGGGAGCTACCATCTAGAGGGAGCATGGCTGCAGGCCTGGGCCTCTAGCTTCCTCGCCAGCGCTCCGCCTGTGTCAGGCCACACAGCTGAGCCTACCAGCCAGGGCACCCCTTGGCTTGGCATAGTCCTGGGTTCAAGTTGTTGAGTACAGGACATTCATTTTGGGCATTAGCAAAGAGGAAGCACGAGGCTTTCATGGTAGGAAAGAAAAGGGGAATGATGCCTTTTCCCAGGATTCTAATGACTTGTTTTGGTCCCCTTTCCTTCATGCTAACATGGATGCAAGTGTTCTGAGCTAGAGGCTTCTACAATGCTTTTTGAAATCAAGCCCAGTGTCTCTAAGTATGGGGCCCAGAATGTACACAGTGAAGCTGCAAGGTGCAGCCTGGGCCATCGGCACCAAGCTGTATGTCAGCAGCAGTATGTTAGATAGTCATGGCTTCCAAGTTCACACTGTAATCATCCTCACTGAACCTAGAACAGACTTCCTGAGATTCTCCTTCAAATGGCTTTTGGATATTGTATTTTCATATTAGTGGAGCTAGTAAATCAGCTATCAGACTTCACCTGTTCTGAGGCAGGTGAGCACCTTGATGTTCTCCAAGACTCCGGCCATCTATTCTCATGTGAAAACATCCAGAAAAATATATGTTACCCTTTGACAGAAAGTTACTAAAAAATCCAGAGAAGGGAGTGGCAACATTCCCTTAAATGTCAAAGCCTTACTAGGAAATACTAGAAACTAATGATACAGTTAGCCAGTTGAAATTTGTTAATTTTTCAGCTCTTTGCCTGAGAGTACTAATGTGTTGGCCAAGTAACCTTGAACCTTAGTCTCAGGATATCCTGAATCTTACCTTTAAATCAGACCTATTATATGTATGTATTCAGCCAAGAGAAATTTAAAACTGCCACTGAAGCTGTGGAATTACCACCTCCCAAGTACCCAAAGGTGAATCCTTTCCTAGTCTTCTAAGGTTTTCATGAATGCAGTAACTTACCAGTGGGTTTCCAACTTTGCATAATCTCCAGGGGCAGACCTAGGTATCAGTATATATTTAAAACTCCTCAGCTAATGCTATCTTACAGTTGGTTTTGAGACCCACTGGTAACTTACAGGTGGTAACAGAGGCAGGAAAGAAATCGACAGTGTCAGACCTTGTAATCTTTTTTGATTCAGCTTCTGAGTGTCTTTGGTCTGTAGACTTCAAGAAGGCCAGAATTAACCACTTGTCCATTTATTCATTTTTGTGCAACATTCATCAAGTGTTTCTATGTGCTAATAAGCACGCAGCACTGGTTTAGGACTGACTTATTTTTCCTTTGAACTAAAGACAACCGGGTCTTGGCTGGATCTTCTGGAACTATTCTAGACATGAGCAAATCACCTGGTCATTCCTCTATGGGTCAGGGCATTGTCGAGGCTGACTCTAAAGAAGGAGAAGAAGGTCTTTTCTGTTTAATGATGTCCTATCTCAAGAAATTCTATTCCATGGCTAACTTTCAAACTTACTCTGAAGAAGAGCCTGTTGAAGCATGAATTGTAATCCAGGCTCCTTTGGAGCAAGCATTGTCCATATATACCTCAATACCCTCTGCCTCATTATAATTTTAGATCCATTGATAGAGTTGGAAAGGACCTGAGAGTTGACTAATTTCTAGATGAGGCAACTGAAACCCAGCAAGTGATGTGGCAGGCATGCAGCCCCATGGAGGCAGAGCCAGCCTAGGTGATGCCCCTCCTATGGTACCATTACAGGCTCTAGCCCTGCCTCCCTACGTACAGACGTGGCCAGGCGCCCACCCTGTGTGCCGTACATTGTATGTGCAAATGATGCCTGAGATGCCTTTTTGAAAATATGGTCATATGAGTTTTAATTGTTCTTTGTTTTTAAGGATTCAAAGCAAAGCTCATTTGACAGGGAGAGAGCATCACATGTGGTAGTTAACTCTTAAGAAAAAACAAAACTGGCCTGCATGCTTAAGATGTATTTTTTACCAGCCTTTGCCCTGTAGTCTCCCATTGATTACAGTTCCATCTGCTGGCAGCAAAGAGAAATGATTTGATGTTTTTGATTTTGAATTCTGGTCTTTCTGGGAGTGGCCTATATGCTTAATAGACATGGTATCTCTCTGTATGTAATAAAATACATACGTGTGTTTGTATATGTGTGTGTGTGTGTGTGTGTGTGTGTGTGTGTGTGTGTGTGTGTATTTTACCTCTAGGCGTGTATATATGTGTTCTTATAAAGATAATGAGACCACACACTTTAATGCTCATTTAACAAATGATGAAATTAAGTCAAAGTATTTAATGACTTGTCCGAAATCTTACAGTTAGATGTGGCAGAGCTGAGACCCAACTTAATCTCCTGATTGCTCGAGCAGTTAAGCTAATTAGTATGTATTCTTTTGTGTCTAGCATAATGGACATATTTTGGGGAACCAGGTGTTAATGATTCCGATCAAGAACTTTTTTAAAAAGCACCTGTTTGAAAAAGTCTTGGAATACAGCAGTCCAGCAGTCTTTCGTCACCTGGGCTCAGTGAGAGAATCAAGCCCTTAATACCCTAAGGCAGTCACTGTATATGCTGAATTAACTTACTCTCCTATGCAACTAGAATGGTGTCATCCTTGGGACAATTGAGAGAAGAGTCATTTGAATCATTTTCTCTCTTCTGTGTTTCAGATGAAGAATCCCAGGCCAGGGAGAAGAGGGAAACAATTCAGTGATTATAAACAGAGTGATCATCTATACAATAGGAATAATAATGCCTACTTTATAGAGTTTTTGAGTGAATGAAGTAACATCTGTGAATGTACCTGTTAAGTTATAAAGAGGAAAGGGATTATTTTTTAATGTCATCTGGCAAATATTTAAACTTTATCACTTTCCCTGTGACTGACAGTATCCTTATTTTCTCAGCATTATTTCCCATACTGCTTATAAATACAGAAAAAAAATCTGCCCCAAGAAAGGAGAAATGAAACGTTTTATTTAAAAAAAGAATGCATAGTGTTTACTTAAACAAGCAAGAGTGTTTGTAAGACATCAGAACAGTCTTCCAGTGTTGTTGAGGCAATTTGCCTTGCCAGAGAACCATAACATCTTTTCTGTCAATAAAATTTAAATGTCCCGGGCCATTTGGGAAAAAGGAGTGGTGGGTGGTGAAAGACCTCATCCTCGCGGTCTCTGCCTGAGTGCGGCTTGCTTTTCCCCTGAGTAACTGGACAGTTGACCCGGAAGTGCCTGGAAGTGGAGGACAGGAAGTGTGATGTAACTTCCATCTACGCCCTTGAGGGGAGATTCGTTCCTACACCATACTCGCTCAGTCACAGGTAACTGCCCTGTCTCCTCTCTGCTGCTTCTGATGGTATTTCCTTCTGTCCCCTGACCTTCAATGGCCTCTTTAACCTAAGTAGGTGAGTGTCCACACAAAGGAAAGGTGTTTTGTTGCCTTTTCCTTCTGGTAATTCTCGTAATACTTGCAACTGCTGCCACAGTGTTTACCCCCTCCATGTCAGTCAGGGTGAGACAAAGCAAAAATGCTCAACTTCCCTTTCTGTCCTCTTTTGTGTTTTCTTAACTTTATTCATTTTACATGGAGTTCAAAATTTGTGGGTCCTTGAACTGAGAATTAGCCTGGAGGGAGCAGTGGTGTCGCTGTCATTTCAATAGAGCACCTGTCCTTCAGGTCCTGATGTTCCCTCCAGCTTGGGGTCTTTGGAATTTCATAGAGCACCTGTCCTTCAGGTCCTGATGTTCCCTCCAGCTTGGGGTCTTTGGAATGAGGTTTGCTTGTGCATTTGGCACCATTTTTTTTTTTGCATAAATTAACTTTAAAATGTTTTCCTGGCTCTTTCTGGGGTTTTCTTGCTTGGCTGTCAGTGACTACGCAGGCAGTCATCTGCATCAGTGCTCGTATGCTGTTTTTCCATTCATGTTTTCTCTCTTTCTCTCTCTGCCTGGGCCCACTTCCCTCTGCCCACCTCTTCTGCCCACTTTTGGGGATTATGGAGACCTTAGATTGCCATGTAAACCATCTACCCTCTGTGCATAGATCTATGAGCTCGTGTTTACTTTGGGCCTTGGTAGATGATAAGTGATTAAAACTGAGGTTTGTTCCATCCCCTAAAGTTGCTTTTAGTAACATTGTTCCTTTGGGTTAGGCATTATTTTAGAAAAATCTGCTGTTTTGGGGGTGAACGTTCCTCATGTATATGAAAATCCTTGACCATGTTTTTGGAAAGACTGAGTGCCGACTGGCAGGGGTTTCGCCGGGCAAGCTGTGCAGGGTTAACAGAACCTTGGTTTTCCAGTTGCTTGTGGCTGACATCCCCGCCTCTTTTCTCTGTCCACTTCGTTTGCCCTTTTGATGACACTAGCAAATCTGTGCTGATGAAAGGCTGTTTCTAATTTTAATTTCTGGACTCCTAACTGTTCTTTCCGCTTCTGAATACCTCTTCCCTGGTTCACTTTGACCCACTGGGAATTCATCTGTCAGGATATTCCTGACCAAGTATCTTGAGAGCTTCCAATAAATTTCAGGATAGTTCAACAGATCTCTGCACCCCCAGAAGTGGACATTATATGTCAGGTATGAAATCTAGTAACTTGACTTCAGGTGTTATAATTTTACACAAATAACTGAATTTATATGAGGTCTTTGACATTCTCGTAACAGTTAATATGAAGTTTCAGCGTAAGTGGTTTAACACAGGGTTGGGCGTTAGAATCTCAGCAATTCCAGTTACCAGTCGTATGACCTTGGGACACTTACTTAATGTCTTGGAGTCTTAGTCTTCCTGTTTTAAAAATGGGGAGAATGATAGTAAAATGGAAAAACATAGTTCAGTCTCTATCTCCTGTGCAAGGAAAAGCCCCATTCCTCCCAACTGTGTGTGTTTCTTCTCTCGGAGTCTCCTTTTCTCCTCACACAGAATGCTTCTGGTCACCAAGTATGTTTGGGTTTTCCCATTTTGCCGAAATTCTCTGGGCACCAGGTGGGTGTCCTATAATTTAACTCAGTTCTGACCCTGTCTTCCCGGAGACACCCACACATTAAAGGCTCAGAAACACAAGACTGCCCCCCCGCTCCACCACCACCAACTTCAGGCACCAGTCACAAGACCAGGTTGTCATTTATGCTTCTCACCAACTGGCTACAGATTGGAGGTTTCAACTACACTGTCCTTGGGTTTGACTAATTTGCCAGAGTAGCTCACAGAACTCAGAGAAACACTTAAATTTTACAAAAGAATGTGGTAAAGGGTACAGATAAACAGCCAAATGAAGAGACACTGAGGGTGAGGTATGGAAGGATCCCAACCGCAGGAACTTCTGTCCCCATGGATTTGGGGTGTGTCATCCTCCAGGTATGAGTAAGTTCACCCACCTGGAAGCTCTCCAGACCTTGTACTTGGGGATATTATGGAAGCTTTGTCATGTAGGCATGATCAGTCCTTAACTCCATTTTCAGCCCTTTCTCCTCAGTAGAATGGGGCTGGGGCTGAAGATTACAAGCTTCTAATCATGGCTGGTCTTTCTGGTGACCAGCCCCATCCAGGAGCCCACCCAGAGTCACCTCACTAAAATAGAAGATATTACTGTCACCCAGGAATTTACAAGGGGTTTAGGAGCCCTATGTCAGAGATGTTGCTCTTACCACTTAGGAAGTTATGGTTTCCTGGAGCCCTGTGCCAGGAATGGAGGACAAATAACAGTAATTTTCTGTTGTCTCCAGGTGCTTCATAGGATTGTTGTATTGAATGAATAATTAAAAATATTGAATACAGTCGGCACATAATTTAATACCCAATAAATGGTATGTATAACAGTAATGTAAGTAGGGCCTACAGAAAGTTATAAAATTAGTTCATCACCAGATTTAGATATATCCCAGGGGAGTGAAGAAATTGCACGTATCTCAGAAGAGTCACAGTTGAAATGTTTGAGAAAACAATATAAGAGATGTCAGCAAATTTTCCAAACGTAAGGTAGAATGTGATGTGTATAGACTGGGAAGTTTGACTTCGATGCACAGCATGATTCTGGAGCAGTAAATTAAGCAGATGGTTTGTGATCATTTAGTAAAGACTGTAGTGGTTGCTAGGAGCCACCACAGGCTAAGAACAAATCTTCCCAAACATCCCATTTCCCTTTTAAGTAGTATTATGTGGTATGTAAAACTGAGGAATGCCATTTCAGCAAAGAATCTCATTGTCTGCTTATGGATAGGATGGTAAAATATGAGCTAGATGATAGTACTGCTGGGTTTGCGACTAGACAGCAGTGGAATCCAGCTGAATAATGGCCTGGTTCCCAGGATGGGAGTCTCTGCGAGAGCTCTGAGATACAACCTTCGCATGTAAGACTTTAACTAGGAATTTGGATTTAGACATAGGGGATGGATGTGCACCAACCAAATGTGCAGATGCCCCAAAGTTGAGGGGAACAGTAAATGTAATAGATGAGAGAATGAAAATTGGGAATATTCCTGATCATCTGAAGTATTGCATGGAACCCAAACAAGACTCAATTTAATGAAGCTAAAGGCAAAGACTTTAAGCCCAAAGGTCAAGACTGAGTAAGAAAGGCGATCTTTTTTGGTCGAAGTTCAGGTAAAAATGAATGGATTATTTAGCTGACCCTAAGCTTAATATTCTTTCATTCATGCAGCAAATACGCATTGAAAATACTGGCTGCTGCACCCTTTTCTTGGCAATGGGGCGATAGTAGTGAGCAAAATAGTTTACAATCCCTACCTCCTTGAAGCTTATATTCTGTTTGTGCCAACAGTTGTATAATTAACTGCTTTAAAAAAATGAATGTAATGTTCGGCTTTATTTGCAAAAGTATGCTATCCAGCTCATAATAGTTAGTTCTGCTCTGTTACTGAGTACCCTCCTCTTGATGCTGTACTTTACCCTGGGATCACTACTTTCAGTTCTGAATACTGTAATTGGGACAACCAAGAGTGACAATTAACTATCAGAGAAATATAAACCATGTTGTAGGAGGATTGGTGGGTAAGAAGAGAAGACTAAGTGGAGACATATCTCCCTTAAACATTTACTTACATCATGTATGAGAAGAAGGTGTAAGCTTGTTCTCTGTTGCTCCCAAGAGTCACTACTAATTACAAGGAGGCTTATTTCTGGTAAATATGAAAAAAGACTGCCTGTGAAGGGTCCTGGGCGCAGCCTGATGCCCAGTCTGCGCAGATGTTCATATGGCCTTTGGTGAAGATAGCCTATGTGCCAAAATAAGGTTAAAATTTTAAGTTCAGCTTTTATGTATCTTCAGGAGTCTGAGGGGGAAGTAAAGTGCCTGAGAACAGCTGTGGGAGGCCAGAATGGTTTCTCCTATCACGTTCTAACATCTTCAGGTTAATTAAACCACTTTTCATAAGAGACATTTAAGGGGCCATTTTAGGATTTCTTTGAAATTTTTGAAACATGAGGTGGGAGGGGTATTCAAACATTACCCCTCCCACCTCATTCGCCATCATTTTTGAGGCCTTCACTATAATTCTGAGCCATACAAGGCTGTGCTTTCTCTGAACTCACTGGCCATTCTACAGAGTTCAGCATTTAATTCTTCCCTATTTGCTTCATGGGACTCTTCAGCTAGGTAATAAGCTTTTTGAGGTCAAAGTCTTATTTTATATTTTTCTTGTATTCTCTGAGACACATAGCAAAAACTCAATAAATGAAAATTGCTTGATTGAGTCATTGGTTAAGAGGGATAGTCAGTGTAAGTATCATTAAAGCCACTGAAGAACTCATATAAAACATGGCAGGTTAAGTAGACTTCAATTTCTCTCTCCTTTCCATCCAAAGAAGGGATTATAGTCTTAATTTATTAGTCTTCTGCTTTGGCTGGGCAGGTGCTTTGCAAATCGTTGATTCTTTGTATACAGTTGAATCTGTGTTAATGGCTGGACTCCAGGGCTCAGACAGCCTTCTTGCTCCAGCCTCAGAGGGGAGCGAGGCTACAGAAACAAATCTCAAAGCCCAGTTTAGAGGCTCATTGACTATGATTCATGTATCTAGGCCGGCCGAATCTAGCACACAGAAAATGCAGGGCACCTGGTCACATTTGAATTTCAGAAAAACAACAGTGCAATATTTGGGACATACTTACCCTAAAAAAATATCTGTTGTTTATGTAGAATTAAACATAACTGGTTCCCTGCTTTTTTTTCTGGTGATGCTACATGTACACATATACCATGTCTTTTATTGTCCCAGAAGTCTCAACTCTTAATTAACCCCTAAGTTTACTTCGCTGAAAGAAAGTGTGCCCATATGATTGATTCCAATGGCAAATTTTTAAAAATGAACAAAGGGGGGAATCATATGCTGTAGGCTTTTTATGGTCTGACTCTTTCAGGTATATTCAGTAGTGGTAATTCCAAAAACACCTAGGTAACCTTGGCAGTCCCAAACTCATCTGTCATGGCTTCCTGGGGGGCATTAGTTTACTTGGTTCATGGAGTACATTACTGATTTTATTTTGCTCAGGTATCAAAGCAAACCACTGCCAACAGATAAACTGTTGGGCTGTCCACACTGGAATCTGGTGAATGCGAACTGAGTGTGGCCTGTCGTCTCAGCTCCCGCCAACAGCTGCACTGAGTAATCGGAGCTGCAGACATCAAAGCGCTGTTCCTCTCAGTTAACCAGTGTGTTCTCTTCTTTTATCTGCTTAAAGGAAAGGTGATATTCTGGTTTGTTCCACCTCATAAACTTGTTTTTGAGTGAAAGATATCTCACACTTAGGCAAATGGCCTCTATTTTTCCTAAGTAATGATTCTTGCTGTTTGGTAGCAATAACCTTCAAATATCATTCATTCATTTAGCCAATGTTTATAAGCAGATGAATGCTGAATGAATTCAAGGAGAAAACAGAATGGGTAAGATGTAGTCCATGCTTTCAAGGGTTCATGGGAATCTGTACATTAAATGCTTGTTTTTAAGTGGGTCGGGAGTCATTTCAGTGAAGAGCTTATGATAGGAGTTGATTAGCTCATAAAGTAGTAAAAAGATTCTTCTCTCAAATGCTTTAAGTAAATATCAAGCCTTATATTCTGAGCAGAAGCTACTCTTAATGGGTAGTGCCAGGGGCCAGCAGAAGGAAACAGGGCTGTTTTCTTCTGGCTTGGTTCTGTAATTAGATCTTGCTGCTCCGATACAGCCCACAGAGCAGCAGCAGCCATCATCTCCTGGGAACTGGCTGGAAGTGCAGATTCCCAGGCCCTGGCTGGACCCGCTGAGAGAGATGGGGCCGTGCAGTCAGGATCCCAGGTGATCGGTGTGCCCGCTGAGGTCGAGAAGCACTGGTCTAGAGCGAGACCCGCTGAGAGAGATGGGGCCGTGCAGTCAGGATCCCAGGTGATCGGTGTGCCCGCTGAGGTCGAGAAGCACTGGTCTAGAGCGAGATTTCTCCAGCTCTGTTTCATGCATACAATTGTCTGAGGATCTTGCTAAAATTGATTCCTACTCTTAGGAATTCTGAATTTGTATGACAAGGGTGGGCCCGAGAATTTGCATTTCTAACAAGCGCCCGGAGATGCTGGTGCTGCCTGTCTGCAAACCACGCTGTGAAGAGCACCCGTCTAGTTCCTTCGGTGTTGATGTGACCTTCGGTGATGGTAACTGCAAACCCGAGGAGGGGATCAGTCTGGTTTTCCTTTGCTTGTGCTAGAGTCATGAACATGACAGTGAAACTGTTCCCTGGAACTTCACACCAGTTATGGGAACAGATGTGCACACAGCGAACTGACTGTTCATTCAGGCCAGTCTGTGATGGCCATTGTAAGCCTGCAGGAGAGGGAACAATTCAGTTCTCTATGGGGCTCAGCCATTTGAGTTGGGCCCTGAAAGACAGTAGGATTTCCATGGTTTGGCCCATTCCTGTGATTGACAGGAATGAATGCAAGGAAGCTGGGATATACATGAAGCAATGCTAGTTAAGGCAGTGTTACTGTCCTGTGCAGGACAGAGCCTCAGGAATGGAGGGGAGCAGAGGGGATCTTTGGGAGACTGGTCTGGAAGATAGTCTGGGGACAAGATCATGAAGAGTCTTATACATCCCATTAGGAGCTTTGTCATCTTAGAACCTTTTGCTATAATGTGTTTTACAGATTGTCATGCCTAATTACACTTACATCCTGTGTGTCCTTTTTTTTTTTTTTTTTAGGATTAAGCATGAAAACATTGTTGCCCTGGAGGACATTTATGAGAGCCCAAACCACCTGTACTTGGTCATGCAGCTGTAAGTACCTTGTTGAATTGATGAGTGCAGACCAGGGGTTGCAAACTCAAATGTCTAAATAGCCAGGTGGTAAAATAGACTAATGTAGGTGGGCCGTGTAAGACATAGGCGTGGTGTGAACCCTGGAGGTTGGAGATGCATGTATCCATCTAGAGACAGTGGGCCAAACACGGGGGTCTGCAGGCCGCCCTGGTCTAGTCTGCAGCCATGGGCTGGACTGCACATGTGGTGTCCTCACACTGGAGCCCAGGCTACCACTGCAGGGCACTGTGTTCAGGATGTGTCTCTTGCTTTTTAATGTGATAGGTCCACATGTTGCTTCCTAAGAAAATTTCAGTGGGCCCGCAGTGAACTACACTCTGTTCTTGTCTCCAGGAGAAACTCCCACCCCTGTCTTCATTTCCAGGGCTGCTGGGGGAGGGCAGCAGGTAACAGCTGTGTGCCTGTCCCTTGCCTTGCAGCCTTCTGCTGACACATAAATGCACATGGGACTGAACTGGAATTCATGCCAGACAGAAGACAAGTCTAGGTGGGTCAGACCATGGCATTATTACCCCATTAGATTACTTCTGCATTCCAGGAACACTGGAGATTACCAGAAGAGGGAAGAAGTAGGGAAAGCTGAGCATTTAGGTTAAGAGCTGACTTGGACATGTGTTCTTTAAAATGTAAGCAAAATCAGCCTCCTGACTCACATACGTGCTTTAGTCTTAAGTGATATAATTCTGAGGAGTATCCCAGGACTAAATTTATTAGAATGAGGTGATGGAAACTGCAGAAGTGTGTTACACTTTAACCATGACCTGAGTAAAGAAATTCTGGGACAATATATTTCTGAGCATAATGACTATAAAGAGGATTTTGGTTGATCAGAATATATACCTAAATTTCATTAGTTATTAATGATTTTCAGATTTTGGTTTGCCAAGGTATTTAGAAAAATGACAATTAGGCAAACCATTTTTCATCTATTTTTTCCTCATGAATGTTTAAACAGCACATTCACTTGGGATGAGGTTAGGAGGCAAATAAGTGTTTATCAGTACATTTATTTAATCTTTCATTACCTTTAAGATGGTTAGTAAGTTATGACATTTTTATGTAACTTTTTAAGTGTCTAAATCGGAAGCATATGAATGGTTTTTCTCTGTCGAATGAGTGTCCTGAGTGGTGTCCTGCAGTTTCAGTTGTGTGTGTTATCATCAGCCATGAGACTGACTGCTTAACAGTTTTGACTGCTGCTTCCACATTAATTCCCAGAGACCTAATGCAATCTCTCCTAGTGCCACGCTCTCCTCTCTGTTTTACGGTTTGCCACATTTCTGGTTCTTCCTTGACAGCAATAGCTCCCCCCAAATCTGGAATACTAGCCAGCAGCTCATGACTGTTATGTAGAGTCTGCTCTTAAAGAAGCAGTTGTTCACCTGCTTCTTTGTCCCCCTAAATACTGATAGCCCAAAAGGAAAAATATGACATTTTGCTGACAAGAGAAAACCCCACAGAATGTCAGTAGTGTATTTAAATGTGTGCTTTTTTATTGGTGATGCAAAAAAAAAAATAATGCTTCAAGCCAAAGTTATATACAGTCACTTGCTTTAAGGTCTCTAGGGAACTGCCACTAAATAAGTCAGTTGAAAGCAACCCCAATATATAAATCTTTGCTCTGCCCCTTACTAGCTGGGTGAATCTGGGCAAAAAACCGGGCTTCTCTGAGTATCAGTTTCGTTAATAGGAAAAAAATTACATAATAGCAATAATATTTACAATGAGTATTGAATGGGAAAAATGTGTGGGATATACTTTGTCATAAATAGGTCCTCAATACAGACTGGCTTCTTTATGGACATCTATATCATTTCATCAGTATGTCTCTGCAGAGGTCTTTAATTTTACGAGATACAGATCAAGTAGATTTGAATTCTACCTTTCTAAGCAACTTGTATACTTATCAGCAGAAGTTCATGTAAAGATAAGTTGTCATGAGACCGTGAAATTGTGAGGAACGGAACAAACCTTAGGTTAAAGTTTGGAAACTGTCTTGTGGCAGAGCTGTCCCCACCCCATCCCTGAGCTTTTCTATCTTGGATTTCTCCTCCTTTTTGCAATTATCCTAAAAGGATCTATAAGTATGGTAATGTGGACCACACTCATTCCAAATTTGTATTCATGCAGAGAGGGGTTGGGCTGGTGGGGAGGGCACTGTGTGACGTTGTCAGGCAAATTAATCATGAAAGTAAGATCTAGAGGCAATGAGTTCTGGAAGTACCTAAGGCAAAATCGATTTATATGCACCATTAAGCAGTTTAGAGGCTTTATTTATACACACACTGGATACGCTAATTGCAGGCTGTTGTATAAATTTTTTTCATTGGTTCTCATTACTTTTTAAAAATCAACTTTATTGAGGTATAATTTACAGTAACTGCACCCATTTAAACTGAACTATTCAGTGATGGATGTGAATCGTACCATGAAACCACCACCACAATCAAGAACAGAAAGTGTCCATGACCTAAGAGTCCTTGTGGCACTTTGAAATCTTCCCCTCCTTCTCTCCTAGATGCAGGCAGCCATTTTCACTCATTAGAGATTATCTAGCATTTTCTAAAATATTATGTAAATGGGATTATGTAGTATGCACATTTCAGTGTCTGGCTTACTTCATTCATCATAATTACTGACATCCGTCTAAGAGCACAAACAGGCGACTGTTCCTTTTTATTGTTTAGTTGTTTTTTTTTTTCTTTTCCATGGATATTTCACATTTAATCCATTTACTGTTATTAGACGTTTGGGTTGTTTCCAGTTTGGGACTATTATGAATTAAGCTTTGAACATTTATGTGCAAGCCTTTGTGTGGATATGTTTTCGGTGAAGACCTAGGAGTAGAACGAGTAGGCCAAATAGTATGTGTTGAACTTTTTAAGAAATTGTCAGTTTTCTAAAGTGGTTTTAGACCATCTATGTTTTGGCAAGTCTATGTAAGTCCCTGTTGCTCAACATACTTTTCAACACCTGATATTTAGCCTTTTCAATTTAGCCATTTTAATGGGTGTGTGCTCTCTTATAGTGGCTTTAATTTATATTTCCCCAGTGGTTAATGATATTGATCATGTGTTTCTGTCTTAATGGGCCATTGGTAATCTTCGGTAAAGTGTCCATTCAACTCTTCTCCTCACTTTTCTTGGAGTATTATCATAATGGGTTGTAAATGTTCTTTATATATTGTCAGATACATGTAATGTGAGTATTTTCTCCCATCCTGTAGCTTGTTTTTTTTTAATGGTGCCTTTAAAAAAAATAGTGGCATTGAGATATAATTCATATACCATACAATTCACCCTTTTAAAGTCTACAGTGGTTTTTATTTTAGTCACAAGGTTGTGCTGCTGTCACACAATCTAATTTTAGAACGTTTTTATCTGTCGGAAAGAGACCCATAACCCATTAGAAGTCACTCCTAATTCTTCCAAGCCCCTCCACTTACACTGTGGATTTGCATATTCTGAACATTTCTTATCAATGGAATCATAAAATATGTGGTCTTTTGTGACTAGCTTCTTTCACTTAACATTTTCAAGACTTAATCTGTGTTGTAGCCTGTATCAGCACTTCCTTTTTATTATTCCATTATTACCAAATAAAATTCCATTATATGAATATACAACATTTTATTTATCCATTCGTCAGCTGAAGGGCAGTTAGGTTATTTCCATTTTTTGGCTATTACAAATAATTATGGTAGGCATATTCATGTACAGATTTTTTTGTGGAGATATGTTTTCATTTCCCTTGAGTATATACCTAAGAGTGGAATTGCAGGGAATGGTAAGTCTATGTTTAACATTTTGAGGAACTTCTGAAGTGTGTTCCAAAGTGTATTATTTTACAATCCCATGAGCAGTATATAGGGGTTCCAGTGTTTCCACATCCTCTCTAATATTTATTATCTGTCTTTCTATTGATAGCCATCTTTGTGGTTATTTCATTGAAGTTTTGATTTGTATTTCCCTGATTACTAAAGATGTGGAGCATCTTTTCATGTGTTTACTGGCCACTTGTATATCTTATATGGAGAAATGTTACTCAGATACCTTGTGCATTTTTTAATTGGGTTATTTGTCTTTTATTTTTGAACTGTAAGACTTATATATTCTATATACAAGTGCCTTATTAGATATATGATTTACAAATATTTTCTCCTATGGGTTTTCCTTTCACTTTCTTGTAGATATCATTTGCAACCTTCAAGTTTTTAATATTGATGTAGTCCAGTTTCTTTTGTCATTTGTCACTTATGCTCTTGGTGTCATATGTACATAACCACCTAATTCTTAAAGGTGTACCTTTTGAATAGGAAAAGTTTTAATGGTAATAAAGTTCAACTTACCAATTTATTTTCTCTTATGTCTTGTGTTTTTTGTGTCCTGTATAAGAAGTCTTTGCCTACCTAAGTTTGCAGATTTTTTTTCTTCTAGAAGTTTTTATAGTTTTAGCTTCTTCACTTAGGTCCATTTCAAGATCAGCTTCAAGTTATTTTTATGTATGGTCATTGAAGAAAAGATAATATTCTCTTTTTTTCCATAGGGATATCCAGTTTTCAGTACCATTTGTTAAGAGACTTTTCCCAGTTAATTATCTTGGCCCCTTTGTCAAAAATCAATTGATTATATGTGGCTGGGTTAATTCGTGGACTCATTATTCCATTCTGTATGTCTGTCCTTTTGTCAATACTGTAAGAATATAGTACTTTATCCTCCATTTACCCCATGGTCCCAGGCACATGGGCCGGTGAAAATCATGTCCGAACTTGCCTCACCTTATCTCTAAACATTTCACCCCACCCCTTAAGATCCAATCACCAACGTCCCCATAGTACAACACACCTGACTCCTTAAAAATGTGCTTCCTCACCCAGGAGCTGCTGCACTCTGCTCAGAGGCAGCCATTCTCTCTTTCAGCTATTAAAATCTCTTGTGTGGGCCTGTGTCTCCTGAGTCTTGCTGGGGTAAATAGGGTCGCGGCAAGATACCCTTTCAAATACCATACTGTCTTTATTTACTGTAGTTTTCTAATAAGTCTTAAAATCAAGTAGTGATGTCCTCTAACTTGTTACTATTTTCTTGAAATTGTTTTGGGCATTATAAATTGAGTTTTCATGTAAATTTTAGAATTAGCTTATCTTTTTTTTCTATAAATATACTTGTGGGGATTTTGTTTGGGATTGCCTTGAGTCTGTATATCGGTTTGGGAACAGCTGACAACTTTAAAACATGCAGCCTTTCCATCCATAAACATGATCGTTCTCTCCATTTATTTAGATCTTTCCTTTCTCTTAATGTTTTGTAGTTTTCAACATGTAAGCCTTCCATATCTTTGTTGAATTTTCTGAAGTATTTCATTGTTTAGGTCCTATTATAAATGTGTTTTTGTACCATTTTTCTAGTGGATAGCTGCTATTATATAAAAATATAATTGATTTTTCTGCCTTAACCTATGACTTGCTAAAATCATTTATTAGTTATAATAGTTTTGTGGATTTCTTCCCATTTTCTGTTTAAACAGTCATGTCATCTGCAGTTTACATTAATTCTGGTTGTAATTTACCAAAGGAATTCTATTTGGTAAAACTTTCATAGTTTAGTCCTAAATATCAAGTGCATTTTAATGTCATGTTTCTTTAGAATGCTTCATGGAAGATATTTTGAAAATTCAAACTGGCCTCTCTCTCATACCTTCTCTCCTACATTGGTTATCTAAATCAGTACAATTTTTTTAAAAAAAGCAATGGCAAAAAAGAAAAAGCAATGGCAGAAAATCCTTGATGTACCAGTATATAATATTGGGAAAATCTTTAGTTTCGTTTGAGGATTTTGTGGGCTTTATTGTCATTTTTGTTGTTTTGTTTTAGTTTTTGTGGGCAAGTCTCAATAGTTTTTGTTCTTGAGACCCCCATATCTTTTCTGTCTGGCTCTGTTGAAGGTCAGGTTTGGGGTTTGGGGAGAGCTTAGAAAGTTCTTGATTTCTATATACTTGAGAAGGATCTAGAACACAACATTTTGGAGGAACTGTTTCACAGTGTTTATGCCTGGGAGGTTTTTGGTTTCCTAGGAAACATCATCTTGGGCACTGACAACTCAGATATAATAGGGGCTGCTCCCCACTCTAATTTTGTTACTTAGCTAATTGCGATTTTGGTTCTGAGTACTTTAACATATTTGTCCCTATACTGCTACAGCAGAAGAGACTTGATTGTTTATAGAGGTCTATATTTAAGTTTTATTTGGGTTTTTGGATAAATATCTTTTTTTCAGAATGCTATTTTTTGGAACATTCTTATTTAGATAGTGTGAGGTCAGTATGACATGCAGATAGTTAACAGATGAGAAGTCAGTTTGTTCAGAGTTAATCTCTCATCTGACTTCGGTTGTGGAACATTCATCCATATGTCTGGAGATGATAAAGGACACCCCCCTACCCCAGCTCCTCCTCTTTCGCATCTATAACAACATAGGATGTAAAGTAATCTTCGGGGTGATACGATTTAAAGGACACACCAGAATTACTTTTTTTATAAGAAAGTTATTATATTCCCTGTTGAATTATATCATATTTTCAGTAAGACTTAAGTGTTTCTATATGAGGGTCACTCCTGAATTTATATCATTGTCTGGACCCCTTTCCTGAATCCAGACTTGTATATCCAACTGTCTGTTCAACAGCTCCACTTGGCTGAGTAATAAACATCTTTCACTTATCAGATCCAAAATAAACTCCTGCATTTTTCACAGAATCTGCCTTTCCTGCTGTCTCTCTCATCTTAGCAAATGGTAACTCTTTTCTTCCAGTTGCTCAGGCCAAAAAACCCACAGACAATCTTGAGTTATCTTTGTGTCTCTTACATCCTACAACCCCATCTACTGGCAAATCCTGTAGTCACCAGCTTGATCCTGTTGAGAATCCAGCCACTTCTCATCTCTGCAGAGCTACGTCCTGGTTCAAGTCACTATCGTATATAAAACTTCTTTGATACACAGTTCTTCCCTAAGCTTCCCACACTGCACCATTCTTTCTCAGCACGATAGCCAGAGTTCCTCATGTCTCTGTTGAAAACTCCCATTGACTTCCCATCTCAGAGTAAAAAGCCCAGTTTTCAGATCAACCTCCAGGACAGTATATGTCCTGGCCCCCCTGGTGACCGCTCTGACCTCATCTTCTACTTCTCTCTTGTTATCTCATTCAGCTGCAGCCAGACTGGTCTTGCTGTTCCTCAGACATACCAAGCCTGTACCACTTTGTTCCTGGTTTTCTCTCTGCCTGGAACACTTTGCCTCAAATTTCTTAATGCTTTCATGGAATGAAAGAAATATTTGAATTTCTGTCATATTTCATCTTTTCATTAAGATTTTCCAACTCCCCTGTGTGAGATAGCAACCCCCTGACCACATCCTGCCATACACACATTCATCCCCATCCCCTTCCCCAACTGGATTGTTCAATATAGCCTTGTCACCATCAAAAAATTTATCTCTGCCCTTTTCTCTTTTAGAATGGTCCTTGCACATTATGGTAGGCACTTAATATATATATGTTCAATTAATGTGGTTACATATAAAAGGAATAATGGTTAACACTTATTTATTCACTCCTTTAATCCTTACAAATAACTAAGGGATGACAGTTACTCTGATTTGACGTGAAGAACCTGAGCAGAAAGGTTGGATCATTTACTCAAGCTATTGAGTAACCCAGTGGATATGATTAACCAGTGTGATGTAATACACTGATAACCTTTTCTAGGAAAAAAATCTTGTAGCTAATATCAATCTGAATAGTTCAGTGTACCTGGAAATATTTATTTCTTATGATTTAGTAAATATTTTAAAAGCAAAGTTTAGTAGGAAATGCCCTGCATTTTGTAATAGTTTGTGAGAGGGAAAAAAAGTTTACTAAATAATATCACAGGAAATTACTAAAGCAATCCTAATTCGTTCACAGGAAGGAATGGATGAGTGTATTTTACCAGTATTGTGATTTGCTACCTTGTGCATATTCCACATGAGATACAAATAGATAAAAATATTTCTAATATTCCCTTCATTTCATGGTAGCATTAAGATATGTAGAACTGGTTACCTGTTGAGTTTACTGATGGAAAACTGATGATTAAACACACTTTCTTTAAAGAATATTCATTTGATTCCTGAGTAGTTCAAGACATGAAAATCCATGCATCTTCCAAGAGAAAACATGGTTTATTTACTCCATTGGCTTTTTCATGAAGCCGATTGAACAGATCCCTTTTTGTAGGGGTTGCCAGTGTTATCTTCATGTGGCTATTGTACTGATAATTCATACAGTGTGCAATATCATGAGTCATAAGAAATGCACATTTGGTCATTCAGATGACCAAATATATATTTCCCAGGTATATTTAGTCTTTGCCCCTAGTTCCTGAAAACACTGCAGTCTTAAAGGGGAAATGGATGTCTTGTCATGTTAATGAGAGACTTTTGAACCCCACCCAAGGGCAGGGGCTGGAGGTTGTATCAGACATGGCCAATAATTTAATCAATCATGACTCTGCAATGAAGCTCTCAGAAAAACCCCTGAGAAGAGCTTATTGCTCTCTTGGATCCTGCTTCTTTGCTGGAGAGAGCTTCTATGCTTGGTGAACCAGAACACTCCCATGTGCCACCAAGCCAGGCCCCAAGCTCCATCAAGATAGAAGCTCCTTTATTTGGGACCTTGCCCTATGTATCTCTTCATCTGGCCATTAACTTGTATCCTTATTGTATCCTTATTAAACTGGTAAACGTGTTTTCCTTAGTTCTGTGAGCTGCTCTTAGTGAATTAATCAAACCTAAAGGAGAGGTCGTGGGAACCTCCAATCTGTAGGAGGTAGGTCATAAGCACAGGTAACTGGGGCTTGTGACGGGTATCTGGGGTGGGGGTAGAGGGCAGTCTTGTAGGGTGGAGCCCTTAATCTGGGGACTGTGGTGCTGTCTCTGTGCAGAGAGTGTTAGAATTGAGTTGAGTTCTTGGATACGCTGCTGATGTTTAAGAATTGCTTGGTGTTGTATATGTGGGAAGATTCCTCCCTGCCTTCCAACATACACACACATCGGAATCGGGTCCAGGAACCTGAGAAGAGTTGTACTACTGTTACACTGTTGTCCCATTGTTACTGCTGTAGTAGTTATTGCTGTATGATTAATATTATTGTTATATAAAGGAAGGAAAACATCATTTGGTGTCAGAAGTGGGATTTACTAGAATGGCCCAAGTTCATGGAAATATGTGGTTTTTGAAGAGAAAGAATGAAAGGGCGGGGGGTAAGGAATGTTTGATGTTTGGATGGCTACCCAGTCACCCATGGTATAAAACAGCAGCTGTACTGCAATAGTTACTAAAGGTAAAAGTTACCAGTGGAATTTAAAAATGGCAGTGGACCCAACTCCTAAGGAGTTGGCTCATTGGATATGTAAGAAAATGCAAACTAATAAGAAGCAGGCTAAATATACCATTTCCTGGTTATTGTTATCTGTAATGGCCAAATTGAAATAAAAGAAATCGCTGGGTCAGGCCTTGATACTGAACCAAGCTGTTTTGGGTCAATCTGAGCTTTATCTGTTAGCCTCAAAGCTACCTAGAAAGGGAAAAATTATGTTGGAGCAACAGGAAGTATCTTTAAGACCTCTGGTCACCAAGAAGATAGTTAATGTAGGAGGAGGCAAAAACCAGGAAATGACTGAAACCAGGGGATATGATGTGAAGGAACTGGCTCATTTTGTGAAGAACCTTCCTGAAGAACCTTTACTAAAATGGACTGTGAGAGTAACCAGTTTGGGGGCTATATCTTTGGTTTTGAATGCTTCAGGATGGAAGAGCATGTTTGGACTGATGTTGGACCCACAGGTCACTATTAGACAATCACAGATGGCAGTACATGATCCAGACACAAAGGAAATTATTCCTGAAATACAGCTAGCCCGGTGGACTGGATAGAAGCCACCGTGAGGTCTTTTTATCCTGAGAAGGGGGACTGCCCAGCTCCCTCTATAAATGCCAAATGGAACTTAAGGTGAAACAGCTGATATGCTTCATATGCAAGCCATGTGGTATTGGCTTTTATGATGACTGAGATACTCACCCACTGAATATTCCTGTCACACAGGTTATGGTGACTGTGACTAAGGGGGCTTCTGTTATGTGGGCACCCCATGTAACTTTGCTGCTACAAAATTGAACAACACTTCGAGAAGTCTTACCAGATTAGTTATCTCATCTTTCCTGCATGGGTCTTACTGATACCAAGAGCATTAAAGTAATTAGGAAAATGAGGAGGGACAAAGGGGAGAGTCAAGGGACTCAGCCCAACAAAGTGGAAATCTTCAGGTTGTTATTGAAAAATAGGATGAATAAAACAGACAATGATAGAGTTGAAAAAAAGGTGTTAATGCAGCACTGGGTGGGCCAGTGGGGCCCCTTGTTGTTTCCCCAACATTGCAGAGGCCCAAACAAGTCTGCTTTATTTACCTCAATTTGGAGGACTTTAAAAGCCTGAAGGCCAAGATTGCAATGAGAAACCTAACCAGGAATTCCCTGGGGTTGGTGGTCAGACGAGTTAATCAAGTTAAAGATTGACAAAAGGGCCAGGGTCTTCTGGTCATACCCCCAGTTGGAGACCTGAGGCCATTTGCACGTGTGTGAATAGAATTGCCAGAGGGAGGGGAAGAAATTTTCCTGTGACTCCTTGGTACAGGAGCCCAATGCAGTGTAATTCCAAACGTGTTGAACTCTTATAAGGGGCTATGGTTAGATTGGGAGGATATGGAGATGCAACAGTTGATGGGATTAAGGTGAAAGTCTGATGAAAATTGGGGAACTTGAGCATGTTTTGTGTGATGTGGTTACATCTCCTTTACCTAAATGTATTATTAGGATGGATATTATGTCTTGGGATTGCTTCCCCTACCTGATACTGTAAAACAGAAGGCATGTAAGCCCACCCTAAGGCCAGTTTTAATTAGACACACTAAATGGGAACCACTAGAACTGCCTGAGCCCACACAGGTGGTTAACTTGAAGCAATATAGAATACTGATGGACAAAAAGAGAGCACCACTCTAATTAGTGGCGTGCTAGAAGCTGGACTGCTGGTGCCCACGAACTTGCTGTAGGGCAGTCCCGTGTGGCCTGGGAAGAAGGTGGATGGCTCATGGAGACTAGGAGTAGATTATTGAGGCTTAAATAAAGCTGTGCCACCCATTGCCTCAGCAGTTCCAGACATGGTCTCAACCGTACAGGAAACAGCAGGCTGAAGGAGGCTGGTACTCTCCTTGCAAATGCTTTCTTCTCCATCTCAATCTCTGAAAAGAGCCAACCACAGTTTGCCTTCACATGGGAAGGATCCCAGTTTACTTTTACTATGCTGCCACAGGGTTATCTGAACCCACCAGCTTATTGGCACAACTTGGTCAGGAGGGATTTGGACTTGATGCAGTCTCAAGTGTAATGATACACTATACTGATGACATTATGATAATATTGGGAATGGAAGAGCAGGCTAGGACTGATTTGAATGTAATAGTGACACACATGACCAACCAGGACTGGTTAATAAATCCATCAAAAGTCCATGGGCTGCTCACACAGTGAGATTCTTAGGAATAAGGTGGGAAGGAGCCAGCCAGGATATTCCACAAGTGACTAAGAATAAACATCTGTCACTTCCCACTCCTAGAGCCAAACAAGAAGCCCAGCATTTGGTTGGTCTACTTGGATTTTGGAGGACACATATTCCATGCCTGGGAATATTGCTAGCTCCCATCTATAGGACTACATGAAAGAAAGCTATATTTGAAAAAATATACATGAAAGAAAGCTATATTTGAACAAAAGCAGGCCATGTATGAATTACAAAAGTCTCTTGACACCTTTGGGCCCTTATAATCCCACTCAGATACAATTTTGGAAGTGTCTGCCACCCGCACCCATGTAGACTGGAGCTTGTGGCAAAAGCCCATGAGCACCTCCCAGCAGCGACCATTGGGATTTTGGATCAGAAAATTTCCAGATGCTTTTGCCCAGTATGCACCATTTGAGAGACAATTATTAGCATGCTATTGGGCATTAATTGAGACTGCCTCAATGACCAAAGGACATAAAATAATCCTGAAACCTGAGATACTCATGATGTCTTGGCTGATGTCAGAGAAGCACTGTAATAAGGAAGGCAGAGCCCAGAAGAGTTCAATAATGAAATGGAAATGGTTCATACAGGAGCAGGCTGCTGGAGGAATGCAAGGAGGCCCACAACATACCCATGAGCAGGTAGCCTCTTTTCCTCCAGGACTAACATTGCAGCCACCCGATGAGCTGCCAGAACTGTTTGCTCCATGGGATGTGTGCCCTAAATCAGCCAGCTGAACAACAAAGAGCTGCTTAGTTTACAGATGAAAGTTCCAAGATGAATGGACAATACCCTGTTTGGAAAGCTGTTGCATTAAGACCAGCAGATGGCAAGACTCTGGTTGAGGAAGGTAAGAACAAATCAGCTCAGTAAGCTGAACTGCATGCTATTTTCCTGGCAGTGATAGAAGAATTGGACAATGATAAACCCCCTATGTTTGGATTTTTACTGACTCATGGGCTGTAGCGAATGGCCTATGTGGTCAGGTAGATGGGCAGTGGAAAACTGGATTATTAAAGGAATGTCCATGTGGGGTGCAACCCTATGGAAATCACTCTGGGAATTTAAGGGACACATTAAAGTAGGACATGTCAGTGCTCACCAGAAGAGCCCCCTTCCAGGATCAGAAGGTGATTGGAACAAAGTGGACCAGTTGGTGTGTTCTCTTGAGGTGGCCACTTGGGTCCATGAAATGAGTGGACATGGGGGCACTGCAGCAGTGCAGAGATGGGCTGAATGTAGACATATTCCTTTTGCATCCTGTGAGGCACAGAATGCCAACAAGAACTATTCCATGTGTCAACAAGAGAGACAAAGACTGCAGCTGGCTATGGGGAACATTCCCTGGGGTGAAGGCTCCACATGTAGCCGGCAAGTGTATTACATCGGACCAATACCAGTAGCCTCTGGGACTATAAATGGGTTCTAACTGGAATAGATACTCATTCTGGACTGGGCTTTGCATACCCAGTGGTAGATGTAAATGCTCAAAATACCATTAAAGCATTGGAACAGAAGATACTGTACCAATCTGGACCACCAAGTTGCATCTCTTCAGAGAAGAGACATCACATCAGGTGGACATACCATGTTGCATATCATCCTTAGAGCAGTGGTTTAATAGAAAATTGGAATGGGTTATTGAAACATTTGCTGTGTGAAATGGGGGTAGATAAAGGCATTGAGGGGCTGGCTTACACTCCTTCAAAGGTTGTGCTCACACTCAACATGAGTGAGGCTAAGGGAGGGTCCCCACTGGATAGTTTCCTCTGCTTTTCCAGGGGATTTGGGGAAGAGAGATTGGGGGAGGATGCTAGTGTGACTGTACAGTTCTTCCCCACATCACTGCAACTTTCTTTTTTCCAACTGGATTTCGTGGTTCCAGGACCAGGGATGCAGCTGTGGGTACCAGAGGCAGGTAAGATTACTAAGAAAGTGCAACCTTACACTTAAATCTGTATGTCAGGATTCCCAAGGGCCTCATGGGGTGGATTGCACCTTCACCCCATGTGGCCAGGTTGGCGCTGACAAATGAGCACAGCTGTACTGCCTAGTTGGCTGGGTTCTACTTTACATGAGTGGCGGTGGACTGCAGGGGAGGCATTTGCTAGACTAGTATTGCTGCCAGCAATCTGGACCAGCACAGTAGCCGAACCAGTGTCCTTTCTTTAGGGGGAAAAGCCTGGGTAAAGATAAATGATAGATAAATGATAGCTGAGGGTAAAGGGATGGATAAGTGGGTGATGCAACAAGGGAAATGCCCTCTCCCTCTCTTACCCCAGCCCCCATATATTGGAATTGGTCTGGGAACCCAAAAAGAATTGTGCTAGTGTTGTACTGGTATACTACTGTTACTGCTGTAATACTGTTATTGCTGTATAAGATAATACAATATTATTGTTATATATAGGAAGAAAAACACACCACAGTGTGTTGTTCCCAGAAATGGTTTTAATTAGAACACAAATTATTACTCCCAACACAAAGTATTTTTAAGTAGCCAGGCATAATAATGAAGAATAACAAAGTATTTCTCACTAAGACACCTTAATATATTTCCATATGAATTACCAAAATCTTATCTTTGTTCCCAGCAGATGCTGAGAGCCTACAGGGCCTGTCATTTTGGTTCAGTATTGGATGGGTGAGATGGAGACACACATAAGACACAGTTGGTCTCTCTAGTGGTTCTCTTTGTGGAAGAGCCATCATTACCCACAGCCACTGTGACCCTCAAGGTTTGTGCAGGGACTTTGGGTCACAGGGGAAAGTCCTGTAAGAGATGACCTTGGGTGGAGAGATGGATGTGCTGTGCGTGGAGTACAGTAGGGGCTGGGTACAAGGCTGAAGGGCAGTGCAGAGAGAGGAACAGGAAGCCTGGGTAGGGCATGAGGAGTATAGCCTGTGAGGGGTCCAGTCTACGGGGGGTCAATCTGTGAGAAATTCTATCTGTGAGGGGCCCATCTTTGGGGGTTCAGCTTGTGGGGAGTTTCTTGTGGAATTTCAGCCTGGGAGATCCGGCTGGAGATGCTGGAGAGGCGAACTCCACACCTCTGGCTGCTATTGCTTCTGTTGTGTTGTCCTCTGGACTCATTACTTAACATGCCTTCTGTTTGTCTCCCTGCCCTGGAAAACCTGCTGAGGTATAAAGGGCTTAGAGACTTAAAAAGGTAAATAAAAAGAAAGGCCAAGGTCCAATATAATCATGAACCAATGTTACTAGGTACAACTATATGAAATTGCAAATATGCAATAATACTTTTTGAGATCTTTCTTCTCTTTTAGTAGTAAGCATTTACAGCTATACATTTTCCTCTAGCACTGCTTTTGCTGCATCCCATATGTTTTGGTATGTTGTGCTTTCAATTTTGTTTGTCTCGATGTTTTTCCATTTCCCTTGTGATTTCTTCCTTCACCCTTTGGTTGTTTAAAACTGTTGTTTAATTTCTGCATCTTTGTGAAATTTCCAGTTTTCCTTCTGCTGTTGATTTCTAGTTTATTTCTGTTGTGATTGGAAAAGATACTTCGTATGATTTCAGTTTTTTGAAATTTATTAAGCCTTGTTTTGTTGTCTAATATATCCTAGAGAATGTTCCATGTGAACTTGAGAAAAATATGTCTTCTGCTATTGTTGGATGGCATACTCTGTGTATGTCTGTTAGGTCTAATTGGTCTGTAGTGTTGTTCAAGTATTTCCTTAAGGATGTCCTGTCTGGTTATTCTTCCTATTATTGAGAGTAGAGTACTAAAGTCTCTTACTATCTTTATAGAGCTGTCTATTTCTCCCTTCCTTTCTGCCAATGTTTGCTTCATATAGTTTTGAGCTCTGATATTTGACACATGTTTGGAGTATGTATATTATTGGTTAATTGCCCCTTTTATCAGTTTGTAATGTCCTTTGTCCTTTGTAACAGTTTTGACTTTTTATAACCATGCTTTTAATATAATCACTTTTTACTTAAAAGATTTTCACAATAGCTTTCTAAATATATTACCCATTTTATCTGATTTGAATGAAGTTTAACATCTTTCATTAAGTTTTTTATGAGTTCTTTAAAGTATGCACAATTTAAAAATCCCATGCACTATAGAACAATCGTAAAATTTTCAATAAGTAACATCTGGTCACTAACACTCAAATTTGAGAATCTATATAAGTACATAAAGAGTAGAGTTATATTTTGAATATAAAACATTAGTTTCAGAAGTCATCCATGTATTAACTTATAGGTTGCACAAATATTTATTTGAATTAAGGATACATGTAATGCTGTAAAGTCAGCAAGCTAGGGCTTGCAAAAAAATAATAACAGAAGGTATTACCATGGGCTTCATTACTTCTAGTTCTCTAGTAGATAAAAACTAGGGTCTTGTAAAAAGTGTGCCTAGCAGCAATACATTTCTGAATATATCATTTTAAACATTCTGGTTTGAGATGCTCCTGAATTGTAATTTTATCTGGTGACTTGCGAAAAAGTCATGTAAAATGACTCTGTACTCCAACCAAAGCAGTTTCCTTGTGCTCTGCAAAGAGGACTAGGTATTCCTGCCTTGGGCTTTTTGTCTTCCCATCTTTGATAATACTATTTTGACTCTTCTCAGGAAACTGGACCCTCTCATTTCCTTTTGAGCAGACTAAACCCCTCACCATCCTAGCCAGACTCTTTAATGCCTGCCATTGTACCAGCCCTTCCTCCAAGAGTTCATCCTCATCCTGCCTCACGTCCAGCACATCCATGTGACTAAGTCCTAATCACTCTCCAGCCAAGGATGTCTCCTACCCAGGGCCTTCCCTGTGACCCCAGAGTGACTGCACAAACCTCAAAGACAGCAATTGTTGTAGGTTATGATAGCTTCTCTCTAAAATGTGAGCTACATATCTTCTGTAGTCCTAGGGGCACTAGCCCACAGAGAATTCATTCTTTCCTGAAATTCTGTAATACTTTTTCTCTGTACTGGTCGTTACACATCATGATAACCATTCGTTCATTTATTCAACATATACTTATGAAGCCCCTGCCACATGTCTGGCATTATTAGCCAGCAGTGAATAAAATGAACTGTCTTCCCCTACAGAGCTTATGTTACAACAGAAGAGGCAGTTAACAAACTGTGAACTTAATAAATAAGAATGTCTATGTCAGGTAGTGATAAAGTCTATAGAGAAAAATAAGGTGAGGGGGATAGGGAATGGTGGAAGGTAGGTGGTTTGCTATTTTATACAAAATGGTCAGGGAGGCCTCTCTGATAAGATGACATTTGAGCAAAGACTTGAAAGAAGGGAGATAGTAGCCACATAGTAGGGCCAATTTCATGGAGTATGACCAGTGCTGTCACACACAGCCCTACACTCAGGAGGGCCCCACACTTGGAGTTAAATGCTTTGTGCTCGTATCTTAAAATTCTTAATCATTTATTCTTTGAATTTGTTGTGTTTTCCAAGTGAAGTCTGAGGGGTTAGAGCCTCTGCTCACATGAGGTTCTACCCCCTGCCACCTTCCCAGAACAGGTTCTTGGCTGCCCTCTCTCATTCCCACATGGTGGGGACCTGGGCACAGGTGTGTGGGGGCAGGTGCAGTGAACTGGAACCCCAGGTGCCATGCAAGGGCTGCCCTCCCTTCATGGCTGAGTATCCCCATGACCAAGGGAGCGTGATATTAAATAACAGATGAAAACACCCTGACAGGTTAAGTGAAAGATGGTAGAGGAAAGAAAAGTCTTTTTTCCTATTTTTTTGACCAAGGAATGTACATTTTTATTTGCACCAGGCCCAGCAAATTACATGGCCAGCTCTCAGAAAAAGAGCATCTTGACAGAAAGAAGAGCAGGTGCAGGGCAGGACAAGAGTGAGCTCCAGTGGTAGAGGAAGATGAGGGGGCCTTGGGGAAGAGAGCAGGTGTTCAGAAGGGCTCCGAGAGGACAGGGGCCGTGTCCAGTGGGACCTGGGCTCCAGAGGAGTGGGGGTGGCAGGGACGAGGTCTACCGGAGGAGCTCTAGACCTCTTTAGAGTTACTCATGTTGCAGTGCAGTTGCTTTTCAGTGATTATATCCTGGCTTAATCTTCTAAATCCAACTTCCCACAATGCAGGGACCATTGAGTCATGGGAGGTAGTCCAAGGTAACCTTGCACATAATCTAATCCAACCCCAGCGTCCATCATTTTGAGGGAATCACTGCCCTTCATTGGAATCACGGAAATCCAAATGGTTTTCAGATTATGTCACGGGGAAAGTTGGGTTCGTTAGGTGCAGTGTCCCTCATGTTCCTATTTGGGAGATGTTGTCAGGCATCTGGGGGAGATTCCACAGGGCTCATTCAGGAAACACCTTTAGGGCTGGGAATGCTGGGCCTGAGTCAGGAGCTATGGATGCCAGGCTGCCTTCCTCTCTTGAGCTCTGATAGCTCAACTCCAGCCTCTCTGGGTCTATCTGTAAAGGAAAGCAGTTCTTATCATTGCTTATTTGTTTTAGACAGACCCAAGGCCTCAGGTCTACGATTCCATGATCTCACGAGTCTTCTGCTGCCCCCATTTTCTCGGTGTAAACCTCTGAGAAACAAGTGCAAGACATTAGAAATCCAGTTGTTAGGTTTTCTGCATTTGCTAGTGAGGTCTCTCTATTTCCTGAAGTGAAGTGGTATTTCTAAAATCATGTAGTGTCTTCCTTGAATCCATGGGGCATGTTGGTGATGAAGTGGGCTTAGCAGCCCTGATGGATGTATGAAATTTGATGTTTCACACGGGGTTGGGTGGGAGCAGGAGTGGCTGGGATAATAGAGAAGGTGTCTGGTTCCTGTTCTGAAGCAAACATTTAGAATTCTGCTGGAACCCACTTTGTCACAATCAGATGATTAACTTTACAACTTGAAATAAAAATCCTTACTTTCAGAGCTCAAGGCTCTGAAACTCTATTCCCAGCCAGCCAGCCACCCTTCCTGGTTTCTGCCAGCTCCTGATCTTCTTCCATTGATGACTTTGGTGTCAACTCATAGATCTCTCCCTCCTTCCCCAAAATGCCCCCTCAGTGTTTTATTTCTTGGCATCATTTCTTTGCCATTGCTGAGAACCCCCAAATGCCTGGGCTTCCACTTCAGGCATCCTCATCACTCCCTGCCAGTACTCTTCCTTCCTTGTCTGCTGCACCCTCCCATCAAATTCAAAACTCAGTATCAGTGCAACTGCCTGCCTCCTCTGCTTCTATGTCAGGGCTGCTAGGTCTGGCTGGAGGAAAGCAGCCACGTGGCTTGGACAGCAAGAAATGAAGCATTCTTTAATCTCAGCTCAGGCCCCAGCATCACCCAGCTCGCCTTTCACATGATTCTGGTTAGATTCTTCTTACATTCTTTTATATTCCATTTATTCCAGATGTTTATTGTTCTTCCTAAGCTACCTGCTGTATCAGGTGGATATCAGAACTGTGTGACCCTTTAAGGGAAGCTCAATTGAAGTGTGCTAAATAAGTATATCTATGGTAAATCTCTAAGTATACTAAAGTAGTATCAAACTTCTTTGTAAATAAACCCTCCATATTTTGGTTGCATTGGTTTAAAAACAGTTGAAAACTTTTAATCAAGTACTCAGGTTAAGTATAAACAGCAGCTTTTCAAGTTTTTAACTAATCACAATTATTGGAAACAAAACTTGAAACACATCCCTGCAAAAGAAAGAAACTAAACAAATTCAGGGATGAGAGCTCAAATGGTGGAGAAGACTTAGTTTTGAAATTCTATAACCGTGCGTGGGAATAACTCAATCTGTGGCAAGTGTCTTGGTGGAACTCATATTTTTAATTGGACAATTTTATGTCTGCTGCAGTCACTGTCCATCAGTGTAGAAGGATGTTATAGAATCACTACTTGTCTTCTCTGTGTTATGCTGCCTTCCCCGTATCCCCTCACCCCACCCCCACCCCTGCTACATTATGTGTGCTAATTCTAATAACCCTTTTCCCCCCTTATATCTCCTTCCCACCCACCCTCGCCAGTCCCTTTCCCTTTGGTAATTGTTAGTCGATTCTTGGGCTCTGTGAGTCTGCTGCTGTTTTGTTCCTTCATTTTTTTCTTTGTTCTTATACTCCACATATGAGTGAAATCATTTGGTACTTGTCTTTCTCCACCTGGCTTGTTTCATTGAGTATAATAATGTCTAGCTCCATCCATGTTGTTGCAAATGGTAGGATTTGTTTTCTTCTTATGGCTGAATAATATTCCATTGTGTATATGTACCACATCTTCTTTATACATTCATCTACTGATGGACACTTGGGTTGCTTCCATTTCTTGGCTATTATAAATACTGCTGCAATAAACACAGGGGTGCATATATCTTTTTCAAACTGGGCAGCTGCATTATTAGGGTAAATTCCTAGGAGTGGAATTCCTGGGTCAAATGGTATTTCTATTTTTACTTTTTTGAGGAACCTCCATACTGCTCTCCACAATGGTTGAAATAATTTACATTCCCACCAGCAGTGTAGGAGGGTTCCCCTTTCTCCACATCCTCACCAACATTTGTTGTTGTGTTCTTTTGGACGTTGGCCATCCTAACTGGTGTGAGGGGTTATCTCATTATGGTTTTAATTTGCATTTTTCTGATGACTAGTGATGTGGAGCATCTTTTCATGTGCCTGTGGCCATCTGAATTTCTTCTTTGGAGAAGTGTCTGTTCAGCTCCTCGGCCCATTTTTTAATTGGCTTATTTGCTTTTTGTTCGTTGAGGTGCGTGAGCTCTTTATATAATTTGGATGTGAACCCCTTATCAGATATGACATTTATGAATATATTGTCCCATACTGTAGGAAGTCTTTTTGTTCTACTAATGGTATCCCTTGCAGTACAGAAGCTTTTTAGTTTGATACAGTCCCACTTGTTCATTTTTGCTTTTGTTTCCCTTGCCCTGGGAGACATGTTCATGAAGAAATTGCTGATGTTTATGTCCAAGAGATTTTTGCCTATTTTTTTTTCTAAGAGTTTTATGGTTTCATGACTTACATTCAGGTCTTTGATCCATTTTGAGTTTATTTTTGTGTATGGGGTTACACAGTGATCCAGTTTCATTCTCTTACATGTAGCTATCCAGTTTTGCCAACACCAGCTGTTGAAGAGGCTGTATATCCATGGCTCCTTTATATTAATTGACCATATATGCTTGGGTTTATATCTGGGCTCTCTATTCTGTTCCACTGGTCTATGGGTCTGTTCTTGTGCCAGTACCAAATTGTCTTGATTACTGTAGCTTTGTAGTAGAGCTTGATGTCAGGGAGCGTAATTCCCCCTGCTTTATTCTTCCTTCTCAGGATAGCTTTGGCTATTCGTAGTCTTTTGTTATTCCATATGAATTTTACAACTATTTGCTCTAGTTCATTGAAGAATGCTGTAGTTATTTAGATAGAGATTGCATTGAATCTGTAGATTGCTTTAGGCAGGATGGCCATTTTGACAATATTAATTCTTCCTAGCCAAGAGCATGGGATGAATTTCCATTTATTAGTGTCCTCTTTAATTTCTCTTAAGAGTGTCTTGTAGTTTTAAGGGTATAGGTCTTTCACATCCTTGGTTAGGTTTATTCCTAGGTATTTTATTCTTTTTTATGCAGTTGTGAATGGAATTGTTTTCCTGATTTCTCTTTCTGCTACTTCATCATTAGTGTATACGAATGCAACAGATTTCTGTGTATTAATTTTGTATCCCGCAACTTTGCTGAATTCAGATATTAGATCTAATAGTTTTGTACTGGATTCTTTAGAGTTTTTTATGTACAATATCATGTCATCTGCAACAAGGACAGTTTTGAGTTCTTCCTTGCTCATCTGGATGCCTTTTATTTCTTTGTGTTGTCTGATTGCCATGGCTAGGACCTCCAGAACTATGTTAAATAACAGTGGGGAGAGTGGGCATCCTTGTCTTGTTCCCAGTCTTAAAGGAAAAGCTTTCAGCTTCTCGCTGTTAAGTATAATGCTGGCTGTGGGTTTATCATATATGGCCTTTATTATGTTGAGGTACTTGCCCTCTATACCCATTTTGTTGAGAGTTTTTATCATGAATGGATGTTGAATTTTGTTGAATGCTTTTTCAGCATCTATGGAGTTGATCATGTGGCTTTTGTCCTTCTTTTTGTTGATGTAGTGGATGATGTTGATGGATTTTTGAATGTTGTACCATTCTTACATCCCTGGTTTGAATCCCACTTAATCATGATGGATGATCTTTTTGATGTATTTTTAAATTCAGTTTGCTAATGTTTTGTTGAATATTTTTGCATCTATGTTCATCAGGGATATTGGTCTGTAATTTTTTTTTTGTGGTGTCTTTGCCTGGTTTTGGTATTAGAGTTGTGTTGGTCTCATAGAATGAGTGTGGGAGTATTCCCTCCTCTTCTACTTTGTGGAAAATTTAAGGAGAATGGGTATTAGGTCTTCACTAAATGTTTGATAAAATTCAACAGTGAAGCCGTCTGGTCCAGGTGTTTTGTTCTTAGGTCGTTTTTTGATTACCAGTTCAATTTCTTTGCTGGTAATTGGTCTATTGAGATTTTCTGTTTCTTCCTGGGTCAGCCTTGGAAGTTGTATTTTTCTAGAAAGTTGTCCATTTCTTCTAGGTTATCCAGTTTGTTACCATATAATTTTCATAATATTCTCTCATAATTCTTTGTATTTCTGTGGTATCCTTAGTGATTTTTCCTTTCTCATTTCTGATTCTGTTTTTGTGTGTAGACTCTTTTTCTTGATAAGTCTCGCTAGGGGTTTATCTATTTTGTTTATTTTCTCAAAGAACCAGCTCCTGCTTTCATTGATTCTTTCTATTGTTTTATTCTCAATTTTATTTATTTCTGCTGTAATCTTTATTATGTCCCTCCTTCTACTGACTTTGGGCCTTCCTTTTCTAGTTTCCTTAATTGTGAGTTTAGACTGTTCATTTGGGATTGTTCTTTTTTCCTGAGTTAGGCCTGTATTGCAATATACTTCCCTCTTAGCACGGCCTTCGCTGTGTCCCACAGATTTTGTGGTGTTGAATTATTGTTGTCATTTGTCTCCATATATTGCTTGATCTCTGTTTTTATTTGGTCATTGATCCATTGATTATGTAGGAGCATGTTATTAAGCCTCCATGTATTTGTGGGCTTTTTTGTTTTCTTTGTGTAATTTATTTCTAGTTTCATACATTTGTGATTTGAGAAGCTGGTTGGTACAATTTCAGTCTTTTTGAATTTAATGAGGCTCTTTTTGTGGCCTAGTATATGATCTGTTCTTGAAAATGTTCCATGTGCACTTGAGAAGAATGTGTATCCTGTTACTTTTGGAGTGTTCTGTAGATGTCCATTAGGTCCATCTGTTCTAATATGTTGTTTAGTGTCTCTGTCTCTTTATTTTCTGTCTGGTTGATCTGTCCTTTGGAGTGAGTGTTGTGTTGAAGTCTTCTAAAATGAATGCATTGCATTTTATTTCCCCCTTTAATTCTGTTAGTATTTGTTTCACATATGTAGGTGATCCTGTATTGGGTTCATAGATATTTATAATAGTTATATCCTCTTGTTGGACTGACCCTTTTATCATTTTGTAATGTCCTTCTTTGTCTCTTGTGACTTTCTTTGTTTTGAAGTTTATTTTGTCTGATCCAAGTACTGCAATCTCTGCTTTTTTCTCCCTGTTAGTTGCATGATACATCTTTTTCCATCCCTTTACTTTCAGTCTGTGTATGTCTTTGGGTTTGAAGTGAGTCTATTGTAGACAGCATATAGATGGGTCTTGTTTTTTTATCCATTCAGTAACTCTTTGTCTTTTGATTAGTGCATTCAGACCATTGACATTTAGGATGATTATTGATACGTGTGTAGTTACTGCCATTGCAGGCTTTAGATTTGTGGTTGCCAGAGGTTCAAGGGCAATTCCCTTACTATGTAACAGTCTAATTTAACTTACTTCGTATACTATTACAAACACAACCTAAAGGTTTTTTTTTATTTCTCCTCCTTTTTCTTCCTCCTCCATTCTTTGTATGTTATAAGTCATATTCTGTACTCTTTGTCTTCCCTTGGATGACATCTCTTTAGCCTTAGGAATACTTCCATCTATAGGAGTCCTTCCAAAATGCCCTGTAGAGGTGGTTTGTGGGAGGTAAATTCTCTCAGATTTTGCTTATCTGAAAACTGTTTAATCCCTCGTTCAAATTTAAATGATAATCTTGCTGCATAGAGTATTCTTTGTTCAAGGCCCTTCTGCTTCATTGTATTAAATATACCATACCACTCCCTTCTGGCCTGTAAGGTTTCTGTTGAGAAGTCTGATGATAGCCTGATGGGTTTTTCTTTGTATGTGATCTTTTTTAACTCTCTAACTGCTTTTAAAAGTCTGTCTTTATCCTTGATCTTTGCCATTTTAATTATTATATGTCTTGATGTTGTCTTCCTTGGGTCCCTTGTGTTGGGAGATCTGTGCACCTCCATGGCTTGAGAGACTATCTCCTTCCCCAGATTGGGGAAGTTTTCAGCAATTACCTCCTCAAAGACACTTTCTATCCCTTTTTCTCTCTCTTCTTCTTCTTCTGGTACTCCTATAATGCGAATATTGTTCTGTTTGGATAGGTCACACAGTTCTCTAAATATTCTTTCATTCTTAGAGATTCTTTTTCCTTTCTGTGCCTCAGCTTCTTTGTATTCCTTTTCTCTAATTTCTATTCCATTTACTGCCTCTTCTACTACATCTAATCTGCTTTTAAATCCCTCCATTGTATGTGTGTCATTTCAGATATGGTATTTCTTAATGATTGAATCCCCATCTTAAATTTGTTCCTGAGGTCTTGAGTATTTTTATGTACCTCCATAAGCACGTTTATAGTTTTTATTTTGAACTCTCTTTCTGGAACATGTGTGAGTTCGGTTTCATTTGACCCTCTTTCTGGTGTTTGTGAGATTTTGGTCTGAACCATGTTCTTTTGACATTTCATATTTCTGTGTGGTGTCCACTAGTGTGCAGAAACTCCAGTCTCTGGAGCTGCTCAGCCCTAGAGTGAGGTTGGGGGACATAGGGGAGCGGAGCTGGTGCCTGGGGGGAGGAATGATCTGTTTCCTGCTTCCCGTCTGCGGTGCCTGTCTCCAGTTGCAGAGGCAGTGGGCCAAACACACACGGGTAATCTTCTGTGTTTTGCGTCTCTAGCTGTTGTAGGCGGGGCCTCTCTCTGGCTGGCCTGACGCCTGCGCAGTGACTGCGGGTTTGCGAGCAGGTGCCTGCAGTCCAGTAGGAAGGCTCGGAAGGCTCTGTGTCACAGTGGGGGTCCTCGGAGCTGAGTAGGCAGTCAAGGGGATGGAGCACCTGAAGCTCCTCAAAGTTCCCAACCAGCTGGACAGACAGCGCCCAGACAACCTTGTCCAGCTCTCCCTTGTCCTGTGCAGCAAGCTCCGTGCAAACCTCGCCCCTTCAGCAGCCCTCTCACTGCTAGGAAGCCTCTCAGACTCCCTGCCTTTCCTCTGACACAGAGCGGCCAGGTATGGATGGCCTCCTCCACAAACGGTCAGAATGTCAATTTCACAAGCACTCCACCTATCCGAGCTCCGCAATGCCCAGGGCACCGCACACTATAGGATTCTGTTCACAAAGCAGGTGTCCAGGGCTAGGTGTTCAGTAGTCCCAGCCTTCCACCCCCCTCTGCTCCGTTTCTCTTCCTCCCGCTGGTGAGTTGGGCTGGGGGAAGGGCCTGGGTCCCGCTGGATTAAGGCTTTATAGTAGTACGTTACCCTGTTTTTTGAAGTCTGCTCTGTTCGTGAGGTCTGGATGCAGTGTGGTTCAGCCCTCATTCTTGTTGCTGTCTGAAGGTTAGTTGTATTCATTAACTATATTTTTGTACTGTTTGTGGTTTTGGGAGGAGCTCTCTGTCTTATCTTTCACGCCACCATCTTGAATTGTGTCTACATTGACAAGGTTTGTTTTTTTTAAGTGTCAAAGAAAGGGTGCAAAATGACAGTACCTATAAAAATTATGTGGGCTGAAATATTTATTTTTCCTATTAAAAATGTACTCTTAGATTTTGTCCATTGAGCTGGATTTGCGCTGAATTTATCAGATACTGCAGCACTTAAAGTAAGAGTGTTTGACAAGTTAAGATTTTATGGTTACAAGAGAAAAATCAAGGTGAAGGCATTGACAGTTTCAAACTTGGTGATCACTAAATGCAGCTTTGAAGAAGATTGTAAGATATTTTATGAAAAAATTAAAAATCTACATGGAAAGGAATGAATTCTTCATATACATATTTCTAAATGGATATGAATATATAAGTTGGTTAAATTACGTCAGTATGTGCCAGGAGTAATAATTCTGCTTAATATTATTTTCTGATATTCGGACAATTAACAGAAGTTTTAAAAAAAGTGTTTTTGTTTTAACGTACATAGGTATGTTATTTTTACTTTTTGGAAGTTACTAAACAAAACTTTACATACCTATGTGATAAACAATTTGTCAGTCCGTAAATAAAATTTCAGACGTTATATGGTTTTTAACTTCAGCGGCTCCTTTACTCTCAAACTGGATTGGTCAGATACTACGCATACAGTAGCTGCGTCTGGGTGCTCTTCTCAACCTGCCCTCTCTCTGGGCATGACACTGGCCCTTCCAGTCATTTTTCACTGTGCCCATACGTAATTTTATCCTGCTTTTTCTGCTCTTCATCGCTCACACATCAGTCTCTTCTAATTGTAAGCTCTTTGAGAATACTATCATTGTTCTATTATTTTTGCATCCTTAAGGTCTAGCCCAATGCCTGGAGCATACTAAGTGTGTAATAATGATTAAGTAAGTGAATTTACAAATGTAGGTTTTGGGTAGAGCACCCTAATACATTAACCTATCAGTGGACATTTGTATTCAATACTATACCTTTCTTTCAGCATCCCTGTGATAATCATTTATTTAGACCCCTCTTGACTAAGCAAATGAAATTGAAAACTCAGGGCAGCTAGCCATGGCTTTTCACTCACAATGGATGCATGAGCGTGCTGTAAAAGGGATAAGGTGGCATTGCATGCAGATGTGGCATCTGACTCCTTTGAAACACCCAAAATAAGCTGTAAGGAAGAGACTACATTAAGGAAGGGGCATTTCCTGTCTGTTAGAGTAGTGATGTGTGCGGCCACGTTGGTACCCACCACAGCCTGTGGGCCAGTGTGCGCAGCTCAGGGCCGGTCGGACAGGCTCCTCTACAGGGGCTCAGCCACAGCAGGAAGTTTGCTCCTATCTTGGTAATATAAGAAGCTGTCAGTCTCCCTGAAGAGTGGAGTACCTGAATCAGCAGAAGCTTTTGATGGATTAGTGACATCTGACTGCATCTCTCGAAGGTCAGATAGGGCATGGGTGGCAAGCAGAGAAACTGTGTTGGGTCAGACATGGGGTCAGTGCTTTAGAGGAGCAAGTGTCTCTTCAGCAGTCCCAACCAGGATTATTTCCTGCTGACTTACGCCAAGTTCTTTGGAAAAAAGGCCTCCAGCGATTTCAGGTTATGAGCCCTTGGTAAGGGTTCTCAAAGAAGGGAGCTGAATTTTTGTAAGACATCCTCGAATATAGTAGATTATTAGTTCATGTATCTAAATATTACAGAACATGCAAATAATGGTATTCTTATAAAATAAATTTTAAATGACTGCTTATTTTTAAAATCATATCACCATATGGCATGAACAAGTTCTTATAGCCATGAGTTGTAAAGATAAGGTGATAGCTTCTTGTGTGAATATGTATTATACATCCCCGTTGGTAATCCTTACAGTGAAAAGAAAAATGAGAATATATTCAGAAGGTGTTGGGAGGTGGGCAGATTTTTTTTTCAATCATTGTGATTTTTATTTATTTTTAGTTAAGATCTCTAAACTCAGGAAATACAGATGACCTGGAATAGGTTATCTTTCACTATATAAAACAGGTATTTATCTGGACTGGTGAATATGTAATACTCCAGATAACTATGGGATTGAGTAACTGCCTCCAGGGAGTCCAGTAAAGTCCATAAGTGAATAATGTTTTTCAAGGGCTT
The DNA here is from genome assembly GCA_032199065.1 of Smutsia gigantea. NCBI lineage: Eukaryota > Metazoa > Chordata > Mammalia > Pholidota > Manidae > Smutsia > Smutsia gigantea. Next base: position 238,227 of record JAVSCE010017795.1, on the reverse strand, counting down.
CTCAAGAGCCAAGTCTTGTCTTCTAAGGTTCCTGAAAAATAGCCCTTCTTAACTCCACCATACCAGAACTGTGACCTTTAGCGTAGATATGTTTTGGAACCATTTGGAAACACCGGACATGCCTGAGCTTTAGAATCTTTTCCAAGGACTCAGTGTTGAGGGACTGTCACATTCAGAAGAGCCACCAGACTCAGTAACCACTGAATATTTGCTTTACTCAAATATCTGCCTTCTAAGAAGTGCCCTGTGCTTAACTGAGAGTAAGTCAATTCAGGCCCCTTAGAGCAAACGAGTTGTTCATCATATCCAGGAATAGTTCTACAGCTACTAAATTATGCATATTTTTATTCAGGGAAGTCCCCCCCTCCCGCCGGCCCCTCTGGGCAGTGATTCACTGTCTCTCTGTTCAGTCATCCTGGGCTTGATAGAGGGATGGCGTTTTTGAGCGGTGGACACAAAGTCATGGAAGGTTAAGGGCAGTTGAGTGCCCAGAGATGCAGAGACTCACACCTTAAGAACAGATGAGTGGACAGTCATGGGCATTTTAGACTCTTCAGGCAAGTCTTGCAGGAGATTAGGAGGGATGCTGCCTTGCCTATTTCTGTCCTTAAGAGCATCTTACTTTGTTCCACCATCTCCCAACCACCGTGATGGCCCAGACAGTCGATGTATATTCACTGTGCAGAGAAAGAAGCAGTTTTCTGGCTTAGAGTACCAGTGGCAACATTGAGTCCCGTGTAGTGGCAACTGCAAGTGAACAGCAGTCATTCCATAAAACAGTTTGCTTCTAAGGTTCTTTGATGCTCAGTTTAACCTATGAGGAAGTTAACATTAGAATGTTATTTACACGTTGAAAGGTCCATCATTTGTGCCTTATTATACATACATGGAATTACTATGCCCCGAATGAGGTTATTTCGTATGGCTGTTAAAGGATGGTTGAAAGATACGATATTCATGAAGAAGCACTGTGCCTGGTGTTATGTAGTGCACACTCGTATTTATGGTTTTAAACAAGGTTGTACAGACACATACATGCTCACATGTACAGGAAGTGTCTGGAGGAGTACTTAGAAAACTAGTGAGTTGAAATATTGGGTATATGGAGTGGGAAGAAAATTTGTTTTTCCTATATATCCTTTTGTACAAATAAAATTTATTTTCTTCCATATTAAATTTTTTTCTCTAAAGAGATCCCATCTGTACTTATACCCTGGGCTTTAGGATTTTATTGTAAAAGATCACTGACCTTTCATTTCCTTCAGCAGACTGGGTCTTTCACTACCGGTTTTAAATAGTAGTTATTTGCTACTGCAGAGAATCAGCTGTCAGTAGGACAGTTTCATTTTGCCAGCATAATCAGAGTCCAAATCTTTGTCCTCAAAGATGTGATTGAGAGAGGGAGGGAGGTAGATTGATGGGTAGTTCCAGAGTCTAGATGAGAAAAGGTTGATGTGTTGCATTTTCAGAACAGATTCATTTTTAACATTGGCCTGCATACTAAGCCCATAATGATTTGGGTCTTTAATTATTTCACTGAACAATTCATTTGATTCAGTATCAGCCATTCTGATTTGTTGATTCTATGCTCAGATAAAATATTACACAGTACTTTTTGACAAAGAGCCTTTTAACACAATACCTCCTGTGTTGTGCCTGAAAAATTGTGTGCCAGAAATTTTTATGTCTGCTCTCTCCCTACTGGGTTTTATATTTGTAGTAGATTAAAGATGCTGTTTAATTTCCATTAGTATTTTAATATATGATGATGGAAACTTTGTGAATTATGAGCTTCTAATTTTGTTGTAACCTGAAATGGTTGATGTATGATCACGACTGGTGTCTAAATTCTAACAAAATTATATTTTCTCATGCCCAAATCACTAATAGGGCTTAGGCATCAGGCTGGAGCAGGAAGCAGCATTTGCCACAGTGCAAGGCAAGAGCCGTTGACTGAGATAAAGGCCATGTCTCCCAGTTTGAGTAGTAAGAACAGGGGAGCATTGAGGTTGACAGCTGCGCAGGGCCACAATAGCAGGAAAGCTTAGCTTTCCCATCCAAGAACTCTGTCTATAACAAGTTGTGCTTCCCTGCCAATTACCCTGTGTTCCTCCCTCCCAATTTCTCAGGAACATCTCGGCTTATAACCCAAGAACAGAGTGTTTCAGATTTTGTGATCGACAGTCTTTGAGAATGGCTGTAGTAATAAATAGAACTGATTAATGACATATATGTGCAGGTCTCTGACCTAACTGTTAAAATTAGTTTAAAACAAAGAAAGCCTGCTCCCCAGAAACAGACATGATGGAAAACAGCAGGGCATTAAGGTGAATGAAATATCATTTTTATCTGTGCTCTTCCCAGGAAGTACTTCCATGTTTTAGTTTTGCTTTGTAAGGTTAGAAAATACCAATGTGCCCTTATCCTCTCATTCTCCTGAGGATTCTTCAGGGGCTGTCTAGTCCCTGCCAGGTCTGACATCCCTCCTGGGCACCAGGTGAATGAGTGGCTGTGGCTGCACCTGTGTGGTCGATCGGCAAAGCTCCATTTTGTGGGAGTGACTGAGTCATGGTGTACTGGCATCTGGCAACACAGATCTACTTTCCTCCTAAAAAGATTAATCCCTTATTGAAATAAGAATAAATGCAAACCAATCATAACTTACTAACCACTGGTTAGCTTCTCAAAGATGAATAATAAAGAGAAAGATCTAAAGAAATACAAACATCTCAATAGAATTTGATGCCTTCATATTATAATTTTGGCCATTTTCCCTGCCATGTTTGGGTAGAAAACTCACACAGAATCCTTTAGATCCATTGAGGTCCTATAGACCCTTCAAGAGCCTAGAATTCCTTTAATTTTCAAAACACTTGCAGCTCTAGCTTATCCTCAGCTGTCTCTAGTGAGTTACATTCTTTTGGATTTTTTAGGTTGTTTTTGCTTCTGTCTGTCAGTCCCCTCTCAGCCGTCCCAGTACTGCTCTAGAAGAGGGGCCAGACGTCCCCCCATTGCTTCGTGTAGCTTGGACCAAGCTGGATGGAGAGAGCTATCTATGACCACCCTTTGGGGTGAGTGTTCTTTTTCATTTAGGAGGTTTCCCTTGCAACCAGCTGTAATAACTTTCTCAATCCTCTCCTCCTCCCCACCCTTCCCCTTTCAAACAAAGCTTAATCTCTATTAATTGCTTGACTATATTCATTCACTAAGGAAAGGGTACTTTTTAATATTGTTTCTCCTTTTGGCAGTTTGACCACGGGCTTCATAAAGACATTTTGCTTTTCTCTCACCCCTCATCCAAAATACAAAATATATTGGAATAGAAAACTCACTTAAAAGTATACATAAAGTGGTTTTCTCACCAACGTATAGATTTTAGGAATTGAACGGAACCTACCCTTTATATTGTAAGAAGTCTTTGTATTCAGTTAATCATTAAGTGGAAAACAAAATGAGGTTTTATCTGGTCAGCTCATTTTTATGGTTCATTCTGATTCAGGGTTCACAATGTCGTTGAAAGGTTATACAAAGTCAACAAGACATTAACATACAGAGAGCTCTCCCATGTGCAGATTCCATGGGTGCTAACAGACATACTATTTTATGATTTGGTCTTGATGGTAGCAACTTCCTATAATATGAGTACTGTTTATGCACTGATGACTGGTCAGTTCTCTTTGGTCTCTGTATGGACCTGCTAACTTCAGTCAAGCTTTGCAATGGCCACATGTGTCCCTTGACTATAGACTTGCTGAAAGGGAGAACTGGCAAAAATATAGAAGACCCACCATTTATTGAGGTCTTTCTGTGCCCCCCACTGATCCATGCACTGTTGGTACATTGACACTTAACATCTCAGTGTCTGTTGAAGCCAACTCAACTCCTATCTTCCACTGACCACAGGTTGATACTGTTGTTTCATGCTAAACCGGTGATCCCTGAAACAACAGAGGGTGACTGCAAACTTTGTCATCCTTCCCCTCAAATTCTTGAAGACTCTCTTTAAAGTGTTGCTTGAAACAGAAGAAGAGCCAAGGCAGGTAGGACCTTCCAGAAATTGAGCTAGTGCATGAAATAGCAGCAGGTTAGAAGCAGAGAAGTTGAACATATATATAGGAAGGCTGCCTAGTGATGGTATGAACTGGCCCTGTGCCTGGGGTTGCAAAGACTATGGATAAAAGAGCTTGTATCTGGCATAGGGCTCAGTTTCTCAACATTTTAACGCGCAATGTACGCAGTGCACCTATTCGGTGAATAAAATGAAGAGGAGAAGGAGGTCTTGCATGACCTAAGGTTTACATCCTACGGGTGTAAATTTTGAGATTTCCAGCAGCAACGACGGAGGGTGAGCTGATTGCTCTGTAGCTGTGGGACCACCTCCGGCCTTCCTGTCTAGCTCACTTTGGCTCATACAACTGACAGTTTAGTAGTGCCCCTTTGATTCCAAAGAGAAACAATACAGTCCTGGCAGCTCCTATTTTGCTCATGTTTTTAAAAGGTAAAGTTATTTAAACCAAATGGTTGAACTATTTTCCTCTGTCACAAAGGCTCTATTAACAAAGCACTTGTTTGATTTCATGCATTGGTGATTTTATTTCCCCTTCACAGCTATTTCTGTATTTTGATAGAGCTGTTCAGTTCAGCTGCAAAACTAGCCCATTCAGTAATCTGGTAATAGAGTGTGGCCTGTTTTCCTACTGATAAAGTAGAGGCTATTAGTGATTTATTTATGTAATATGTAATATTGATTCAAGACAGATAAAGTGACAGAGGAGAGAGGGCAGAAAATAGATCCCCTACAATTACATATGTGTTTATAAGAATACACACACACACACACAATTTGGTGTATGTTAAAATATTTCAGACCAGTGGGGAAGGTAAACTGTTTAATAAGCAATGCTAATAATTTAGGGAAAAAATAAATCTCAACCTTACTTTTTCATACAAAGTAAATTCTAGCTGTACCAAACATGTAATAGAAAATAATTAATAAATACCAAATATTGTACTATTTTTTATCATATTGAGTTGTGAAAACCTTTCCAAGACTGACATCAAACTCAAAAGCCATAAAGAATAATACTGATAACTTTGACTACATGAAAATAAAAAATAAAAACTTTTATGGCTAAGATTAGTGTACAAAATAAAGGGAAACAGGAAAAATATTTGCAAAACACGTAACTGACCAACCTTTCATTTTTCTATTAATGAAAATGGAAATGAACAAGAAGAGTACAATCCATTTAACTAGAAAGGAGGGCCAAGGGCACATGTGAGCAACTCCAGGAAGGGAGATTCTTCCACTTCTCAATGCGTGTGGATTGAGCAGCAGCTACTGTTGTAGGTGCTGGGAATTAACTGTGAACATGACCGACAGTGGTCCTGCTCTAAGGAGCCTTCTTTCTAGTGGGGCCAACAGACAATAAACAGCACGTGAACACATCAGCAAGAAAACAGCACATTGGTAAAATGTTATGGGGTAATATGACAGTGTATTGACCATGTGTTTCTTGTGTTTTGACCTCTTGGGGCCTTGCCGACTCTGGAGAGATGGCATCTCCTGGCATTAGCCAATTCCTAGAGAGAGTAAATGACTCCTGGATCATACCTTTTTTTATGTGTACTGACCAGTCCAGAGCCCACACCCTAGGTACCTCCTCGTTGGGGTCTTATACTCAGGAAGGATATTCCTCTCACCTCAACTCCTCCAGAGCCAGTACAATTTAAGAGAGCCTCTACACACCAGAAATTATTCAAACCTAAGCTATTCTGACCAGCTAATCCTAAACCTCATTCCCACATCTCCCCGACTCTCTCTCTGCCTCCTGAGAGACCCCAGTGGTTGTATATGTGGCCCTGCCTGGCATGGTGTTTCTCCTTCTCTTGGAAACTGTTAGCAGTGCTCTGTCTTGTCAATGGCAGTCATCTCCTGCTCTGTTGGCCTCAATACTGAACAAAAATAAAACCTACATTTTAAAATCGGCAGAGAGTGATTCGGAGTTTTTTTAGGTTTGTTGATCAGAGAAGGCTTCTCTGAAGAGGTGACGTTTATTGGAGATCTTTAAGACAAGGAGGGAGCCGCTGTGCAAAGATCTGGGGTAAGAGAATTCCAGGCAGAACACAGAGGTCCTGTGTTGGTATATGCTTGGTGCAAATGAGGAACAGAAAAAAAAAGGCAGATTTGGCTGGAGCAAAATCAGAGTTACAGAGAAAGGTAAGGCATGAGGTCAGGCAGGCAAGGGCCTGCAGATGAAATCAACAAAATAACTTAAAAAAAAAAAACCTATCACATGGTAAATATTTAAAAGCTAATGAAACCCATGGGGCATGGGAGTCTGGGGGCAATATGCATGTTTGGGTACTATTAGTGGGATAGATTATTTGTACAGTCATTATGGAGATCAGCTCCATCAATTTGGCTTCATCTCTCTGGATTTTAAATGCACATACTCTTTAAACCCAGCAATTCCAAGTTTATAAACTTGTCTAACAAATTGATTTATGGCATCATTGTTTGTGATTGCAAGACAAAACAAACAAGTGAAAACAAACTATTAATAGGAGACTGGTTAAATACATTGTGATACATTCATACATCACAGCACAACACAGGTCAGTATGTGCTATTATAGAAAATTATGTCAGTTTCTTATATGTAATATTTATTTGAATACATATTTATTATTTGTATGGCATACACAGACGCACACATATGCTCACCCGTTGTGGGGGAAAGAGGGACATGTTGTGGTTATTTTGTATTTTCCAATCAATTTCAGGATGAACACAGTAAATTTTAGAGCCGAAACTTCTTTAGCTAATTATAGGGAGTGGGTTGGGGGATGAGAGGAAAACTGGCATTTTCCATTTTATTCCCCTCTGAAATGTATTTGCATTTTGAAGCCACAAGTATGTATTGTTTTATAATTTACAAAATCGATCTCCTTTGAAACAACAAGAAGATACATACTTTTAGAATGACTAAAATCCAAAAAACTGACAATTGCTGGAAATCATGTGGAACAACTGGAGCTCTCATTCTTTGCTGATGGAAATGTAAGATGGTATAGATACTTTGGAAGACAGTTTGTCAGTTTCTTACAAAGCTAAACAGTCTGCAGTCACGCTCTCAAGTCTTTATCCAATGGAACTAAAGATACGTCCACACAAAAACTTGCATGTGAATGGTTATAGCAGCTTAATTCGTAATTGCCAAAAACTCAAGCAACCTAGATGTTTTTCAGTAGGTGAATGGTTAAACCGAAGTGTGCTACCTCCATACAATGGAATACTATTCGGCAACATATAGGAATGAGCTCAAACTATGAAAACACTGACATATCTTAAATGTATATTGCTAACTGAAAGAAGCCAGCCTGGAGAGGCTACATGTTGTATGATTCCTATTACATGACATTCTGGGAAAGGCGAAACTATGGAGGTGATAAAGAGATCAGTGGTTGCTGATAAAGAGGTGTGGTGGGGTGGTTGATTAAATGAGACATGGTATTTTTAGAGCAACGAACTGTGGTATTGTATGATACTGTAATGGGGATGCATGAAATACACTGTGCATTTCTTTGCCCTATCAGCTAAGAGAGCCTAAAAACTGTGACACCCCTACAGCAGTAAGTACACCTATGCCCAGATCTTGATTTCTAATACCATTCTCCAATAACAGGGGCCAAGGCTCCTTGGAGAAATGGCTGATTCTAAGACTGCAGCAGGAAATAGACAAGACCAACCTGGAGTGTCTTTTTGTGTCAGAAAGTGGGGAAGTGCTCAAAGAGCAAAAGCACAATGCTGGGGGTATGTCAAAAGGACCTGAGCCAACCGAAAGGGCTCTCAATGGCCCAGACTGGAACGGTTTGAACAACAAAATAAATGAAGTAATATTGCATCATACTCCAGCATATAAGATCAATACCCCTGGATCCATACTGATATGAATGAATAAATGAATGAGTGAATGAATGAATGAATGGATAAATAGAAAAGGCAAATCCCTGTGAAGAAGAATTCCAAATAATTGATGCAGGTGCTCACCCTCAAGGAGGGGAAGCACTCATCCCACTCCTCGAGTATGGGCCGCACATTGTGAGTTCCTTCCAAAGAGTAATATGGAAAGAGAAAAACGGAGTATCTTTGCAGCAGGGGAGATGGGAAGGCACTGCATAGGCCAGATGGTCAGTGTCAGTGTCAACAGTAACAAGCCTCGATGACAGCATGCACCCTTAACCTTGATGCGATGCGCATGGTCTTCTCCACTCCATAGCCCCAGTTCAGGGTCCAGTGGTTTAGTTACTGTGGAATGCCTTGGCATGCAAGGGGCTTACAGACCACTTGAGGGATGCCCTTTTTTTTTTTATGGCCACACTTTGATTACCCCCAGTTGAGGCACTCAAATCCCACCCAGCTCTAAAGTTACACAGTTCTATGACATAATCCATCAAACAATGTAGTCAATTAAAAAATAAAGAGATATTTTATCTCTTTGGAAATCCTGCCATACTTGTGACTTATAAAAGAGACATGTGGAGCTTGAATGTTTCCCAGAGTTTTTCAGTAATTATCCTGGGGTTTTTTGAAAAAGCTTGAAAATGGCTGCTTCAAAATTATCCCAGAAGTCTGAATGCCTGCAGAAGTATCCATCTACTTAAGTTACATATTCATGGTCATATTCAACAGTAATTGTCTTAATAGATGAAAATAATCATTCTCTAAAAACTGTCATTTACTGACTACATTCTACTTGTCATTCTTGATGTTCTTGGTATATTTGGAAACATAAAAATTTTCTACTCCAGAGAACAAGTAGTTCTAGTAATAAATTTCAATTTTTGCTTTCATAGGAAAAGGGACTTTCGAAGAATACAGCTTATGAAGCTGTGTCAGTTATATAAATGCACACAGTTTGGGGTTTGAAATGGCTCCATCTTTGCAGTCTTGTTTGATAATTCTAGGGTATTTGTCTGCCTGCATCCTTTCATAGTGGATTTGAATTCCCAATGAAGCAGTTTGCCGAGCACCTAGCCTCTCTTACCAATTCTAGTTCTGGTTCTTAGTTCTGCTTCTTAGGCATCTGAAAGATGAGAACCATTTTGGGAGATTTGAAGACAGTGCAATCCAAATCTGATTCCGATTCCGTGCTTTCCTCTAAATCGTGGGCGAATCTGCATATTACTCCTACACCCTGCTTTGCACTTTACCTTGCATTGTTTTTCCCCTAACACATGGTGCCTGCTCATCTGTTCCTAGAAAGGAAATCTAGAGTTTTTTCCTGCTAGAGCAGATGGATCCCAGATCTCAGGGCTAAACGTGAGAGAAGCTTACTTCTCCTCTATGTGATGTCCAACTGGGGGCCTGACTGGGGGCCAGGGCTCCTCTTCCAGCCCTCATTCAGACTCCCAGCCAGGCAGAGACAGAGATGCTGAAGGGGCACATAGGCAGCCCACAGATGGGAAAAGAAATGAGAAGATCAGCCAGGAGGTTTATGCTGGCCCTAGAAGCACGTCGTGTCTTCCCACATCCTTGCCCAGAGCTCATTAGCGTGGTTGCCCCTTAGGTGAGGGGGAGGGCTGGACTTGTGTGCCCTGCCAGGCAGTCCCCCTGGCGGTGGTCTGTGCCATGAAGGCTGGCACGGATCGTTCATGGACACCTGCCTGCCCTGCACACAGTGGAAGACGGTGTGGGATGCCGCTCTTGGTGCGGGCCCGTGCAGGGCTGTCAGAACTGATGGAAGCATTGAGGAGCTGAGGTTGTTGGCAGTATTTCTATCCAGCTGACCCATATTCAAGTTAAACCCCTATTAGTGCCACACCTCCATGGTGAGAAGCTTTGTTCTCTCCATTTAGGTTTCAGGCGAATATAGCACAGGGTGTTGGAATATGTTTCTGACACTCATTGGAGGGCCTTGAAGACAGGCTCCATCCGAGCCTCATGCAGGTTAGACACTCTGTCCATGCTAGTTGACCAAGACTAACGATAGCTCACTTCTACAGTGCACTGTTGTGGGCAGACCCTGTGCCGGGCACTTAGCCTCTCTTACCTACCACATTTAGGCTCTTAAGTCACGATTATGAGGCAGGTTTTTTTTTTTCTGATGAAAGTATAATTGAGTTTATTTATTTTTATTTTTATTGTTTTAATATAATTTATTTTATTATCATTAATCTACAATTATATGTGCAATATTATGGTTATTAAACTACCCCTTCATCAGGTCCCCCCCACCAACCCCATTACAGTCACTGTCCATCAGCGTAGTGAGATGCTATAGAATCACTACTTGTCTTCTCTGAGTTGTACTGCCCTCCCCGTGCCCCCCCAACATTACATCTGCTAATCGTAATGCCCCTTTTTCCCTCTTATCCCTCCCTTCCCACCCATTTTCCCCAGTCCCTTTCCCTTTGGTAACTATTAGTCCGTTCTTGGGTTCTGTGAGTCTGCTGCTGTTTTGTTCCTTCAGTATTTTTTCTTTGTTCTTATACTCCACATATGAGTGAAATCATTTGATACTTGTCTTTTTCGGCTTGGCTTATTTCACTGAGCATAATACCCTCTAGCTCCATCCATGTTGTTGCAAATGGTAGGATTTGTTTTCTTCTTATGGCTGAATAATATTCCATTGTGTATATGTACCACATCTTCTTTATCCATTCATCTACTGATGGACACTTAGGTTGCTTCCATTTCTTGGCTATTGTAAATAGTGCTGCAATAAACATAGGGGTGCATCTGTCCTTTTCAAATTGGGCTGCTGCATTCTTAGGGTAAATTCCTAGGAGTGGAATTCCTGGGTCAAATGGTATTTCTATTTTGAGTTTTTTGAGGAACCTCCATACTGCTTTCCACAATGGTTGAACTAATTTGCAGTCCCACCAGCAGTGTAGGAGGGTTCCCTTTTCTCCACATCCTCGCCAACATTTGTTGTTGTTTGTGTTTTGGATGTTGGCCATCCTCACTGGTGTGAGGTGATATCTCATTGTGGTTTTAATCTGCATTTCTCTGATGATTAGCGATGTGGAGCATCTTTTCATGTGCCTGTTGGCCATCTGAATTTCTTCTTTGGAGAAGTGTCTATTCATGTCCTCTGCCCATTTCTTAATTGGATTATTTGCTTTCTGTTTGTTAAGGTGCATGAGTTCTTTATATATTTTGGATGTCAACCCTTTATCAGATACGTTTTTTATGAATATATTCTCCCATACTGTAGGATGTCTTTTTGTTCTACTGATGGTGTCCTTTGCTGTACAGAAGCTTTGCAGCTTGATATAGTCCCACTTGTTCATTTTTGCTTTTGTTTCCCTTGCCCGGGGAGATATGTTCATGAAGAAGTTGCTCATGTTTATGTCCAAGAGATTTTTGCCTATGTTTTTTTCTAAGAGTTTTATGGTTTCATGACTTACATTCAGGTCTTTGATCCACCTTGAGTTTACCTTTGTGTATGGGGCTAGACAGTAGTCCAGTTTCATTCTCTTACATGTAGCTGTCCAGTTTTTCCAACACCAGCTGCTGAAGAGGCTGTCATCTCCCCATTGTATATCCAAGGCACTTTTATCAAATATTAATTGACTGTATATGTTTGGGTTAATGTTTGGATTTTCTATTCTGTTCCACTGGTCTGTGGGTCTGTTTTTGTGCCAATACCAAATTGTCTTGATTACTGTGGCTTTGTAGTAGAGCTTGAAGTCAGGGAGTGTAATTCCCCCTGTTTTATTCCTCCTTCTCAGGATTGCTTTGGCTATTCGGGGTCTTTTGTGGTTCCATATGAATTTTAGAATTATTTGTTCCAGTTCATTGAAGAAAGCTGTTGGTAATTTGATAGGGATTGCATTGAATCTGTAGATTGCTTTAGGTAGTAGAGCCATTTTGACAATATTTATTCTTCCTAGCCAAGAGCATGGGATGCATTTCCATTTGTTAGTGTCCTCTTTAATTTCTCTTAGGAGTGTCTTGTAGTTTTCAGAGTACAGGTCTTTCACTTCCTTCGTTAGGTTTATTCCTAGGTATTTTATTCTTTTTGATGCAATTGTGAATGGAATTGTTTTTCTGATTTCTCTTTCTGTTAGTTCATCCTTAGTGTATAGGAAAGCAACAGATTTCTGCGTGTTAACTTTGTATCCTGCAACTTTGCTGAATTCAGATATTAGTTCTAGTAGTTTTGGAATGGAATCTTTTGGGTTTTTTATGTACAGTATCATGTCATCTGCAAATAGTGACAATTTGACTTCTTCTTTCCCAATCTGGATGCCTTGTATGTCTTTGTTTTGTCTGATTGCCGTGGCTAGGACCTCCAGTACTATGTTGAATAACAGTGGAGAGAGTGGGCATCCCTGTCTTGTGCCCGATCTTAGATGAAAAGTTTTCAGCGTCTCGCCGTTAAGTATGATGTTAGCTGTGGGTTTGTCATATATAGCCTTTATGATGTTGAGGTACTTGCCGTCTATACCATTTTGTTGAGAGTTCTAATCAGGAATGGATGCTGAATTTTGTCAAATGCTTTTTCAGCATCTATGGAGATGATCATGTGGTTTTTGTTCTTCTTTTTGTTGATGTGTGATGGATGATGTTGATGGATTTTCGAATGTTGTACCATCCTTGCATCCCTGGGATGAATCCCACTTGATCATGGTGTGTGATCCTCTTGATGTATTTTTAAATTCGGTTTGCTAATATTTTGTTGAGTATTTTTGCATCTACGTTCATCAGGGATTTTGGTCTGTAATTTTCATTTTTGGTGAGGTCTTTGCCAGGTTTTGGTATTAGAGTGATGCTGGCTTCATAGAAGAGTTTGGAAGTATTCCCTCCTCTTCTATTTTTTGGAAAACTTTAAGGAGAATCGGTGTTATTTCTTCTCTATATGTCTGGTAGAATTCAGAGGTGAATCCATCAGGCCCGGGGGTTTTGTGCTTGGGTAGTTTTTTGATTACCAATTCGATTTCGTCGCTGGTGATTGGTCTCTTTAGTTTTTCTGTTTCTTGCTTGGTCAGTCTTGGAAGGTTGTATTTTTCTAAGAAGTCATCTATTTCTTCTATGTTTTCCAGCTTGTTAGCATATAGATTCTCATAATATTCTCTTATGATTCTTTGTATTTCTGTGGGGTCCGTCGTGATTTTTCCTTTCTCATTTCTGATTGTGTTTATGTGTGTAGATTCTCTTTTTCTCTTAATGAGTCTGGCTAGGGGTTTATCTATTTTGTTTATTTTTTCAAAGAACCAGCTCTTGGTTTTATTGATTTTTTCTATTGTTTTATTCTTCTCAATTTTATTTATTTCTTCTCTAATCTTTATTATGTCCCTCCTTCTGGTGACTTTGGGCCTTAATTGTTCTTCTTTTTCCAATTTCAGTAATTGTGTCTTTAGACTATTCATTTGGGAATGTTCTTCCTTCTTTAAATAGGCCTGGATTGCAATATACTTTCCTCTTAGAACTGCCTTTGCTGCGTCCCACAGAAGTTGTGGCTTTGTGTTGTTGTTGTCATTAGTCTCCATATATTCTTTGATTTCTGTTTTGATTTGGTCGTTAACCCATTGATTAATTAGGAGAGTGTTGTTAAGTCTCCATGTATTTGTGAGCCTTTTTGATTTCTTTCTAAAATTTATTTCTAGTTTTATACCTTGGTGATCTGAGAAGTTGGTTGGTAGGATTTCAATATTTTTGAAATTACTGAGGTTCTTTTTGTGGCCTAGTATGTGGTCTATTCTGGAAAATGTTCCATGTGCACTTGAGAAGAATGTGTATCCTGTTGCTTTTGGGTGTAGAGTTCTGTAGATGTCTGTTAGGTCCATCTGTTCTAGTGTGTTGTTCAGTGCCTCTGTGTCTTTACTTATTTTCTGTCTGGTTGATCTGTCCTCTGGGTGAGTGGTGTGTTGAAGTCTCCTAGGATGAATGCATTGCTGTCTATTTCCTCCTTTAATTCTGTTAGTATTTGTCTCACATATGCTGGCGCTCCTGTGTTGGGTGCATATATATTTATAATGGTTATATCTTCTTGTTGGACTGACCCCTTTATCATTATGTAATGTCCTTCTTTATCTTTTGCTACTTTCTTCGTTTTGAAGTCTATTTTGTCTGATACAAGTACTGCAACACCTGCTTTTTTCTCTTTGTTGTTTGCCTGAAATATCTTTTTCCATCCCTTCACTTTTAGTCTGTGTATATCTTTGGATTTGAGGTGAGCTTCTTGTAGGCAGCATATAGATGGGTCTTGCTTTTTTATCCATTCTTTTCCTCTGTGTCTTTTGATTGGTGCATTCAGTCCATTTACATTTAGGGTGATTATCGGTAGATATGTACTTATTGGCATTGCTGGCTTTAGATTCGTGGTTACCAAGGGTTCAAGGGTTGCTTCTTTACTATCTAACAATGTAACTTAATTTTCTTGTTAAGTTATTGTAAACACAGTCTGATGTTTCTTTATTTCTCTCCCTTCTTATTCCTCCTCCTCCATTCTTTCTGTAATAGGTGTTTTATTCTTGAGGCAGGTTCTATTTTTATGACCCCAGTTTTACAGCAGAAGAAATTGTCTGCACAAAGGCACATAACCTGCTCACAGCACTGAGCCCAGCAGTAGCAGAGCTAGGATTTGCGGCCAGGCCATCCGTGGTCACTGTGGTGGATGGGCGAAGAAAACGAGCAGCCCTGGGCATGGACAAGGAGACACATCCCAGTCTGGCACTTCCTGAAGGCTTCCCAGAGTGTGCACCCTCGTGGCCGTGCAGCAGTTTGGAACCCTACCACAGAGGCGCAATTGTTCCTTTAGGTCATGCCAGAAACTAGGACTGATGGAGGTGGTGCAGTTATATAACACCCACTTTACAGACAGAGAAACTGAGGCTCAGTAAAAGGCTTGCCCAGAGTTATATAGAACGTCAGAGTTGTTCCTAAAAAATTCATCTGGTATTTTGGGTTCTTTCCAAGCAACAGCTGGTCTCTATCAAGAAGATAACTAGTGGTCAAATCAACCTTAGGTTTTACTGTCTTTAGCCATTATTTTTGTTCACAAATCTGTCCTTTGTCCAACAGCTGTATAAGAAGCAGTTTTAGTCAGTACAGGACCTTGATCTCTCCAGAACTGTAAACACAAGCGTCGGGTTACCCCTCTTGGACCCATATGCTCCGCTGGAGCCAGGCCAGGAGAGACATGGAAGCAGGAGTGGCCATTCCACAGGCTGCAAGCGGCAGAAGCTCACAGGGCCCAGGTGGCAGGGCTCAGCAGTCTGTGTGGAGACCCCAAGCCAGGGGCTGTGGGAGTGCAGCCCCACGGTTGTCCCCTGGTGATGTAAGCCACTGGACAACACCGGACGGAGAGGCATCTCCGTGCACCAACCTGGAACTGATACCTGTTTCACTGCTTTGTCAAACAGCAGCCCAGATGCTTTTTAAAACCAGTTTAATTTCAATGAAGAAGTGAGATGCTGTCACAAAGTAAACTCTTGTATTTATTCAGGGCTCTAAATGAGTCATCCAATATTTGATATTTGATTCCCTCTTCTTGAATCAATAAACCAGTGTTCGGTGAATTATTTCCTAGCTTTTTTGAAACGTGTGGGGGGGGGGAAATTGATTTCAGCTGACCCCCCCCATTAGTGGTATTAGTGAGTCTCACTGTAGGTACGTCCACAGCTCTGCTGTGTTCATCCTCTCTTTTTCAGCCTTTTAAATATAATTTTAAGAAGAAGATTCATGAAATAAGGTTAAAAAATAGAACATGATTTATGTAAAACCCTTTGCTATTATTAGTATTTCATATAAGTGTAGCTGATTACAGTCAGCCTCCCACCACTGCTGGACTATAAATATGAGTTCATTATAATAATTATATTGGTTTTGTAGGAAACACTGAGTGAAAATGTCTAGGCACAGATGAACAGGTGGGCAGATCCAGCCTCAGAGCCTGTATTGGCCATTGGAGTTTTGAGGCAAGATCCTCCCAGAAGATGTCACATTGTCAAGAGTCTCTTATTTTCTGTGTCTAAGGCAGTAACACTCAAAAAGAAGAGAGTCTTCCCCAAGAATGAGTCATCAAGTATTGAAACTGAGATGATGTGCATATTCTAGATGATTGACAGTTTCTAAAATGACACATGGGAATAAAATGGCTTCCGTAAAATTTTGTGAGTGCAGCTGGGGAGGGTGTGGAGCCCACCAGGTGGCAAGCCCTGCTTATATAATTCCTTTAGCTGTTTGCTGGCGTTCATCTTATGTATCTCCCATGCAAAATCTATGTTTATTGTGTATTTACAACATGAGTTAAATATCACTTATTTTTCTTCTTGTAAATTGCTCCCTTGCACTGGTGGTATTGGTAGTAACACTGGCTCTAGAAGCATGAAATAAGATCTTGTAAAATTTGTTGGGCAGAATGAAGATACAGAAGCCCTGTGTCTGCTGTCTCTGATAGACCACTACTCCTGGTTGTCACAGAGGGGAGCAGTGCTGACTTAAGGCAGCTGACTTTATACATTGCTAGTGGGTGATTTCGGACTAGAGCTCAGATTTCTTCATATTCAAGTCTTGATCCACCGTTAGATGCTGAAATCACTTTGGTGGATCATAACTGACTTTAAAAAAAAGAAAATGGAACAGAACAGTATACCATATATGGTAAGGATAAGAAAATACTGTTTTGTGCAACTTTCATTTCATTTACACGAACATGGCGTGTGTATAACATACACGGGTTTAGGAAGACCAGCCTGGCCTTTGGTTGTGAGTATAGCTGCCTATATCCGTTGGGACAGCTGCCTCAATTCAAGGTAAATGAAACCAGGAACAAAGGTCATTGCATGTAACAAGGACTTAGGTCAAAATCCAGTTGTTCAGCGATCTTGCCAAAGGTTCAGACATACTTTCTGTCAGTCTCCAAAAATGTGACATGTGGTCTGTGCAGCCCTATAGCAGCATCTCCCTTAGCTAGAATTCCTTGAGGCCTGGAATACTTTTATTAATAGAGCATTCAGATTAACTAAAAGTATTATTACCTAGAAACTCCAGGTCTCCTGATCTCAGCAGTAAGTGAACGTCTTTCTGAGATGCATTGTAGTACTTCAGCATCCTTATTTAGCACTTATACTCAAGTCGTTTCATCTTTACTGATTTAGGAAATTACAGTAGCATCATGCTGTAATGAAGAACCATGATGTAGATGTGAGTACAGGAGGTAGAAAAGATCCTTTTCCATTCATTCCCTTATTCTTTAATACATGCACTTTTTTGAGGACCTACTATGGGCTGTGCTCTGGCAACACAAAGATGATAGCCGTGGCCCTTGGTCCAGAGGCAGAAATGTGTAGATACACAACAGCAGCATGTAGACACATCTCGGAGAAGGGGGTGAGTGGGGTAAAGTTACCTGGGGTTTTCAAGGAAGGAGGACTGACTCTGCGGCTGGAGAGGATATTACTCATGGCGAAATCTTTGAAATAAAACTAGGCAGGCAAATAAGAGATTCCCAGCTGGAGAAGGATAGGAGTTAGGGGTGGAGCACTGACTCCAAAATACAGCCTGGAATTTATTTAGTCAGCACTTGATGAGCTTTGAGTATCAATTGCTTTTTTCTCTTAAAAACTGAATTCAGGAAAAAGTAATTCTAGTTATTCAGGGTACCAATTAGGGGAGGTCGGGCTAATTAAGGTTTCACTGTAAACTTAGTGTATCAGAAAGCAGGATTATAATAATGTGTTTTTGTTTTAATTGTGTTGAGAGAGAGGTGTTTTGTTGTTTGTTTATTTTGGCTAGGGTGGAAGCTGATCTGTGTAATTTTGGTTTTGAGTTGTCCCTCATAAATCCAATTTGTCATCTCTCCTCTTCCCAAGGAATTTAAAGGTTTATTACAAAGAGGAAGCAAGATGGAGGGTCAAATAAAGCAGGGTAGCAGGGAAGGCGGCCAGAGCCGGTGGAGGAAGACAGTAAGTGTCCACTGGGCTGTGTGCCGCAGCCATAGAGTGAGGAACGCTTGGGAAGTAGATAGTACACAGGTGACTTGACCAGTGTCGGGGCTGTTCCAGAATGTAGAGGACAAAGGTCAACACACGTTTTCAACATTCCAGTTATCTGCCTCTGACGTCTCGTGGATTCCCAGTTCTTTGGGTGTGATGAGGAGAGCTGGTGTTCTGGGAAAGTATGGCATAGCAGAGAGAGCAGCGTTTCTTGCAAACCTGCCTTCAAAGACAAGAACTCTTTCAGCCTTACTACTTTTGCTGTAGAAACAGCCCTAAAGAGACCCCCTTCATGCCATTTTTTGGTGAGGATTCCTATCACATAAAGTCTGAAGGTGTTCCATGCCTGGTTTTCCTCCTCCCTCCCCTCACATACCAACCAACATGTGTCTTTCACTAGGAATTATTGACGTGACAGTCATTGCAGTGGCCAGGGCACACATAATATCTAGTTAATTTTTTCTCTCTAAAACTCAGAATGTGTTTCTGCAACAGAGTAGATTTCAGTGTAGCACGAATAGCAGTGTCATTACAGTGACTGCCTTAATGGCCCCGCACACACTTCTTTTCGTGCAGTGCAACCTGCCACCTGTGTTCAGGGTAACAGCCAAGCTGATGGTGTCCCCCAGCGTGAGCCTGGACGTTCTTAAAGTTCTAGTGGTTTCTGAGCATGCTTTCACACTCTGTTAGAAGATAGCACTTTGGGGGGTAGGGGGTAGGGAAGTGAGGCGTAGGACGAAGCAATTCAGCTCCATCTGGAGATCAAAGGAGCACAGGAGGGTGGCAAATATGCTCTACTGTTTACTTCCCTTCCCTTCTGCTCAGTTCCTGAGACCAGTTAGATCTCAACATAGAATAATAAAGCTGTGAACAAGATAGCATGAATGTAGTTCAGTTTTTCTTGAGCTCTATAATAAGCTTTTGTTACTTGTTCTACAAAATCTCTAGATGAACTCAGCAAAAGAACTGGTGATCTTTTGCCCACAATTTAAAGTATTTTGTGTGTTTCTCTGCTCTTTAATAACCCCAGTCTTCCGGTCATCATACAAATATTAACTCCCAAGGCAGTATAATCATAACAGCTTGCAGACAGGGGCTGCTTACTGTTTTTGTTTTTGTTATATAGTGAGTCTGCATATAATTTTACAAATCTGTGACAGTATTGGGTATTAAATATGGATGACTTGTTTGATGCACTGGTGCTTATCTTAAATGATCCCAGTTATAAGTCAGGCTCCTGAAGTTCTCAGGTATACATTTAGAAGCTGAGTTAGAATCCACACTCCACACTTCAAAGTTAATTTTCTCCTGTCCCTTTCCATTCATGTGGGAATTTCCTATGCGGTATTATCCCCCCAGATATTTGATTTTGGAAATGTATGACAGACAGCTACGTTCTACATACAGCTACATACAGATGCACATTCTTTCAAAATCCTGTTTGGAAAAATAAAAAGAGTGGGGCTGTGGGTCCAGTTGAGATGCTGATCATGGGAAAGACTTACTCAATTGCATGGGAAGAAATAATTGGTTTATGGCTCCAGGATTCTGTGAAATTCTTAGAGTGAATTCCTCTCCCCACTTAAGTCCTGAAGCAGACTGAACACCCACATACAAGCAGATGGTGAGGAACACCTTGTGTCACATAATTAGTTCAAAATATTACAGTCACAAAAATCTTTGATGGCCAGAGCTGGGTGGGCCTCTCCCCATAGGTTCACCCAGGCCAGCCCATGGTGGCATGAACTGAAGCCTCTGAGGGACTTCCCTAGCCAATCTGTAGCATTTCCTTTCTTGCCGTTTATGAGTATGGTGAGCTAAGTAGAAAACATGGGGGTTGATTAATTCTGAAACTTATTTGCCATTTTGAAGTGATTGTCAGAAACCCTAGACAGTATAAAAATAATATGTAACTTCAGGAGTAAAAAAAAAAAAAACCCTTTACTTTTTAATAGCGGTGGCTCCTTGAGCCAAGTTACTTGGCTTCTAAGCAGCAGTTTCCACCCTGTAAAATCAGTTAGTACCTGCCTTGCCAGCTCAACTGTTGTGAGAATCAAAAGAAATAACGGAGGCACACACACCCCACACTGTTGACTTGAAACCTTGCACTCGAGTCAGCAAACCTGAGAGGCTCCTGTGTATGAGGCCTAATAAAATGACAGCACTGGATGGCGGAGGAGACTGCAGACTCACGCGCCCTGGGGTCTGGGACGAAGTGCACCGTCAGCGTGCCTAACCCGGAGCTCGTGGTGTGATGCGTCATACCTGAGTGCCCCGGAGATTCGAGCTGTACCAGATTCACATACAGGTCTGCACCCTAAAGAGACTCAAAAGCCCTGAAAACATAGACAGAAATCTCTTAAATATAAAATGAGCAACTTTTTCCTGAACATATCTCCTTGGGCAAGGGAAACAAAATAAAAAATGAACACATGGGACTACATCATGCTAAAAAGCATCTGTACAGCAAAGGACACAATCAGCAGAACAAAAAGGCATCCTATAGTGTGGGAGAATGTAGTTGTAAATGACGTATCTGACAAGGGGTTAACATCCAAAATATATGAAGAACTCACATGCCTCAACACCCAAAAAGCAAATAACCCGATCAAAAAATGGACAGAGGACATGAACAGACACTTCTCCAAAGAAGAAATTCAGGTGGCCAACAGGCACATGAAAAGATGCACCACATCGCTAATCATCAGGGAAATGCAAAATAAAACCACAATGAGATATCACCTCACACCAGTGAGGATGGGCAACATCCAAAACACAAACAACAACAAATGTTGGCGAGGATGTGGAGAAAAGGGAATCCTCCTACACTGCTGGTGGGAATGTAAACTAGTTCAACCATTGTGGAAAGCAATATGGAGGTCCCTCAAAAAACTAAAAACAAAAATACCATTTGACCCAGGAATTCCACTCTTAGGAATTTACCCTAAGAATGCAGGAGCCCAATTTCAAAAAGACATATGCACCCCTATGTTTATCTCAGCACTATTTACAATAGTGAAGAAATGGAAGGAACCTAAGTGTCCATCAGTAGATGAATGGATAAAGAAGTGGTGGTACATATACACAATGGAATGTTATTCAGCCATAAGAAGAAAACAAATCCTACCATTTGCAACAACATGGATGGAGCTAGAGGGTATTATGCTCAGTGAAATAAGCCAGGCAGAGAAAGACAAGTATCAAATGATTTCACTCATCTGTGGAGTATAAGAACAAAGCACAAACTGAAGGAACAAAACAGCAGCAGACTCACAGAGCCCAAGAATGGACTAATAGTTACCAAAGGGAAAGGGACTGGGTAGGATGGGTGGGAAGGGAGGGATATGGGGGAAAAGGGGGCATTACGATTAGTGCACATAATGTGTGGGGGGAGGGCACGGGAAAGGCAGTACAGCACAGAGAAGACAAGTAGTGATTCTGTAGCATCTTACTATGCTGATGGACAGTGACAGTAATGGGGTATGTGGTGGGGACTTGATAATAGGGGGTGTCTAGTAATCACAATATTGCTCATGTGATTGTATATTAATGATACCAATATAAAATAATAAAATAAAAGAGACTCAAAAGCCCCAAGGAGCCTGAGAGGCCTGAAGGCCAAGGGTCATGAGAGCGGGGAGATGGCTTCTAGGCGTGGCCTGCCCTGGGTGGGGGAAGGCGCAGGCGCTGCCTCGCAGTGACGGCATTGCCAGGACAGCAGCCCTGACTTTCTAGGGGCCTGAAATGTGGTGAGGCAGGGGGAGGGGAGGGCTATATTGGGACGGCGTGGAGCCTGGCCCAGACTTTTCCCTGCAGTGAGTCACCCTGGCTGGGGGACCCATGAAGACCTGATGGCGGAGGTTTGGGGAAAGCCCACGTGAAGCCTGGAGCCTCCACGGTGATATAAATGGAAACCAAAAAAAAAAAAAAAAGATACTGAGGGTTTGTAGAGACTGGAATACATTGTAGCTGAGAAAATTCTTGGCTGAGAAAACAGCGGAGAGTGCTAAGGGGATTTTTCCCCTTGGAGAAGGGAACGGTGGACTTGGCAGGGGTCTGCTGTCCCACCCTGTCACCTCTGGGGAAGCAGAGAAATTGAAAACTTGGTAATGCAATTAAAACTCTGGGGAGGGAAAGTTAAACTATGAGGATTATAAAGAATTTCATGCATTCTTAAATCTGAGGGGGATGGAAACATCTAGAATGGAGGCTCACAGCCCAAAGCCCCGAATAACCCAGAAACAGCGAGAAGCATTTTCCTCAGTAGCTGTGGGATTTCAGAATTCCATGTCCTGCCTGTCACTGCATCTGTGAATGTACCTACTTACCCACTGCCTCCGGAGGACATTGGAAGAATTAATGATTCAATCAGTGTCAGATTACTCCTGAGACTTTTGTCACTTTGATTTAATTTAATTTTTAATATTTTAGTAGCTGGTGGACTTGAGGCATATTTAGCAGTTTGGACATTTTGAAGGAAAGGCTACTTTTGTCAGGAAGCCAGCTGGAAAGGAATGGAAGAAAGTGGACTTGATGGCTGGAATTTCTTGTTTCAAGTACTGTTGGCCATGGTTACATTTTCTTTTTTTTTTTTTTTTGAATTCGTTTGTTTCTAAGCTTACACAGAGACCACTTAGGGGCCCTTCCAAAAATAAAACACAAGCACTGATATGATAGTCTTTGGAGAAGAATGAAGAGAAGCATCCCACAGTGACTTAGGTAGAAGGGAGGAGCTGGTTGACCCCATGGTATTCTCTCAGTGCTCATTAATTAATCATTAATTGGATACATGGATGATTTATGCTACTACCTAATGAAAAATGCTACCTGATCGGCACTGCTCACATGGTGGGATTTTCATTAATCTCTGGATCTGTTTGTTTGATCACCGTGAGGCCGGCCCAGCTGTGTTACTAACTTGGTGCTCTGCTGCCCCACCCATGAAACCATTAGCCCCTCTTCTGGGCCCTCTGTGGTTTTGGATATCTCTTTGATGTCTCACCCCAAAGCAAAAGCAGACCCCTTTGTTCTCTGATTTAATAAAAGTTGGAACACCCAAGATAACGCATTTTGAAAATGAAGAATGAAACTGTAATAGGCAGTGTCTTCTAAATTTTGAGTTTACATCAGTAGTACTCAGTCTCTAAAGAGTCATTTTTCCCCAAATAGTTTACTCTTCTCCCCCATTCATAGCCTCTCCCCTGCTGACTCCACCCACTCTCTGAGAAAGACTGCAAGGTGTCATGCTCATTTTAAAATGGTGAAAATCAGGCCCAGAAGACACAAATTATTAAAAGCTTACGACTCTTTAGCTATTAGGCAAAGACGACAAATTCCAATCCCCAGATCTCTTGGCTCTTCAAGGACTTACACCATTAAATCAGGCCTTGGGCACCTCCTGCTTGTAGGGCTTGGGTTTCCTCATGGGGTAGATGGGTGAAGGGCACAGGGGTTATCTCCTCACCTGATTGCAGTCTCTTCTCATGAAAATCTCATGTGGCTTTGAGAGTATTTGGGATTTCATCTCACAATCGTTTTCTCTCTCCCTCCCTTCCATGTCTGCTCATTCATTCCTTAGTTCCTTTGTTCTGCAACTGTTTGTGAAATACCTCTGCCGGCCACCATGAAAGATGCTGAAAGATATATATATATGACCATGATACCCTCCCTGTCCTTACAATCTGAAATGGGAAAAATAATAGAAACACATTAACGCAATGAGATTTTCTGTCTTCTGAAAGTAGCATACATGTATCCTCTAAAAGACAGATACTTCAATGTCAGTAACTCATGATAAAGGCTTACAAATAATTGAATTTAGTCAAATCTCTTGGCTGTCTTTGATTACCAATCACTCAATACCCCTTTTGGACCTGGGTTCATTTGGAATGCTTAATTGATTTGGTGGTCAGAAACGGATGGGGGCCGACGCAAAGACAGAGCCTTAACCCCAGGATTTCTGGTAGAGATGCTGTGATATCACCCGTTTCTTGCCATAGAAAGAAGCTTGCACTGGACTCGGCCTCCAGTGTTTGGTCTGCAGATGTGTGAGCTTCTCTGAGCATAAGCCCAGGAGAGGCTCCCATGTGGCACAGAAGGGTGATCTGATTACAGGAACAGACAGATCTGTCCATCCTTTTTCATTCAACATGTATTTCTCCTTAGAAAGTAGCCCCTCAATGTCATATAGTTGCCATTAATTGGAAGAACATAGCTGTAGAGGCAGTTGTAGAAATACTCCCAGGATAAGAGCACAGCATTATTTTTCAGTAACGATGTGTGCAGTAGCTGACATGGCTTCTGAACAGTAGTTTTCAAATTTGTTCCTTGGAGTGCTAAGGTGAGCTGGGAGCCTGGGGTCTGGTCTGGAGAGGAATAAGTGGGTAGGCACCTGTCTTCCATCCCTCCTTCCAGCAGAACAGGGCCACCTTTTTGTGGTTTCTGACATCAGGAGCAGTTTTACATTGTCGTCAGAGGGTGGCATGAGATTCTGGTCAGGGTCTCTAATGATAACTTAGATAACTTCTTGGTCCACAGCCTCTGCTGGCACAGCCTTAACTGGCAAACAGTGGGAGAGCAACGTGGTGTCCTGTGCAGAAGAGAACGTAATTAGAAATTAGAAATTGAGAGGCTCCGAGTTCCATATATCCTGTTTGGAGAGAGATGGTGAAACCAACCAATATCGATCTACTTACAATAAAGAACCTGGAAGTTCCAGTGTTGTGGTTCTCTCCCTAATGAAATTATGATGACAAGTTCTGCTGGGGCAAACAAACCCCCCAAATGTACAGTGGCTCCAGTGTTGTAGAAGTTCATTTCTTGTGCATATAATCTCCTATGTTTACAATGGCTCTCCTCCCAGGAGTGACTCCTGAACCCAAGATCCTTCCTTCCATTTGTTCCATCTTCTTCAACAGGAAGGGTGCATATCTCCATCAGTCCAGTGGAAGAAAAAAAGCACAAAGAATTTGGCATGGAAGGTTTTGATGAGCCAGGCCTGGAAGTGACACATACCACTTCCACTCACATTCTGCGAGGCAGGATGCACTCCTGGGGCTGAACCTCACTACAGGGTTAACTGGAGAACACAATCTAGTGTTGTGTCCAGGAAGAAAAGGAAATAGGCTTGATGAATAGCTCGCCAGCTTTGGCCACACAAGCTAATCTTAGAATTAACAGAAGATGCAGTCAATAAAAGAATTTCAAACCCTTACATTCTTTTAATTTCATTCATCCTAATTTGAGCATAGTATCTTCAAGAAGCACTTGAAAATTCCAAGAACACTTGAAAGTCTGAACTGAAGGGCTGGAAGCCTCTGCTAGTTGATGATAAGGTATGGGTGGGAGCAACATGGATGATCAGCTGCTGATAAGGTTGAAAAAGACCCCATCTGCCTCTTCCCCCGTTCATCACCTCCTAGCAAGAAGTTACTGGCTGGCGTTAGTGTGGGTGCTGCTTCAGGCTTTCCGTTAATAGAATCAGAGCCACCCGCACTGTGCAGGGAGACAGGGTAGTGTAGTGACTCAGAGATCTGGCTCTTAAGTCAGAGTACATGGGTTTGCACCCTGACTCAGCAGCTTACGGCATGACTGAGCAAATCACTTCTCTGTGCCTCAGTTTCCTCTCTTAAAACGGGATGATAATACTTACAGGTGGTTGTGAACATTAAATGAGATACTATGTAAGTGCTCAAAGTGTATGACATAATTTTTCAAAGAAACAGTTACTGTTATCATCTGCAGCTAACTGATTCAAAGACATTCAAATTCTTTAGTTAGAACTTAGAAACCAAGGTGTATTCTGCACAGAATATTTGGGTTTTACAAATACAATAGCTGGTCCAGATGGAATGACACTTGTGTATAAATAAAATGTTACACCACCTCCACCAAAATATTTCGGACAATCTACTGACAGCTTTCGCAGCCGGCTGTCATTTGTCCCTACTGGGAACTACACTAGTGATGGACGATACCGAGATGAAAAGGAAAGAGCTTGCAGATTAGTGGGAGAGACAGAGACGCAAACAAGTACTTGTGCTACCTACCGCATGGCATCTCTTGATTTTGCCCATGAAAGAAAGCAGTTAGCCCTCTGGGCAATGACTGGAGAGGCAGGGGGCAGGGGCTTTTTTAGGGCTCAAGTCCTGCAGGTTGTGGGATAGAGGCTGGAATAAGGTGCCACTGCAATTCTTGGAACATCCCACCTGCTGCAGCCCAGAACTCTCTTTAACCTTAGCCAGTGAAAATGGAACACTGGGCATCAACACCCAGGCAGAGGCAGATTTTGTAAAAAAAACACCACCACATTCCACTAAGAGCAAGTAAGAATCACGCAGCATACCTCTAGTACCACCGAGAAACCCGAGATGAGCAGAACCCTATTTGGGACACATCCACCCAGGGGTACACCAAGGCATATAATCACACCCGGCACCCAGGACATTAAACCCTTCCTGTGTCTGACATTTGATCAATAATATTTGGAATTTCCACCAACTTGTTCAGACTGAGACATGGAGTTTTGTTTGGTAGACCCTGCTTTTGTATACATATTGCTTGTCTGATTGAACATGAAATCAAAATCCGTCTCCCAGGTATGCCTGTTGTATAGAACTCCGAGTCATGAAAACCTGTTCTCCTTTTTATTCTCTGCCTCTTTGTATTAATTTTAGCTTAATAAAGTCTAATGGCCCTGTGATTCCAGGAACAGTTGGTCTCTGGCTAAAAGCAAAACAGAAAACTGCCGGTTTTAGTTACAGAAGGTGACGTGGCAAGTCTTGTTTCTGAAGAATCTATTTATATTTGAGCAGTGAGCTCAATATAAATAGATTGGAACCGAGGCGCCACCTGCCGGGAGGAGGAGGAACACACAGAAATGAAGTCCAACCTTGCTTTACAGGAAGGCAGAAAAAGAAGGAAAGGTAGTCCTGCAGGACAGAACGCAACTCAGCAGGATCACTTGCAGATAAATATGCATGAGAACGTATTCTTGCAAGAGTCCTGACAAATTCCCTTTATTTCTGCCCTTTGGAGTTTTCAGAACTCCTGATGGTTGTATTTTCATTTTTTTCTTTTTCAGAGTATGGAGATCCTGAAAATTTCCCCCAGAGCACTTCCTGCTGGTTGATGTTTCAGTAAAAAGCAATGCCTTGCAAAGCGTTCTTTGATAAGACAAAGTGAATGTCATTGCCAGCTCAGTTAACAAGAGGCATCAAAGGACATTTGGCCTTGACCCGCCATCCTCACCCCACTGGGTGTCTGTCCTTTCCAGCCAATCTAAATATCTAGGCCACCTGAGCCCACCCCCTGTTCCTGCAGAAACCGCAGTGCTGGTCTAGAATTAAGGGAACATTGACAGTGAAGGTTGTCAAGCATCAGTTTTCCTATAAGCCATGAAAAATACATTGGTCCAAAATAACATTCTACCAGAATTCCCCTGTTTAATTCCCGTAAAGGTAACACATTTTTCTTGGACATACCTAATTTCAAATATTCCATGTCCCCTGCGATCTGACAGCATTTCCATATGCTCAGCCATATATTGTAGCTAATTCTTATTTTAGCTAATTGTTTATTGTTGCTTTCAAGAAGGCAGAGTAGGATGCAGTCACTGATTTATGCATTTTGTCAGTACCTCTCTGTCAAGCATTTATGCGTTTTGTCAGAAACAAGGACCCAGCGGATGTAGAAGGTGCTTGGAAGAATTTAACCACGAAGCTGGAGAGTCAGACTTGAGGTGCAGCATAAGGAACACTCCATGCTTCTCCCAAAGCTCCTCAGAGCCAATAGGAGCATCACAGCGTAGTGGTCACCATGCAGAATTCAGGGATGCTAAGGTGCAGCCCTTGTTCCCGAGCCCTAGCAAAGGCAGGGCAGGGGCAGGCCTGGGTGCACACATGACTATGATTCAAGGCCGTCCTCGGGGAGTGCCTTGCCTAAAGGTTCCCAGGGCAAAGGAGGGATGGTTCAGCTGGGGACTGTTTGGCTAAGAGAACTGAATCTAGTACTCCCTTCCTCCCCCAGTGCACACACACACCTTCTTGCTGAGAAAGCAGGAGGAGGAGGAAGGGCACCGAGCTTGGCACCAGTGGGCTGCACTGCCCATCTGACGCTTTGAGGAGCTTCAAAGCCCTCTTGTGAAAGGAGCAAGGCATAATCACGTGAACAAATACATTTCTGTATGGAAAAGATCCTTTTGAAATTCTTGGATGCACTGAACCTGTTTCAGATCATCTTAGGGCTTCTGTTAAGTGTCTTCCTTCTTTAAGAAATCAAATGGCAGGAGGTGTGGGATTCACCACACATGTATCATGGGTCTTGTTTTGGTTTTGGGGTTTCCATAAATGGCCTTTTACCACGCTGTTGGTTGAAGTGTAACATTAGGTTGACTTTGTTCTTAAGAATTCCTGGGGTGCTCACTGCTAAGTTCATAGCAGTGGCATTAAAGGCTTGGATGTTCTGTGTTAGCACAGCAGGAATCTGTGCATTTGCGGCTCATGGGTGTAAAAACAAAAAGCCGCGGAGTGAATACAGACTTTGATCAGTGTTTGTAGAAATCTGAGAGAAAGGAAGGGAGGCTAATATCCTGTACCTGAGACTCATCCCGCTGAAGATGTTCGTTAGGATTTGGGGAAGACCTGGGGGGGGTCAGCCACGCAGATGAGCAGCCCCCAAGGAGTGGTGTTTACCTAGATGAGTTCATTCCTCATAGTCAAAGGTCTAGACCTCAGCTGATTGCTGACCACACCAAGTGTAGGTCTCTTGGCCAGATCAGAATCCATTAATCAATAGAAGGAGAATGCCAATTTTAATCAATAGAGGGAGAATGCCAATTTTAATCAATAGAGGGAGAATGCCAATTTTATTAATTTATGATGAAATATATAATTATCTGGTAAGTTCATATTTGCTAAGCAGCATGTTCTTTTCCTTTAGGCACAAATACCTGAAAGGGCAGACCATATTTATTTGGAAGATTGCTTAGATTTTTGGAATCAGTGGAAGAAGCAGGAATGGGATTATTTTAATGGCTGCTGCCATCAAAGTGTGATAGATGGTCCCCAGTCCATGGTTATGGTCAGCAGACCAAGAGTCTGTCTCCCCGGACAGTGCTAGGGGCACTGCGGCTGCTGGCGACGATTGGCTTCCCTTTTGGTCCAGCTCCCAACTCACTCTATTGCGTAGACTCGTTCTCTCTTTAGAATGTCATTACCAACTGTCCTCTCTGC
This sequence comes from Smutsia gigantea, assembly GCA_032199065.1. NCBI lineage: Eukaryota > Metazoa > Chordata > Mammalia > Pholidota > Manidae > Smutsia > Smutsia gigantea. Next base: position 209,048 of record JAVSCE010017795.1, on the reverse strand, counting down.
CTTCATACAGAGTGTGTTCTGCAACAGATGCACCGCAGTGCACAACTTGAACGTTACACTCACATGTTTCTGTCCCCAGGAGATTTTTTTTTTTAGTTTATTTTGATATCATTAATCTACAATTAAATGAGTAATATTATGGTGATTACACTACCCCCTTCATCAGGTTCCCCCCCCAACCCCATTGCAGTCACTGTCCATCAGCTTAGTGAGATGCCATAGAGTCACTACTTGTCCTCTCTGGGTTGTACAGCCCTCCCCGTGCCCCCCGAACATTACATCTGCTAATCGTAATGTCCCTTCTTCCCCCTTGCCCCTCCCTTCCCACCCATCCTCCCCAGTCCCTTTCCCTTTGGTAACTGTCCGTTCTCCCCGGGAGATTTTTAAATATATTAATATTGATACAAAGTAAGTACATAAAAAAATATATATATATATAAAATACCTCATCACCCCTAGACCTTTTGTCACTGATGATGTATTTCTGTCATTCCACATATTCTTTGAAATTTGTTCTTTGCTTTTGTAACTAAATCCACTTGGTGGAGCTGGAGTCCCGCTAGCACCCAATTGGCTGCTTCTCCATTTAACGAGTTCCAGCTTTGTCTTGTCTCAGAAGCATTGCTATCATGAGATCCTCCTTTCTTACTACTGCTTGCTTCCGTTGCATTTTATCATTTAACATTTATAAGTAAAAATAGGAAAATGCCAGTAATATTCAATCAAGCAAATGAACACACACTGCTCTGCAGACAAATACAGTTGAGTCTCCTGAAACTTAACTTTTGGCTGGAAGTCAGTGCCACAATGCAAAGCTCAAATTTGTGTGAAAATCCCATGTTTTGTGTGTAAACAACGTGGGATATTCAATAGCATGCTGTGTTTTTAGAAGTTAAATGTGGAAGAGTTAGGGATGTTTATACCCTCAAGCAGATTATAAATGGATCTTGGAGGGAGGCGGGCAGGAAGGCATTGTGTTTATTTATCAAATTCCATAAATAGTTACTGAATATTTACTGTATGTAAGGCACTGTGCTAGGATCTATTTTCAAGTTCTAGGTGGTGGGAGATTGAGGGGAATACCTCTCTTTTGCCCTTATGTATGGTTACAAATGACCTTTTTGAAGTAGTTTTCAAATCCCTCTAGACCAGAGATTCCTGACCTCAACACTGTTGACGTTTTGAATGTTGTGGGCATATCCTGTGTATCTTGGGTGTTTAGCAGCATATCTGCTTTCTACCCACTAGATGCCAGTAACACCCACTAGTCATGGAATAAAAATGTCTCCAGACATTGCCACATGTCCCCTGGCAGACAGAATTGCCCCCAGTTGAGAAACACTGCATTAGACCCTCCAACTTTGTTGGCTTTGTCCAAAAAAAACTCGATTTGGCCTACCTACAATCCCACCTAAGTGTCTTATCACATTCAGTCCCTTTGTTCCAACAGCTTCAGGGCTGTGCATGGGAGACAGAAGAGCTATGCCTCATTCAGTTCATGGCAGCAAACATGTGCTGCTTCTTGGGAACCTCCTGTCTGCACACCTGCACATTCTCCTTCTGCTCTGCCTGCTCCCATCTCATGAGATGAAGGCCATGTCTACATAATGTCAATTTGAACAACTCAGCCACACTGACAGTAGGGTACCATGCAGACAATATGCCTGGAAAATTGGCTGAATATTGTGGTAACTCCATTTCTGAACTTGAACTCGTTGTCTCAGCCCCATGTACCCATAACATAAGATATGGCGGTAGTGAACCTGCAATTCAACTGGGTTAGAGGCCAGGCCACCACCATCAACCACTGCCTTGCTTCTGGGACTCTTCCACTGGAGCAAGGAAGAGAGTGGAGGACCACAGAGACTGGAGTGGCAGTGACCTGCAGTCCCTTCTCGACACCAGAGTCCATAGACAGCACTCTGACAGCAGAATAAATCTGGGTATATATTCATGGAAATGCACTGATAATTTCTCATTTTAAATGTATTGATCAACATTCGAAACAGAATACCACTGGGCTTGGCCTGAGGGTCTGGACAGAGCGGGAGGCCACAGGTTGTGGGCAACAGTGCTGCAGAGCCACTACCTGAGATGTTTGGTGTCACCAGGGTTGAGCCAGCAGGGACCACGGAAGGCCATAGGTGAGCCAACCCTGAAGGAAAGAGACAGAGACCCAGACACACAAGGGGAGAATGGCATGTGCAGCAGAGGCACCCACTGGAGCCAGACGGCTGCAAGTCCAGGAGCAGCAAGGGAGCTAGGAGAAAGGTGTGCAGCAGCTCCTCCCGGAGAGCCTTTGGAGGGAGCACCACCCTGCCGACAGCTTGATGTAACACGTCTAGCCACCAAAACCTAGAGAGAGAACGCATTTCTATTGTTGTAAGCCACCCAGTGGGAGGTACTTTGTTATGGCTGCCCTAGGAAACTAATATACAGAACTTCAGAAGCTGTATTGGGACAATTGAAGTTTCCATTTGGAAAAAGAAAACATTAGATCACTACTGCATACCACTAAAAACTACATTCCAGCTAAACTAAAAATCTAAACATGAGAAGCAAAACCTCATCCTTTTTGGAAGAAAAAAATGTAGGATGTCTGTAACCTCAGTGTAGAAACACAATTCCTTAAGACACAAAAAGACCTAAGAAAAAATTAATGCATTTGCATCAAAATTGAGATCTTCTGTGTGCTCTAAGACCACATAAATAAAATTAAAAGATAAGCCACAGGCCAGAGAAAGTGTTTGTACCCTAATGTAGTCAATAAATAATCAATCTACAAATTACATGAAGAAACCCTAGGAATGAAGAACAAGTGGCCTAATAAAAATATAGATAAAGGATATGCAAATGCAGTTCACCAAACTGAAAACAAATGGCCAACGGATGAAAAGATGGGTTAAAAACTGCTATCAGTTCAGCGAATGGAAGTCTATACAAAATGAAAACAATTGGTTCTATATATAATTACACATACAGATCTCCAAATAGTAAATGAAAAATTAAAGTTGCAGTATAAGAAAGCACTTGTGCATAAAAGACACAGCAATACTATATTATTTCTGATAACATACATGTATTAAAATATTAAAAGCATGAACTGAAAAGGTCCACATTCGTCATAATGTTTGCATCTAGGAAAAACGGCGATGAGAACAAGGTTGAAGAGGGTCCAGGAGGACTTGCGTTTCATCTGTCATGTTCTGTTTATGTCATTAGAAGGAAACCTGAAGAAAAATGTTCAATTTGTTAAATCAGTGGTGAATACCAGAATGCTTGTTATAATGGTCTGTAATTTTTCGGATCTTTTGAACTTCTGAAAATTAAAGTAATCCACAGTGAAGCATTTTTGAGCATTTTTGGAAGACATTTTAAAAGTAAAGAATTTCATCAGAGAAGAGATTTAGTGTGTTTAACACAAATAAAAACATGTGTTCAGTTCTGCTGTAATTTATCCTTTGTATTTCTAAGACTCACAGTGTAATGCAAAATCATACAAGGAAAACCACAGAGCTCATGGGAGAAATGGTGGTAGACACACAACACTGAAAGTTCATCAAAACTTCCAATGATAAAATAAATTATTCAAGGGGATGAAAGTACAGAAAGGGAATATAGTCAGTAATACTATGATATCTTTGTATCAAATGGAACTACACTTATCACACTGGGCATTTCATACTCTATGTAAATGTTCAATCACTATGTTGTATACCTGAAACCAATATAAAATTGGCAATTGGTATGATATGATATTGGTATAATATCAACTGTATTTCAGTAAGAAAGACTGAAACATATGATAAATGCAAAAAGAAAGTTCACTGGTGGTATGTTAAAATGAAAGGATGGGAGCCTAATGTAAACAGCACAGGTTGAGGCATGTTAAATGATGAAGAAATAAATAACACTGACCTTAAAAAACTACCTGAAATTTGCTTGCTTAAGTGGGCGTGAGTGAGAAGGGGTGGATCTTATGAGTTACTCTGAAGTGGTGGAAGGAAGGTCTCTGAAATCAGACGAGAGATGTTAATAAACAGCCGTCTTGGATGACCAGGGTTCCCAACACGCGGGGCGATCCGAGGCAGCTGGTAGATGCCCGAAGGGATGTGTGTGGTCACCTAGCAACGTTTCTACCCTTGCCACTTAGTGACGTCTCGTACTGGGTAGCTTGGTGTTGTGCGCTGTAGTATGTTCGTCAGTCCTTGGCTTCTATCCTCTAGATGCCAGTAGCACACCCCCCCAGTCATGACAGAAATGCCTATGGACATCACCAAATACCCGCCGGGGGGCAAACTTGCTCAGATTCTGAACAGACCTAGTGTTTCTCACAGACAAAACCGCTTACATGCAAATGCAAAATTTTGTGATACATCATTTCCTAATATGTCAGTCACATTGGAACAACTTCATATTTTCAAAACAAGTATTATAGAAAAAAATGACTTTCATTAAACTTAAAATAATGAATTTGTGATTTAAATGTGCAGTAGGAAACTCTTGAGTTTCCTACTGAATACAACAAAAAGATAAATATAAATTAAAAACAAGATATACTTTGATACCCATAGAAAATAAACACATATGGCAATAACAATTGGACTTAAAATTGATTTAAAGGAAAGAATAAAAAGTAGAGCATATGCTTAATGTAATTTGAATACTTTAACAAATATATAATTTACATACTGCTAATTATGAACTTCAGAAAATGTTCAGTTTATCCAAGACACCCATAAGAATAAACAAAAATGTCCAGCAATTTAAAAAAACCCAGAATGTCATTAATTTAGAAATAGTCTAGTGACAATGTACATTTCATCATCATTTAGTATTATATTTGGCTTAAATTATAGTTTAAAAGACATGTCTTTTTTTAGGTAGCCTTTATATTGGTTTTTATAAGTAATTTGAAAAATTGCATTTTGATTTTCAACATTTATGCCAACTTTCTAGTGCATTTTTGCAGCCAATTTATACTTTAACAATAAGGCAATAATGAGGAACTCTTAACTGCTTGTTCTTTGTGGTTGCCAGGGAAATAAGTATAATTAGCCTTTCATGTAAGGAACTGGGTTTTCCTCATGCAAAAACAAAAATCATTTCCAGTAACTTATTTGAGGCTAGGCAAAGTGGAGTAATGGAAGCTTTAGAAGAAAAGTTTGAGAAGTGCATAGTTACAGTACATCCACTTCTATGCAAGGCCATTATCTGAAATTTTAAAGTGACCTTTCCTCCTCAGTGAGAGTACTGTATATACATTTTTCAACATGGAAAAAATGTATTTCAGAGAAAGCAAGTTTGAAAAAATAGACTCTACACCAAAAACATTAATGAATTCAGTGTGGTATTTCATTATAGAAAGAAAGGGTATATTAAATACTAAAATATTTTTACCAACAATGCTCCAGATTTGAGTTTTTTATTTTTCTGAGCAGGAACTGTATCTTCCCACTCTACTGCTTCTCTTACAAAAGTAGGAACAAGATATAAAGCTAATTAAACCTATGCATCATTTCAGAGCCATTGATGCATGCTTTGTAGTTTGATTTCTAGTTTTGTAATCATTGAACTAATTGTCTCTTTATTTTTGTGGAAAATGCAAGCTCGAAATAGAGTTCAAAACACTTTTTATTATTCATATGTATTATTTGGTTTCTTTTTCAGAGCAAGTAGAAAAAATATCAATTACTCTTAAGCATACCCAACCCTAATTTTGTTTTGGTTGTGTTTAAATTAAACCGTTTTTTATATAGCATAAGAATGCTTTTTGTCAACTCTGGTTTGTCTTGTACCATTTGCTTTAATGACTGTGCCCAAAAGGCAGCAATCTTGTGCCCAAGAGAAGGGTTTTTGGTTAGGAGGCACACAGCCACCAGATGGCTCCCTTAGGTTTTTAAATCTCCGTTTGGATAAGTAAATTGACTTTCCCTGAAGAAATTACTTGAGTAAATTTTAAATAATGTGAGCAGGTCTTCATAGTTTCAGACAATTTACAGGTTTAAAGCTGTCAGGGGGTTATTACACAAGCTCACCATGATGGTTTTACTACATGCATATTGTATTCATTGGCTTTTCGTTTTAATTTTTTTTTTCACTTAAAAGTTGAAAGCCTCATATTTTGTTTCTTTTCTCCCATCCAGCCTTTCTTTACCAAATATACTATGTCTTAGGAGTCTCTTAACTGGCCCTAACCCTCCCAAAGACAGCCTTGGGAATTCACACCAAAAGCAGGATGTAGAAGTTCTGTATTGCTCATCTGACATCAATATTCTCTGCTAACCCTGCCTACTTGCTTCCCATAGGTCGCACTATTGTGCACTTGCCACTACAAAGAACTCTGAAAACCAATGGGATAGATTCTGTATTCACAAGGAAGCAACAGCAAGGGATTATGGGGATTTTTTTTTATTGTGGTAAGAGCACAACATGAGATGGACAATTTTTTAAGTGCACAGTATGGTATCACCAACTAGGCACAGTACTGTGCAGCAGCGTGTCTTCATCCGAGTAAGTCTCTAGCTTTCTTGATAATAGGCATTCCAATAGGCAATACCACATTGTCACTATGATTTGCATTTCCCAGCTGATTAGTGATGTTGAGCACCTTTTCGTACACTTACTGGCCATTTGTATGTCTTCTTTGAAGAAATGCCCTTTTTTACAATCTGGTTGTATGGTGTTTTTCCTATGGAGTTTTAAGACTTCCTTATATATTTTGAATATTATCCCCTTATCAGATGTATGGTTTTGCAAATATTTTCTCCCATCCATTGGTTTCCTTTTCTTTCTGATGACAGTTTTATTTCCTGTGCACAAGCTTTTTAGTTTGATGTCCCATTTGTCTGTTTTTGGCTTTTGCTATTACTTATGCTTTTGGTGTCATATCTAAGAAATCATTCCCAAGACAATGTCAAGGAGATTTCCCACTGTTTTCTCCTAGGAGTTTTGCAGTTTCAGGCCCTATGTTTTTCCCATTTTGAGTTGATTTTTACATACGATGTAAGATAGTGGTCCAGTTTAATTCGTTTGCTTGTGGGTATCCAGTTTTCCCAGCATCCTTTGTTGAACAGACTGGCCTTTCAACACTGTATGTCCTTATCAATCTTGTGGAAGATTAGTTGATCATATATGTGTGGGTTTCTTTCTGGGCTCTCAGTTTGCTCCATTGGTCTATATTTCTATTTTTATACCAGTGTGTACTGTTTTAATTATTGTAGCTTTGTAGTGTATTTAGAAATCAGGAAATGTCATGCCTTCAGCTTTGTTCTTGTTCAAGATTGCTTTTCCTATTTGGGATCTGTTGTGGTTCCACTTACATTTTAGGATTGCTCTTTCTGTTTCTGTAACAAAATGCTACAGGGATTTTGATGAGAATTGCATTGATTATATAAATGGCTTTGTGTAGCACAGACATTTTAACAGTATTAAGTCTGGTGCATGAACACAGGATGTATGTTGTTTAATTTTTTTCTTCAGTGTTTTGTGATTTTCATTGTACAAGTCTCTCACCTCCTTGGTTAACTTTATTCTTAAGTATTTTATTCTTTTTGATGTTTGAAATGGGATTTTTTTCTTAAGTTCCTTTTTGGATCATTCATTGTTAGTGTATAGAAATACAACAGATTTTTGTACATTGTTTTTTAAATCCTGAAACTTTACTGAATTCACTTATTAGTTCTAACAGTTGTGTTATGGAGTCTTTAGGGTTTTCTACATATAATATAATGTTATCTGCAGAGACAATTTTACTTCTTCCTTTCCTGTTTGGATGCCTTTTACTTCTTTTTCTTGCTTGATTGCTTTGGCTAGGATTTCTAGTAAGTACTATGTTGGATAAAAATGGCGAGAGTGAGCACCCTTGTTTTGTTCGTCATCTTAGAGGAATTCTAGTATTTCACCATTGAGTATAATGTTAGCTATGGGCTTGCAACTTATAGCCTTTATTATGTTGAGATAATTCCTTCTGTACCTAGTATGTTGAGGGTTTTGTCATGAAAGGGTGTTGAATTTTGTCAAATGCTTTTTCTTCGTCTATTGAGATGATTGTGTGACTTGCATTTTTCATTCTGTTACTGTGGTGTGTCATATAAATAGATTTCCATATGTTGAACCATTCTTGCATCCCAGGGATTAACCATACTTGGTCATGGTGTATGATCCTTTTAATGTGTTGTTGAATCTAGGTTTGCTAATACTTTGTTAACATTTTTTTCACCTGTGTTTATCAGGGGTGTTGACCTGTAGTTCTTTTCTTACAGTGTCCTTTTCTGGCTTTGATAATCAGGATAATGGTGACTTCATAAAATGAATTTGAAAGTGTTCCCTCCTCTTCAGTTTTCTGGAAGAGTTTCAGAAATATTGCCATCCATTCTTTAAATGGTTGGTAAGATTCACCAAGGAAGATATCTGGTTTGGGGATTTTCTTTGTTGGGACATTTTTTACGACTGATTCAGGCTCCTTATTTGTTATCAGTGTGCTCAGATTTTCTGTTTCTCCTTGATTCAGTCTTGGTAGGATATATGTTTCTGGGAAATTCTTCCAGGTTATCCAGTTTGTTGATGTGTAGCTGTCTATAGGAGGCTCTTAAAAATCCTTTTTACTTCTATGGCATCAGTTATAATGTCCAGAGATTCAACCTAAGAACTGTTGAGTTTCACTCATCATAAATGCACTGCAGTAGGTTTTATTGCAAATAATCATAATGATGAAAGAAATATGTGAATAGAAACTCACTTGATGTTTCTGTAATCACCAGATGTGAGGCAAGGAGGAGTAAGCAGGCGGAACTGAGCAGGCCTTCACCAATAATCCTCTTTTCCTTTTAGGGTTAGAACCACTTAGTATTGATCTTACTCAGAGCCAATCACCAGAAAACTCCAGGAATTCAAAAAGAACTGCTAGGAACTTCTGCCTCTGCCTGACAATCTTACTCCTCCTTCATGAGCAGTTTTTATCGAGTAAGTTCCTTGTGCAGTCATCTGAAGGCAAAACCTGTGTATAACTCTACTAGAAGTTGTAGGGGCCAGAAAATAATTGCTTATTCCTGCCTTTCTATTCCAGTCCTCTGGGAAGTATGACTGAGAAGTCTATATGGGAGAGCTTTAAAGCAGATCTCAAATCTTAGCACACATGAGAGTCACTTGGAGATTTTGGTAAAGCTAATTTATGTGACCAATGCTTATGACATCAGTTAGGGTGTAAAGAAACCCAACCCGGCCCATCTCCAAAATACCTAGCAAAGAGTACTCCTCGGGTATCAATGAGAGAAGAGAGCATTACCACATAGAAATACTACTAGAAAATGAAGGCTACTAGGCTTATGTCTTCACTTATGTCTAGAAAGAAATGACTGAGATGAATCTCAAGACATCATCCCATTAATAACACAGAAGAATTAACGCCTGTTGTACACAGAGAGAGACGGGTGAGTGACAAGAAATGGGGCATGTGACCAGCCTTTCCCACTACTCACTTTAAGGCATTGTCACTAATCTTTCAACCCAGCCATTGCTTATGGGCAGTGAGACTGAAAGGTGACATATTAGATAAAATGCCTGCTGACAAATTCTCTGATCTCAACGAAAGAGAGCAAGATCCATTGTCCCAGGCCAGTGGCTGGCACAAAGCCCTGGTTCTCTTAACAAGAGGTTTGATGTAAAATAGGATCCTTTCAAGCCCATTTTTTGGAAAATTAAACTGCTACAGTGGAGAAAAACCTTTTTCTCTTGAATAGCCCTGAGGTATCAATAAGGATTCATATCTAAGACTTTTCAAATCCATGGAAAGATGGTTGTTCTTGGCAGGTTTGCTGAGGAGCCTTTCATCTTTTCAGCTTTAGAGTTAATTGTAGCCCAAGGACATCTATGAACCATGCCTGCGAGTAGTTCCCAGAAGCCAGTGACAGTGTGCCTATTTTCTGGAATTTAGTAATTCACTCAACAGAGACCTTTGGCAAAACTGTGAGGTAATACAGCATAGGCCCTGACTCATGGGGCTTGCCGCCTTTGGGTGAGGTGTAGATGAATGTACACAAATAATTATAGCTTGGTTAAATTATACCATGTGAGTAGCAGACACGAGCCATCCTTAGTATGTGTGGGAAATACCAGTGATGGAGGGCCTCGTGTTCTGGGGGAGCCGCAGGTAAGTGCAGCCTGGAGGAAGGAGTCTGAATTTGCCAGGCATTACTGGGATTTTCAAGGCCAAAGGACCAGTGTCCAGAAAAGCATGGATATGCAGACATGGGACAGGAACCATGTTTCACCTTACGTAGTTTCATTGCCTACCTCGGCTTCTGGCACATTTCAGTCACTTAATAAGTAATTTGAGACTGATCACACTTCTCTCAAACTGGACCTACTTGATACATGCCAGAGGTTTCTCTGCTTCTGGCTCTCTCCACATTCAGGTTATGAAAACACCTCCCAGAACTCTATGTAAGAAAGACTGGCATTTCATTAGAAGAGATGTATTAGGGACCCCATTTATCACTCAATATTGCCCTGCTGGTAGCAGATAAATCAAAATCTGGGATTGTGGTGGTAGATGGCTTAGAGCTTCACAATTTGATGTTGCTTGTGAGACAGGGACCGTGAATGTACTCAGAGTAGGGGGAGGGCCTCTGGAAAAAGCCAGGCAGCATATTTAGAGTAAGAGCAATGTAACTACATGCAAGGAAACCCACTACCAAAACTCTGTGTTAAGCATTAAGCTCTAGAGTCATTCTTCAGTGAGATCAGTTAATATTCCCCAGATAAAGAAGAGTAGCACGCGTTTTTATTATGCTAATCATTTGTAATCATGTGTAAGATTCACATAGTAAAAGGCAGGAAGGATTCCACCTTAAAAGTAAGATTGCATTTTAACACCCAGGAAGTTAAGAAGTAAGATTCTTAACTTACTCTTTAGCAAACAGACAATAACTCAGCCCACCTTGGGGGCTGGGCAGGTGGCTTTGTTTGATATGCTCCCACACCAAGACACTGGTATCTCAGGGAGAAATCAGAGCAGGAAGTTTAAGTCAATTCTAAATATTCAGGGACCACTTAATAAGTCCACACCCCTAAGCTTTTTTCACATTCCCCAAAACCCTCAACTGCCTATAAAACCCCTAGACAACGCACCACCACGGACTCTCTTGTCCCCTCCTGGCGTGAGCCAGGAGCTCTGTCCTCTCACTGTATCTCTCAATAAAAGCCTCTCCCTGGCTCTCCGACCTTGGGTGTTTGCTGAGTTCATTTTTCAGCTCCACAAACAAGAATCCCGGCTGCTGGTCATTCATAGATGTGTTCAGGATCATTCATCCAGAAACTGTTTACTGAGCATCCACTAGGTGGCAGCCCCTTTCTGGCAATCAGCAATACAGCAGTGAACAAAACAGATAAGGACCCTGCCCTCACAGCACTCCTTACTTGAGAAAGGGAAACGCACAGTAAGTCAGCATGGACATGATTGAGGTACTTGCAAGTAAGAGCACTGAGAATAGTGGGCCAGAGCCCTCCATCCTGCAGGCAAGCATGAGTTATGGGCGCAGTGCTAGTCTCTAGACATCACAATAGCAGTGTAGCCCTAACACTCTGCAGCAGATGTTTTTGTGGGAGTCATTGAGCCCCTCACTGGTTCCTGAGTGCAGTGTGCTCTGTAATGGGGGGACCCCGTTTTACTGATCCTGGAGGCGCAACGGAATACGCGTGGAGAAACAGGCGCAGGGCAGAGGGAATGCTCCATACAGCAGAGGGAGAGGAATCGGGAGACACCTGGAGCCAGGCCGGCTGGGGAGACACTGAACCTCTGGCGGTAGATGGGGCGAGGAGGCCTGTGGAGCAGAGGACAGCTGTCCCGTGAGGCCCAGTCTCCGCTGTTGTCTGTGCCGAGTGAGACGTGAACACCTTCCTCTGTAAACAAACTTCAGCTGAGGCTCCGTTGCTCATTGATGCTTTTCTGCAGCTGGATTTTTTTTGGTGAATTCAAAGATGGGCTGCATTCTGTGTCCAGGCTGGCACAATGAATAACTCAGTCTGGTCAGGGGATGTGGGCACTGGAAGGCCAGCAGGAGCAGCCAGCACCGGGGCCACACTGTAATCCCACAGAGGTTTGAAACTAGCCCACACTGTAAAGTCATCCCCTAGAAGTAACAGAAATGTGCCCTTCAGTATTGTCATCTGGAAGATGGAGACAATTCTTCTTGGAGGTCTTGTGAGGAGTACGTAGCCAAGTGCTTGGTGTAAGGTAGACGAAACCAGACCAGGCAAGCGGCAACAAAGGAGCCAAAAAAATTTTTTATTAGCGCAATCCCGGGCGAGGTTCACCGGTCTGTGTGTCCACAGGCCAGGGAAGTTGTGCCCAGCAGGAGAGGTGACAGGCTTATCAAGGGTTCTGGGAGAGCTCTGAGGGTATGGACAGAACTAATTGGCCAGTGTGGGTGTCGTGATCACCGATGATTGGTCATGCTGGGTTGCTGGGGAGAGAGAGTGCTGCGACGCATGTTCTAGGCGGGACCTGCGGCTACGGACCTTCCGTTGAATCATTTGAGTGACATTCACCATTCTCTTCCTTATTTGGCTCGAGTCGGGTTCCTCCAGTGAGACCCGTCCCTTCCTCTGGTACCTCCAGTCTTACACTTGGTACATTGTAGCTGTTACGGGCTCAGTGTTTCTCTCCCCTGGCCCCCAAATTCATGTGGAAATCATAACCTCTAATGTGATGGCAGTGAATGGTTAACAGCAGCATTTAGTAAGTGACAGAATATTGGAAGTGTTCTGTAGCATGTCTCTGGTGGCAGTGCAATAGCGGCCCTGGGGCAGGTGGGAAGCAGTGTGGCCTGCAAGATGAATGGAGTGTGGATGGAGGGAAGGTAGACAGAAGGGTGTGCTGGGGGCTATGGTGGGAGAGAAAAGCCATTTAAGCACAGGCATGGAGAGGAGAATAATGTGTATGCTAAGAGACTGAAGCTCCTGGGGCATGGGGCATTGTGTTGTGGGTTTGCATGTATGCAGCCCACACATCTTCTTAAGCAATCTCAGTGAGTCACAATGAACTGATACAGAATTTATGATTATTTGGAAAGTGACAGCCTATGGTTTCGAAGGACAGAGATTAATCACGTACTGGAACGGTCTAAGCAGGACAATCGTAGAATTTTAGCTCAAAAAATGTGAAAAGGTGAGGTACCTACAGATCAGAGAGGTAAAGTAGCTTCCCTAACCTAACACAGCTGGTCAGTGACACTGACCAGAATTCATTGAAGCCTACTTTCCTTGTATTTTTCAGGGCATCTCATCTCAGAAAGAAGGGAAAAGTTGTCTACTTAAGGAAACTATTAAAAATATCAGAGGATATCAATTACATAAAGGCCTGTGGTAATTGCAACATAGCCCAGGCAAACACGCATCTTTTGCTGCTGTTTAAGATCATTACTGATCAGCCTGTATATTAATGAAGCAAGACCTCCACAAGGCTGCAGTTTCTCTGTAAACTGAAAGTAATTTTTTTTCTGTTAAAATACCATAAATTACCATGTTTATGTCCCTGAAGTAGGTTTAATATATGTGAGCAGGTTTTTTACATGTATCTGGATTTGTGTCTTTTCTCTTTGGTTGTTAAAAGTGTAAGGAGAATGGCATCCAGGTATGTATTTACAGAGAAGGTTCACTGTTTGGGTTCTGCGCCTTCCTTTCCCCGAGTGTCCGCAGTAACTGAGGTGGGCGTCCCCAGCGTTCAGAGGTTGTTGCGTCCTCGCAGTTCTCATCTGCTTCAAGTTTATTGCATCTGTAACTTGGCATCTTCTGATACGAGAATGGAATGTGGTTGCTGGACAAAAACAAACTTTGCAAAATTGTCTTTTAAGGGAAGTGTTAATTAACCTTTTAAAGAGCCTGACACCGGGCAGCCTCCTGCCTGGGATCTAAATGTAAGGAATGCTCCTGTCTTGAAATAAAGCCTTGCTCGGTCTGACTTCTCTGGACTTTCACTCAGGCCTGACCAGGTGACATGTGCTCCATCTGTGTCCCAGTTTCAGCCACCTGAGATGTTTGACGTCTATCCGATTATTAAGGTACATTTCCTTCCACCACGACGTTTTCGAACATTTAAACATCTCAAGTAATAGCTAAGAACATTTGTCTAGTTGTTCGTGGCAGAAGAGCATGCCGGCCATGTTTCTCTTTGGCCATGTGGTTTGGGTTGAGCCGGGGGCCACTCTGACCGTGGTCCTGCCTGTGGAATCCACTTGCAGACCCCTGTCCTGGCTCCTCACCAGATCGCCCCGGGCCTGAAACTGCATGTGAAAGCCTTTGGTGGTCACAACTTTGGGAATCCTCACCAGCGTGAGGCCTTAGTATGTTCCTAGTGTGAGTGTTTTGCAAAGCTCCTTTACATCCAGACTCAAAAATAGGCCATGTTCTTCCTGAACAAAAAAGACATAAAAGTAGTCATTTTAAAGAGAGAGTAAAATGTAACCTCAACTCAGATATATTAATCCAAACACGATTTTTAAAAATTCTTTCAAAGAGTATTCAGCCAGAATAGATACTAATCAGACAGCCTTTAACAGCTCCCTTAAAAAGTCACAGGTACCTGCTGGCAGTGTCAACTGATACTTTATTTTCTCAGGATCCACTTCTCATCTTAGAATCAAACAGATAAGATTAATACCATAAGGCATGTCTATACCTGTTCCTAAGGGAGAAGGAGGGTAAAGGCTTCCTAGCTGGGTCATGTTTTCCCAGCAGACCAGACACTGCTGTTGGTATGGTGTTTGATCGTACAGACTATATCTTGTTTTAGGGAATATTTCTCATTCATACATGTTGAAGGTCAAAGTAAGTTTTTTGTTTTTCCATTTTTAAGGTCAAACCATTTTAAGATACTTCAGAGTCCTTTTAGTATCAGAAATATGTACTCAAAGTAACATTTGCTGTGGAGGATTTCCAATTTTGTTCCACAGTCAATGACCATAGCAGAATGAAATTTTGGTGTTTGGTGTTGCATGTATTTAAAATTGATGATCCTCCCAGGATCATCATTGTCTGTTTTTCTTCAAATCCCATTTTTACATGATGGCTTTACAGGAAGCACTTAAACTTTTCAAAATAAAATAAATACTAATTTTCCTTCTCTCCCCACACATTATCAATACACTGGAAAGGAATTCTTACGGCAGACGTTTTCAGTATATCATTGCTATGCACAAACCAGATGCTTTTCCTAGCTAATAAATAGTTCATTGGGATTTCTACATAACTTACACAATAGTATTGATGGCATTTAACATTATAAAGGGATACTGAAGTCAAATAGAAAACAGACTTGTATTTTGTCAACTTTATTAGATGGAATTCTTCAGCAGAATTGAGAGCCAAATTCTAAAAACAGTTCTACAGAAGACACAATCAGAATACATCATTGTTATTATTAGTGATTACTTGTTGAGCTCTCATTTTTAGAGCAAAGCTGAAGTCCTCACACCCATACCGTGAGGGCTGAGAAAGCTGAGGCGTGGCGAGATATGGGACTTGCCACATCAGTTCTTGTGTCTCCTAGTTTGCAGGCTTTACTGACAACAACTGTGGTTTTCAAACACTAGGCAGGGTTTCGACTCCTCCCTTTGTTTGCAACAGAACAGCTCCTTTTGGTTTTGTTTTCTTAATTCTTGTCACTTATTTTGTGCATCTGGATAAAAGTTCACTGGAACCAGGTTTCAAGCCCAGAGAGAATAGAGGTTATGACTCAAAACATCCAGCCTGAATGTGCCTATGGTCCAAGGTTGAATAATCACAGAGGACAAAGCAGCCCTCAGGGGTCTGTGTGTATTTGTGATATTTCTTAATGTCTTGCTTCAAGTACCATTTTTACTGACCATGTGAATGCCTAAGCAATTTGTATTTTGACATTTGTACTTCAATTGTGTACAGTGTGTATTGGCCCACTATATTTGATGGGACAAGCATACCTGCTGGAATGATAAAACATTTAGGGACATAAGTTACACACAATGGCATGGGGGAGTTTTGGGGGCACACTCTTCCATACCAAAACACATCACACAGCCAACTCCTAACATTAAGGAAATGAGGCTTATTTTTTAACTGATTATGTGCAAGGTCAGGTATCACTGTATATCATCGGATGCATCTATGAGCCACAGAATTTTTCAATGGTAGCATATTTCTAAGTAGATCACAGCCATTTAGCTTGGAAAATGTTCAAATGCCTCCCTATGAGTGAAGCAGAAATACTGTCTCCATAGCACTGAGTTGCAATTCCAGACTTGTACTGCACATTGGAGGGCTGATAAACACAGGGTATTGTTTTAATAAATGTAGCAAATTTGAAATTTTTAAAATTAAATATCTAAGGAAATTCTGCATGCTTTCTAGCAACCCATTTGTGCTAACCTCTTTCAGGGACAGCTCTGTGTGTTTCATGCTCCCATTGGCTGCCTGTACAAGTCCTGGGGCGGGACTGGTGTGCCTGTACAAGCCTTTGAAACATGTTACAATTTACATCCATTAGCAGAGTTCCTGTCTGAGTGTAATAGCCACTGCAGGGCTGAGATAGCCTGTGATTGTGAATTGGCATCAGAGCAGTGTCAAGTGGCCCGCCATGACTCCCGTTCATTCAGGACCTGTAAGCTGTGAGTTACAGTCTCCTGGATGGAGTACCCGGTATTGCACTGTCAGTGTGGTACTAATACTGAGTCAGACTTTGCTTTCAAATCATTGTACAGTGATGTCATGTTTGTGCTTTTGATGACTGCATGAGATGAGGCAGGCTGATTTCCTTATTTGCCCTTCAAGCCTCCCTCCCTCACCCTGCCCCCTACCACCCCTGCTGCACCCTGACTTTTTCATGCTGTGGAGCTTGCTGGCTTTAGCTGCCAAAGCCAGGGACTGCGTTCGGGCTGCCACTATTTTTTGGCATTTGCTGTGCGCACGCATTCCTGCCGTCGTTTACTCTTTGGTCACATGCTGCCTAAAGTAAAGGCTAGAAGAGATTGCAGCCCTGGAGATGGATCTCTTCCCAAAATGAGTGATTGTAACCATGACAAATTCTGTGACAAGGGGGAAAAAATTAAAAGATAACCAAACAAATGAAAAGCCTGAAACGCAATTGAAGTAGCCCTACTTGCTCACTAAAGTCACCTGCATTTGGATGGACACCATCCTTTGTGCCTTCATGCAACATGGCCAGTTTGATTAGAACTCCCAGAGTAATGGCAGTTTGGAACATGGGAGAGGGCAGTTCCATGTATGTTTTTCATTCAACGGATCTTAAATACTGAGTTTGCACTTCGTGCCAGAGAGGTTACAAAACAGACCGTAAAATCTCTGACTCAATGAGTGTAGGAAGACAGGCAGTACCACTGAATGTAATAAGTATATTCTGCAGTATGTTAGAAGGTGTTGAGTATGCTAGAAAAAATTAAGTGGTGTAATAGAGTGGTCTGGGTTCCAGGAAGGGAAGGGTGGTCAGGTACAAATGGCAAGATGTCACTGAGCAAGTGACATGTGAGCAAAGACTTTGGAGCCAAGGGGATAAGGATAGTGGATAGTTAGGGGAAGCATTGCAGGCAGAGGGACAGTAGGGAAGAGCTGACAATGTGCCTGGTGTGGCCAAGGACCAGTAGGAAGGTGGTTTGGCTGGGCAAAGTGAGGCAAGGGACAAAGAGATGGACGTACAGGTCTGGATGGAACACGAGTGCCAATCCTAGGACTTCATAGCCCTTGCGGAGGATAGGACTTTGGGTGGACTTTACAGAGAATTCAAGGCCATTGGGAGACTTTTAGCCAAAGTGAATTGTGATCTAACTCGGGTTTAAAAAAAATCTCTCTGGCTGCTCTGCTCTGTTGAGAATAGATTGTAGGAGGCATTGGTGGACATGGGCCATTAAGAGGCTACTGAAGGGACCCAGGTCAGAAGAGTTTCAGACCAGGATGGTTGCAAGAGGGTAGGGGGATTTGGTGGGGTTGTGGGTATGTTTTGAGGGTCCATTTTCCCTGGCAGATTGGATTGGTCCAGTAAGGGAAAGAGCAGTCAAGAATGATGCCAAGACTTTTGCCATGAGCAACTGGAAGGATGGAGTTGCCATCAACTGAGATGGGGAAGACCGGTTAGAGTAAATGTGGGGGAGAATCAGGAGTCGTTCTTGGGCATGCTGAATCTGAAATGTCTGAGACATAGCCAAGTGGAGAGTTGGAACAGGCACTTCACTGCATTAGGCTAGAGGGCTGGGCTATCATAGAAGCTGGGGAGTCACTGATATTTCCATTTGAATTTTCATGCATGACCCAGGACAATGGGTAGTGAAGGGTAGACAGGGAGGAGGGCCGAGGACTGAGTGCCAGGGCTTCTTGACTCTAAGGGGCTGGGAGCAGAGGAAGAGTCAGAAAGGAGATGAAGGAGTGACTGGCGAGGTGGGCAAGAAATCAAGAGTGACACCTTGGAAGGCAAGTCAAGAAAATGATTCAGGAAGGAAGGCTTAGCTGGGGGGTTTCCACTGGTGCTGGTGGGGCAAGTGAGTTGAGGACTGACCTTGACAGCTGCATTTAGCAACAGAGATGGCTACATTGGTGGCCGTGATGGAAGCGTTTTCAGCGAAGTGCTAGGCAAAACCCCGACACAGGTTTCTGAGGGAGGAGAAGACAGAGAGTGTATTTGAGATGTTTTGCTGCCAAGGAGAGTAGAGAAATAGGACAGTGGCTAGCAGGAGGAGTGAGATTGAGATAAGAATTTAGTTTGTTTTAACAAGGAAAAGTATAGTGTGTTTGTGTTTCAGTGAGAGTGATCCAGCAAAGAGAAGGGAAAGTGGATACTGCCGAGGAAGGTAAGGAGAGTTGCCCTTGAGTAGTGGAGAGGTGGGGTGGTCTGGTGTGCACACAGAAGGGCAGGTGTTAGAAGGGTCAGGCTTGGTCACCCAGGAAGGGGGAAGAAGGCCGAAAGCTTGGTACAGACGCTTCAGGTGGGAAGAGTCTGTGGAAATTCTCTTCTGATTGCTTCTCTTTTCTCGGGGAAAGAGGAAACGGTGCTCTGTTGTTTTCATTGGAGAGGGAAAGTTGTGCGTAGTTGTCTGTAGGAAGGAGTCACAAAGCAAATGGCCTAGGGAAATAGGGTAACATTGTCAGGCAGCGTCTGGGGTCACCACCATCAGGGATGTAAAGCGGGCCAGCCAGTGGGCCTGTGTCCTTCCACCACCATGTTCAGCTGTGAAGGTAGAGGGTTGGCTGTCACCAGGGTCCTGGCCTTGCCAAGTAAGAAAGATGGAGAGGATCTGGGGCACATAGAAGGGGTGCTTATAATGAGTGGCTGTGGAATTTAAGCTGGCTAAGGGATCAGGAGGGAGTGTGGATTTGTCCAGGGGATGTGAAGAGATGGTAGAGTGAGCAGACGGATTAGAGGTCCTGGTGGGGTTGAAGATGAGATCAGAAAGGAGAATGCCTGATGGTAAGGGTATTGGGGGGTTGCAGTTACAGGTAACATCAAGGTCTCAGCTGTGACCAGGAATGTGAATGGATGAAGTGGGGTGGAGGGCGAAACCATTGGCAGGTCTGGGGGGACCTCCATTCAAGGACCTTCGTGACACCGGCACAAGCAGGGTAATCTCTGTGCACATTGACATGACTCCTGATGGTGTTGGGCAGTATGACAGTGAGTGAGTGACAAATAAGGGAGAGTGATCTGGAGTCAACAGTTGACAGTAACGTGAACAACAGTGATGCTAGCATCTGGCAGGATCATCTCTGTTGTGATTGACAGGTGCTGGCACCAAAGTGGATCTCATTTAAGATCTTAGCCCCACCACTGCTGTCTGGCAAGAACTCACCCCTCAGTCTCCTCATCTGTTGAATGGAGATAATAATAGTCCATACCCCAAAGGTCAGACAGTTCCAGAGGTTACATAAGAAGATGTATATAAAATGTTAAGTGTAGTGCCTGGCATAGAGCAAAACTTAAAACATCATTGCTCTGTCACTCCCCTGCCCAGAAGCTCCGTGCAAGACCATCTGCCTCTAGTTTGGAGCATAATGACAGTTGATCTCTCTACCTTTATGTAGCAGCAGCTGTTGGCTAAATAAAGTTCATTTCTCTCTGCTTCTTGGCCTTCGCCCCTTAGCAGTGTGGGGGGCAAATCCGAGGAGGACCCACCAAGAAGGGGCACAGCTAGAAAACTATTTGTAAGTGATGAGAGCAGCCACAAAGGTGCTTTGTTGGGTTACTGAGGCGGCTTTGGGAAAGCTCCCCGGTAACCTGAGGATGGGGCTGGTTGCCAGGGAAAAGAGCCGAGTGATGAGAGGATCGGAACTGAAGTCCTACTCCGAGACCTCTCAGGAGGGAAGTGGGCTAGAGATGGAATTCAGTCACCAGTGACCAATAATTTCATCAGTTATGACTGTGTGTGAAGGAAGCCTCTATAAAAACCCAAAAGATGAGGTTCAGAGAGCTTCCAGGTTGGTGAACACGTGGAGATTGGGAGGAGAGTGACACTCCTGGAGAGGACAAGGAAGCTCTGTCCCCCTTGCCCTATGCGTCTCTGTCATCCTGAGTATATCCTTTTATAATAAACTGGTGATCTAGTAAGTAAAATGTTTCTGAGTTCTGTGAGCTGCTCTAGCAAATAAATCAAACTCGAGGGAGGGGATCATGGGACCCTCTGATTTATAGAAGCACAGGTACCTGGACTTGCCCTGGCATCTGAAGGGGGAAGCAGTCTTGTAGGACTTTGGAGTCTGGTGCTATCTCCAGGTAGTGTCAGAACTGAGTTAAATTGTAGGACATCCAGGTGATACCCAATAAGTGCTTCTTGTATGGAAAACGCACACACATCATAGAGCTGGGCATTCATCCATCTCCGGCACCAGCCCTCTGAATGCCCCTTTGGTCCAGGTCCATGCCCCCAAACCCTGTGTCAAATGCCCTGCTCTGACCTTGGGCTGGAAGCAGCAGGCTGAGATGGGGAGCTGGCAGCTTTGCAAGTTCTGGTCCCAACAGATTGAAGAGGTGGCACAGTCAGTGTTTTTATTTTATATTTTTTAAAGAAACAAGGAAATGAAAAGGCTGCACTTGTCATGAAAAGACATGGAGGAACTGTAAATGCACATTAATAAGTAAAAGAAATCAATCTGAAAAGGCTACACATTGCATGACTGCAACTACGTGACAGTCAAGAAAAGGGACAACTATGGAGACAGTGAAAGGAACTCTTATTGCCCAGGCTTGAAGGGAAGGGATGATTAGGGTGAGCACAGAGGGTTTTAGGGCTGTATGATACTATAGTGGTGAATCCATGCCATTATACCTTTATCCAAACCCACAGAATGGACACCACCAAGATAGCTCTGGACTTTGATGACGTGTCCACATATGTCCATTAATTGTAACATGTGGTTGGCACCCTAAGGAATTTTAAAGAAGCTCTGAGCCAGTGAATGTGGGGATTCCTTTCATTTAAATTTTACCCTGGCTGCAAAACTGGGCTGCCAGAGGGAGCCAGTATAGAGGATAGCAAGTCCTGAAATGTGCCCTTTTCATCCAGAGATTTGATTGTGACACCAAATGCCAGGCCTTCTGTGGAGCCGCTCACTCTAAACAGCCCACGAGTTTTTCCCCGCTGAGGAGAGCCTTGTTCTCACTTTGTTTTCCTCCTCTCTTCCCTCCCCTCACCTTCCCTTCTCCTGTCAGAGCCCAGCCCTGCCCCTGGGCCTCCTCCTGCCGCCACTGCCTTGCCCTGTGTCCCCTGGAGAGGTACAGGAAGAGCATGTGTTGGGAATCACCTCAATCCTGGAGACCCAGGCCTCGTAGCTACTGAGTGGATAAACACTGGGTTAGACTGGATACTTTGTTTATTCATTTAACTTCCAAATGCTTGTGATAGCGACAATTTTCCTTTCAAGCAATTCAGTTTTAGAAACAAAGCACCTTATGTCATTGTTTGGGTATTTCCTAAATACGGATTTGTCTTCAATAATTTTGAACAATATTTCAATGTAAAACCCAACAAAGAATATATGAAACATGAGTAATAAAAAAAGCCCATTGTGTGTTTATGTGTAAGTGCAGCTGTTTGCACTTGGATATATCCACATGCTCTTATTCCAAACCTTTTCTCTTCCTTCCCCAAATACTTCTTCCTCATCTATTACTTCTCTGAATTAATGGCACCCATCTACACCGTTGCCTCTGCCAGAAGCCAGCCTGGCATTTGTACTTAGTCAAGATTCTTTTGATTACACATGACAGCAACCATAAGCAGAACAGAGTTCCAAAACTGAACTCAGATGCCACTGTGGTTTCTTTGTCATTCATCCTCTCCTGACTGCCCTTGCATCTTCTCTCACGTTCCCTTGCATGCTGGCATGTTGTCTGTTGCCAGGAGCAGCTTTGCCCCTGC
The DNA here is from genome assembly GCA_032199065.1 of Smutsia gigantea. NCBI lineage: Eukaryota > Metazoa > Chordata > Mammalia > Pholidota > Manidae > Smutsia > Smutsia gigantea. The sequence continues at coordinate 186,657 of JAVSCE010017795.1, read as the reverse complement.
AGTGGGGACAATGGCCTCAGGGTGTTCCCAGTTTGAACCAGCCTGGTTTACTGACCAGACAACAGCCAGCATGCCTGGGACAGCATGTGTAGATGGAGCTGCGGGGAGGGCTTGCATTGGCCTAGCCTGTCACAGGACCACACCGCTCAAATCTACATCTCTAATAGCAAGTTTAACCATGGTAGGTGTCTGTTAGCCATTTCTAAGTCATCTCGATGACGCTTTTTATCTCTTATTCACTAATTACACAAGGTTACGGTGTTGAATTTTTTTTTTCTTGTAGCTCAGAGCTTCCTAAGACAACTTCCTTAAGACAAGCTTCATCAAGCAAATCACAGATCTCCATTCCTTTAGGGCTGGTTACTGGAAAATTGTTCTCCTTTGTTGTCATGTTCCTTTGATTTTTCAGATTCCTTGAAGTCTGACATTGCTGTTTGCACCTTTGAATAAGTTGCCACCTCCTCCAGTCTTTACCGACTGACTTCGTGTGAGGGCTGTTGAAGCTTTCTCAGACCTTTGCTGCTCCACACTTCATATTCGCTCTTGGGGCAGAGCCGGGGTGGGTTCCTTGAGGTTATGTGCTTTCTCTCCGTCCTGCAGAGTCATGCTGGGTGCCGAGCACCCCGTCGGCTTGCTCTCCCTTGGGCAGTGCTGAGTGCTGCAGTCTGTGTGCTCGTTCCCAGGGCTGGGCCAGTTTTTTGCACGTGCCCCCTCACCATCTGCAAGCACACACCCTCTGCACCATGGGCACATGCACAGGAGCCGGCCTGGGGTGGAGAGCTGTGTGGGGGCAGCACTGGGGGCGCCCGTGGGCCAGCTGGGGGGATCTGCAGGCAAGGCATCCCCAGAAACCGGTGGGTGGGCTTCCCGATGGAGTCACTGAAGGAATGAGTAGGATCCACGTCTCCTGGAGGTCACCAAAAAGACCTGGCCACTGTTCTTCCAGCCTCTCCTTGACCACCATCATGTGGCACACCACAGATTTCTGGGTAGGCTGGGAAAGAAGTCGGCCTCCTTCGGTGTTGCCCTGCACACCTGGGGAAGCCTGATGCCCACCCACATGTTTTCTTTCCCCTTGGGAGAAATCCTGGGCCAGGAAGGTCTCTCTTGGTCCTGAGCTGTACCACCATGGGGATGAGGTGACATAGGTCAAGTGAATCTGTTCCCCCCACTCTCTTCATTGGGGCAAGCTCAGGTTTTTGAACTCCAGTGGTGTGCTGGAACTTCTCCTCTGAACTCCTAGACTTCCACAAAGGCACTGTCCTGTAGGTGGTTGTCAAAATCTGAGTTCCTTGGAGGAAGACAGTGGAAAACTCCCATTTCACCATCTTGATTGCACAAACATGTTTGAAAAATAATATTGGCAACACTTACGAGTTGAAATGTGGTATTATTTATGCCAAATGTTTTTCCTAACTCGGAAAAATATTAGATAATATTAGCATGCTCAGAGAAAGAAAAGTACCGTATAACCTCTCTTATATGTGGAATCTAAAACAAACAGAAAAACCAGGCTAATAGATACAGACAACAGACTGGTGGCTACCAGAGGCAGGGGTGTGGGAGGCAGGAGAAATGGGTAAAGGGGGTCAAAAGGCAAAAAAATAAGTGAAATAAAAAATAATTTTAAAAAGTAGTTATCATGGTCAAAGACTAGTGTTTTTGCTATTTCATCCCATCACTTAAGTGTTTAATTTCCTGATTTCTCTGCCTGTGACCAACAAGCCCTGGTCCCCTGTCCTGTTCTCCACCTGGGCACTGTTCCCTGACACTCCTGTTTTGGGGTTATGGGAAGGCATGCACAGAGACCAGCCTGGGGGAAATTCACCAGGAGGAGAGTAAGTAAATGATTACTTGCGGAGGCACCATGTCCAAGGGGAGAGGCAAGATCAGAAGCCGGAGATGGCAGCACAGGTCGATGAAGATGGTAGGGGCCTTACAAGCAGAAAAGCTAAGAGACGCACAAGGCACAAGTCGGGAAACCAGGGCCGTAGTTCTGCAGCAAATGGTAAGAACTGGTGCCTCCTTCAGAGGGATCTGGTTTTGTGTAAGACAATACATTCCCCAGTGCTGGGGGCTGAGTTGGACCTAGCATGACAAAATCAATAATTTACAACTCTTTCGTTGTACCAGCATTCATGAAATGGGCCAAGGGGAGTTAATAAGGGTAAGATAACCAGAGATTGCTAATATGATTTGGGATTTTTTAAAGCAAGGCAATTTGGGATACTTGTCTCCCTGGCTCCCTAAGGACAGGGGATTTTCCACATCATCTTTTTGATGTAGCAGACAGAATATGTGGAATGCTCTTTAAAATGTTACAGTATCAGTGACTTTAATTTAATCACCAAAATTGTATTATCCTCTTGCCTGCAGGCTTTCTAGAAGAGAGTGCAATTATATCAAATGTAGGAAACAAATGGACTCAAAATTCAAGTGTGGGTACAGACTTCCTGGGATTTCCGTTGCTTTTCTGAGAGTCTCATTACTATGAGGGTGCCTCGCTTTCCTTTGCTCATGCTCGGTGGAGACCACATCCTCTCGGAACTATTGCAGACAGTCAGGATGAGGAGAAACCTTCTGAGTTCAACAAATCCATCTACACATACAGGTACACATGCTCACAGCCCTTAGGAAAGAGCAAGGCCAGTGCCCATAAAGATGACTCAGCATTCTGATATAGAATTCAGTGACCAACAAAATTTGGTATTGCATTCAGTCTGTGAAACATCACATATATTTTTCCCTAGAGTTTGTGTTACTTTGGTTTGGGGAATTTTTCATTTTTTAGTTTTTTTGCTCCTTCTTAATGAAAAATTTCAAACGCAAATGTAGAGGGTACCTACAATGAGCCTCTGTCATAGGTCTGGTTTTTCTGGAAAGAGCCTCTGAAGCAGCGGTTGGTTTGGGTGCTTGTGGTTTTCTGGAAAGAGCTTCTAGGCTCAGCATCTGCAGGAAATAAAGGAGGAGGACAAGACAGAGGGAGTTGGCGAGCTTCAAGGCCATCTTGACAAAGGCCTCAGCCCATTCTGGGGCCCCTGGAGCTGGGATGGCCCTTTAGGGATTTCTCCTGCCTTGAAACGAGTGTCTGGTCTTGGGATGTGGGCTGACCGGGGGAGGGAGGGACGGCCGAGGACAAGTAGCGCTCTTGTGCTGAGGTAAATGCCTGTAGAGGGACTTGGCTGAGGGCCTTCATCAGCCAGCAGCCTCTGCATCTAGGGTTGCCTGAAGGTCGCTGTCAGGCACCACATGACAAGTCCAGTCCACTTAGCCGTCACCGAGCTCCCACTGTTGTCAGCCTAAAGCCCGTCTTGCTCTCTCTCTCTATCTCCTTCCACTTGTCTGCCTTCCACTCCCCTCGTATATTGGCGACTTTGTTTTTTTTTGACAGTGTATCGAGGTATAATTTATATGCCATGAAGTGCACTCATTTTAAAGGTACTACTCAATGATTTTTCATAAACTGGCCAAGTTATGCGGCTGTCACCCTAATCCACTTTTAGAACATCTCCACCACCTAATAGCACACACTTTTAAAAAAAGTACTCCTGCCATCTTTTGAATCAAATTACTTCAGTGAGGTTTTTAAATTAATTAATTTATTTATTTTTGGTATCGTTAAAGTACAATCACTTGAACAACATTATGGTTACTAGACCCCCTATTATCAAGTCCCCCCTACATACCCCATTACAGTCACTGTCCGTCAGCGTAGTGAGATGCTATAGAATCACTACTTGTCTTCTCTATAAATACTGCCTTCCCCATGAACCCCCTCCACTGCATTACATGTGCTAATCATAATGCCCTTTGTTCCCCTTCTCCCTTCCTTCCCACCCATCCTCCCCAGTCCCTTTCCCCTTCGTAACTGTTAGTCCATTCTTAGGTTCTGTGAGTCTGCTTCTTTTTTGTTCCTTCAGTTTTACCTTTGTTCTTATACTCCACAGATGAGTGAAATCATTTGATACTTGCCTTTCTACACTTGGCTTATTTCACTGAGCATAATACCCTCAGCTCCATCCATGTTACTGCAAATGGTAGGATTTGTTTTCTTCATACGGCTGAATAATATTCCATTGTGTCATCCATCCATGTTGTTGCAAATGGTAGGATTTGTTTTCTTCATACAGCTGAATAATATTCCATTGTGTGTATGTACCACATCTTCTTTATACATTCATCTACTGATGGACACTTAGGTTGCTTCCATTTCTTGGCTATTGTAAATAGTTCTGCGATAAACATAGGGGTGCATCTGTCTTTTTCAAACTGGGCTGCTGCATTCTTAGAGTAATAGGAGTGGAGTTCCTGGGTCAAATGGTATTTCTATTTTGAGTTTTTTGAGGAACCTCCATACTGTTTCCACAATGGTTGAAATAATTTACATTCCCACCAGCAGTATAGGAGGGTTCCCCTTTCTCCACATCCTCACCAACATTTGTTGTTGTTTGTTCTTTTGGATGTGGGCCATCCTAACTGGTGTGAGGTGATAACTCATTGTGGTTTTAATTTGCATTTCTCTGATGATTAGCGATGTGGAGCATCTTTTCATGTGCCTGTTGGCCATCTGAATTTCTTCTTTGGAGAAGTGTCTGTTCAGCTCCTCGGCCCATTTTTTAATTGGCTTGTTTGCTTTTTGCTTGTTGAGGTGCATGAGCTCTTTATAAATTTTGAATGTCAACCCCTTATCGGATATGTCATTTATGAATATATTCTCCCATACTGTAGGACGTCTTTTTGTTCTATTGATGGTGTCCTTTGCTGTACAGAAGCTTTTTAGTTTGATATAGTCCCACTTGTTCATTTTTGCTTTTGTTTCCCTTGCTCGGGAAGATATGTTCATGAAGAAGTTGCTGATGTTTATGTCCAAGAGATTTTTGCCTATATTTTTTTCTACGACTTCTATGGTTTCATAAGTTACATTCAGGTCTTTGATCCATTTTGAGTTTCGTTTTCTGTATGGGGTTAGACAATGATCCAGTTTCATTCTCTTACATGTAGCTGTCCAGTTTTGCCAACACCAGCTGTTGAAGAGGCTGTCATTTCCCCATTGTATATCCATGGCTCCTTTATCAAATATTAATTGACCATGTATGCTTGGGTTTATATCTGGGCTCTCTGTTCTGTTCCACTGGTCTGTGGGTCTGTTCTTGTGCCATTACCAAATTGTCTTGATTACTGTGGCTTTGTAGTAGAGCTTGAAGTCAGGGAGTGTAATTCCTCCTGTTTTATTCTTCCCTCTCAGGATTGCTTTGGTTATTCGGGGTCTTTTGTGGATCCATATGAATTTTAGAACTATTTATTTTCTCCTGTTCACTGAAGAATACTGTTGGTATTCTGATTGGGATTGCATTGAATCTGTATATTGCTTTAGGTAGTATAGTCATTTTGACAATATTTATTCTTCCTAGCCAAGAGCATGGGATGCATTTCCATTTGTTAGTGTCCTCTATAATTTCTATTAGGAGTGTCTTGTAGTTTTCAGGGTATAGGTCTTCCACTTCCTTCATTAGGTTTATTCCTAGGTATTTTATTGTTTTTGATGCAATTGTGAATGGAATTGTTTTCCTGATTTCTCTTTCTGTTAGCTCATTAGTGTATAGGAATACAACAGATTTCTGTGTATTATTTTGTATCTCACAACTTTGCTGAATGCGGATATTAGATCTAGTAGTTTTGGAGTTGATTCTTTAGTATTCTTTATGTACACTATCAGGTCAAATGCAAACACGGACAGTTTGACTTCTTCCTTGCCAATCTGGATGCGTTTTATTTCTTTGTGTTGTCTGATTGCCATGGCTAGGACCTCCAGTACTATGTTGAATAACAGTGGAGAGAGTGTGCATCCCTGTCTTGTTCCCAATCTTAGGTGAAAGCTTTCAGCTTCTCACTGTTAAGTATGATGTTGGCTGCGGGTTTGTCATATATGGCTTTTATTATGTTGAGGTACTTGCCCTCTATACCCATTTTGTTGAGAGTTTTTATCATGAATGAATGTTGAATTTTGTCAAATGCTTTTTCAGCACCTATGGAGATGATCATGTGGTTTTTGTTCTTCTTTTTGTTGATGTAGTGGATGATGTTGATGGATTTTCGAATGTTGTACCATCCTTGCATCCCTGGGATGAATCCCACTTAATCATGATGGATGATCTTTTTGATGTATTTTTGAATTCGGTTTGCTAATATTTTGTTGAGTATTTTTGCATCTATGTTCATCAGGGATATTGGTCTGTAATTTTCTTTTTTTGTGGTGTCTTTGCCTGGTTTTGGTATTAGAGTGATGTTGGTCTCATAGAATGAGTTTGGGAGTATTCCTTCCTCTTCTACTTTTTGGAAAACTTTAGTAAGGAGGAAGGGTATTAGGTCTTCACTGAATGTATGATAAAATTCAGCAGTGAAACCATCTGGTCCATGGGTTTTGTTCTTAGGTAGTTTTTTGATTACCAGTTCAATTTCTTTGCTGTTAGTTGGTCTTTTCAGATTTTCTGTTTCTTCCTGGGTCAGCCTTGGAAGCCTTGTATTTTTCTGGAAAGTTGTCCATTTCTTCTAGGTTATGCAGTTTGTTAGCATATACTTTTTCATAGTATTCTCTCATAATTCTTTGTATTTCTGTGGTGACCGTGTTGATTTTTCCTTTCTCATTTCTGATTCTGTTTATGTGAATAGACTCTCTTTTTTTCTTGGTAAGTCTGGCTAATGGTTTATCTATTTTGTTTATTTTCTCGAAGAACCAGCTTCTGCTTTCATTGATTCTTTCTGTTGTTTTATTCTTCTCAATTTTATTTATTTCTGCATTAATCTTTATTATGTCCCTCCTTCTACTGACTTTGGGCCTCATTTGTTCTTCCTTTTCTAGTTTCATTAATTGTGAGTTTAGACTGTTTATTTGGGATTGTTCTTGTTTCCTGAGGTAGGCCTGTATTGCAATATATTTCCCTCTTCTGCGTCCCATAGATTTTGTGGTGTTGAATTATTGTTGTCATTTGTCTCCATATATTGTTTGATCTCTGTTTTTATTTGGTCATTGATCCATTGATTATTTAGGAGCATGTTATTAAGCCTTCATGTGTTTGTGGGCTTTTTTGTTTTCTTTGTGTAATTTATTTCTAGTTTTATACCTTTGTGATTTGAGAAGCTGGTTGGTACAATTTCAATCTTTTTGAATTTACTGAGGTTCTTTTTGTGGCCTAGTATATGATCTATTCTTGAAAATGTTCCATGTGCACTTGAGAAGAATGTGTATCCTGTTGCTTTTGGATGGAGTGTTCTGTAGATGTCTGTTAGGTCCATCTGTTCTAATATGTTGTTTAGTGCTTCTGTCTCTACTTATTTTCTGTCTGGTTGATCTGTCCTTTGGAGTGAGTGTTGTGTTGAAATCTCCTAAAATGAATGCATTGCATTCTATTTCCCCCTTTAATTCTGTTAGTATTTGTTTCACATATGTAGGTGATCCTGTGTTGGGTGCATAGATATTTATAATAGTTATATCCTCTTGTTGGACTGACCCTTTTATCATTAAGTAATGTCCTTCTTTGTCTCTTGTGACTTTGTTTTGAAGTCTATTTTGTCTGATACAAGTACTGCACCTCCTGCTTTTTTCTCCCTATTAGTTGCATGAAATATCTTTTTCCATCCCTTCACTTTCAGTCTCTGTATGTCTTTGAGTTTGAAGTGAGTCTCTCGTAGGCACATATAGATGGGTCTTTTTTTTTTTATCCATTCAGTAACTCTATGTCTTTTGATTGGTGCATTCAGACCATTTACACGTAGGGTGATTATCAATAGGTATGTACTTATTACCATTTCAGGCTTTAGATTCGTGTTTACCAAAGGTTCAAGGGTAATACTATCTAACAGTCTAACTTAACTCACTTCTTATGCTATTACAAACACAACCTGAAGCTTCTTTTTTTTCCCTCCTTTTTCTTCCTCCTCCATTCTTTGTATGTTATGAATCATATTCTGTACTCTTTGTCTAGCCCTTGGGTGACACCTATTTAGCCTTAGGAATAATTCCATCTATAGGAGTCCCTCCAAAATGCACTGTAGAGCTGGTTTGTGGGAGGTAAATTCTCTCAGCTTTTGCTTATCTGGAAATTGTTTAACCCCTCCTTCAAATTTAAATGATAATCTTGCTGGAGTAAGTATTCTTGGTTGAAGGCCCTTCTGCTTCATTGCGTTATATATACATCATGCCACTCCCTTCTGACCTATAAATTTCTGTTGAGAAGTCTGATGATAGCCTGATGGGTTTTCCTTTGTATGTGATCTTTTTTCTCTCCCTAGCTGCTTTTAAAAGTCTGTCTTTATCCTTGATCTTTGCCATTTTAATTATTATATGTCTTGATGTGATCTTCCTTGGGTCCCTTATTTGAGGTAATCTGTGCACCTCCATGGCTTGAGAGACTATCTGTCTCCTTCCCCAGATTGGAGAAGTTTTCAGCAATTACCTCCTCAAAGACACTTTCTATCCCTTTTTCTCTCTTCTTCTTCTTCTGGTACCCCTATAATGTGAATATTGTTCCGTTTGGATTGGTCACACAGTTCTCTCAATAATCTTTCATTCTTAGAAATTCTTTTTTCTCCCTGTGCCTCAGCTTCTTTGTATTCCTTTTCTCTAATTTTTCTTCCATTTACCATCTCTTCTACATCTAATCTGCTTTTAAATCCCTCCATTGTATGTTTCATTTCAGATATGGAATTTCTCAATGATTGAATCTCCAACTTAAATTTGTTCCTGAGGTCTTGAATATTTTTCTCTACCTCCATAAGCATGTTTATAATTTTTATTTTGAACTCTTCTTTCAGAAAGATTGGTGAGTTCAGTTTCATTTGGCCCTTTTTCTGGGGTTTGTGAGATTTTGGTCTGAACCATGTTCTTTTGACATTTCATATTTCTGTGTGGTGCCCACTGGTGTGCAGAAACTCTAGTCTCTGGAGCTTCTCAGCCCCTAGAGTGAGGTTGGGGGTCATAGGGGAGTGGCACTGGTGCCTGGGGGGAGGAAAGATCTGTTTCCTGATTCCCATCCCATCTTCCCTGCCTGTCTCCAGTGTCAGAGCCAGTGAGCCAAGCACACATGTGTAAGCCTCTGTGCTTTGCGTCTCTAGCTATTGTAGGCTCGCCTCCCTCTGGCTAGCCTGATGCCAGCACAGTGACTGCCAGTTTGCTTGCAGGTGCCTGAAGGCCAGTAGGAAGGCTTGGCAGGCTGCGTGTCACAGTGGGTGTCCTCAGAGCTGAGTAGGCAGCCAGGGGGATGGAGCACCTGAAGCTCCTCAAAGTTCCCAACCAGCTGGGCAGAACACACCCAGACAACCTTGTCCAGCTCTCCCTTCTCCCGCGCGGCAAGCTCCATGCAAACCTCGCCCCTTCAGCAGCGCTCTTGCTCCTAGGAAGCCTCTCAGACCGCCCACCCTTCCTTTGACACAGAGCGGCCAGGTGTGGATCCTGTCCTCCACAAACTGCTGGAATGTCAGTCTCCCAGGCCCTCCGCCCGTCCGAGCTCCCCAACATCCAGAGCACCACACTATATAGGCTTCCGTGCCAAAGCGTATCTCCAGGGCCTGGTGTTCCTTCAGTGAGGTTTTAATGCAAATAAGTTCTTAACTGAAGAGATCTATTGATAGGAATAAGGAACAACTCATTCATATGAGTGGTGCCATCCAGCAGTTGTTTGAGGTCAGTCATGTAAGACCTTGGGAGATGTTGCTAACAGCTGTTTCCAGAGAGAATGACTCTAACTCCCTTTCACTGATTTAAGAGGTCATCTAAGGGTGCCATGTCTGGCAGAAGGCTCTGTGGTTTTTAATGCTTCCACCCCATTTCTCTAGAGAAGACCTTGTAGCAGAGACAGGGCTACTGAGGTAAGTATAAGTGTGTGCAAGACAGAAGGCAGTAGAAGAGGGCTACCTCTTCTACCAAAGGCAGTAGCAGCCCCAGTGACAGACCATCTGCATATGTCATCAGAAGAGAGAGGAGGAGCAGACATGGATGAAAAGGAGATGATAAACTAGACAACAGGGAAATGTCATTTGTTAAATGGCCAAAGCCAAAAGCAAGGCAATTTCTAGAGCTTGTATAAATAAATGCCTTTGCACATTTGTCATCCTGTTGATAAAATAGTGGGTCTAGGAAAAGAAAAGGGGATTTTTTTAAGTGCAATACAATTCACATACCACACATTCATCCTTTTTTTAAGGTAAAAAATTCAGTATACCCACAGGATTGTACAACCATCATCACTATACAATTCCAGAACATTTTCTTCACTCCTCAGATAAATTCTACCTATTAGCAGAGTGATTCCATCTTCCCCCCAACCTTTGGCAACCAGTTACCTACCTTCCATCTTTCTAGATTTGCCTCTTCTGGATATTTAATATAAATGGAATTGTATAATAGTTGGCCTTGTGTCTGGTTTCTTTCCATTAGCATAATGTTTTCAGTGTATTTGCAATGTTGTAGCATATATTAGTACTAAATTTATTTTTATAGCTGAGTAATATTCCATATGGATTGTATGGACATACCATTTGCTATTTATCCATTCATCAATTGATGGACATTTGGATTGTTGCCACTTTTTGGCTATTATGAATAATTTTGCTATGAACATTCATGTATTAAGTTTTTATATGAACGTATGTTTTTCATTCACTAAGGATTGAAATTCCTGGGTCATATTATAACTCTATTTAAATTTTGAGGATCTGGCAAACATTTCCCCAGAGCAGCTGCACCATTTGATATCCCCATCATCAATGTATGAGGGAGCCAATTTGTCCATATTCTCACCAGCACTTGTTATTTCCGTTTTTTCTGTTTTTTTGTTTTCTTTTCATTATAGCCATCGTGATGTGCATGAAATGGAAAGGCACACTTAAAGACACCAACAGCAAACAAAGTTCAACACTAAAAGCAAAGTCAAGTTCTGTGCTTGTGGCTCTCAGTTCTGCGCCCAGAGAAATGCTTGTGGCTCTTTGTTCTTTGTGCTCAGTGAGTAGGTTTGGCAGCTGTCACTGCTCAGAGCCCTGTCACTCAGGACCACGGGGATGCCCATTTGGGCCCTGACCTTTGAACCAGAGCCTGCTGTTTTGTAAGACACAGATTGACCAAAGTTCATAGTTATTTTTGAATAAACATGTATGTGCATGCGTGTATACACACATCCCAAACTAAAACACTAGAAACAGAATAAGTTAAACAGTAAGAAGAGTAAATCTGAGAGCACTGAAGGAAGTTCTCTTGGCCTAAGGTGATTTTGTGGTTTTTTAAAGTATTGCTGCATATGGATTTTTTTGTGTGTGTTCATTCTTCCAAATATAAGATTAGAATAGTCTGAGAATGAACTTTCTTTTAGAAACCCATTAATTGAGGATGGCAACTTTGGTGAAAGTGTGTTCAGCCCTTTTGGCATGTAGATGGCATTTTGGACTTTTGATTAGACTTGAAACATTTTGTCATCAAAGATACATTTAGTATTTGGCTAGATGCCTGCTATTACTTGTCAACGTGAAAACACAAGTTACTGAGTCGCGAATCCGTCCACTTATCTTAGAAAAGTTTGCTGGAAGTTGAGGGGGAGGTTGGAGCAGTAGGTGAATTATTTATAAATGTGAATTTTCCATGCTGTATGTTGCCTTTCCATTCAGGAAAATGTTTGGTGTGTGTTGGAGTTGGGGTGGAGGGTCTCTGAATGGAGATACAGCTCCTGGAAACACTTTCTCTTTCTTGTTTTCCTAATCTTGCCATCTCTTCTTCATTTCTTATTCTTTTTCCACCTTTTTTTTCTCTCTATTGACTGAGAAACACTAGAACTAATACAAATACATATAATAAACTCCAATTAAAGCAGGTTAAATCAAAAGGGCTTTATTTGAAGCTGCCAAAACCAGCTTTCAGACTTGTCATAAAATTGGGGCTCTATCCTTTTATCTTCAGATTCTGAATCTCTGAGGCACATGCAAAGTTGTGTAATTGTTCTCCATCAGTTTTGAATATAGTCACTTACCCAGGATAGACAAATATTGCTTACAGCCAAATGACAATTCTCTACGTGGGAGTTACCCGACTTATGGACTATCTGTAACCAAGCCATATTCCTAGACCTAGTCCAGAACCATCTCCTAGCCTCTTCAGTTGTTACCTGCTCAAGAAATGTTAAATTATTTTAATATTAGAAAAATCGTAATAGAAAAAAATAGTTGCTAAATAAAATCTTCCTAATTAGGACTGATTGTGGAAAGGCCAATGTAATAATAGTCAATGTAATAGTCAAACAGTTCATTATAGAATTTTTCCAAAAGTTGTATTTTAAACATTCAAGAATATGTTAATACAAAGCTCAGACTGTGTGTTCTACCAGAAGGTCACTTCTGAGGCTCTGGCGTATCATGTAGTACTTCATTAACCTAGAACATCTCAGAAAACATGCCACCTACATCAATAGCATTCTGACCCTCCCTTTGCAAGTCCCATTATCTAAGGTTATAGAAAGATAACTACTTAATGCAGAAGAAGTAACAACAATACTAAATTGTGAAATAATGTAACAGGGCTTAAATTTTCACAGATTTCCATTATAATCAAGTGTATGGACATCTTTAAAAAAAAAAAAAACCAGCCTGTCTGTGGGGAGCAGAGAAGCACAGGGGCTCTCCTGTCTGTAGAACCAGAAGCCCCGTGTCACCTTCCTGTGGTCACAGTTCTTTTCCTAGTAGCTCCCTGACAAGGAGCCCTTGTCAGTCTGTGGTTTCCTCCTGCACCTGAGGTCCCCAGGGGAAAAGGGAGAAGGAACTGACCTTTACAAACCAGTAAAGCATGCCAAGGAATCTGCCTAGGGATTTTCCTTTCATTATCTCACTTAATTCCTAAACCAGGAATGACTACTACTTTTACAGATGAGAAAAATGAGGCTTGGAGCTCAGTCTTGGGAACGTTTCTCTTCACTGTGTCCTCACTCCCCTCCTCCAGTCCCAAGGTCTGGAAGCCATCTCATACACCAGCGGCTCCCAGCTGTCCACCTCCAGCCCTGGCCTTCAACTTGCTAAATAAAGGGAACTTTTCTCTGTCCGCAGGGTACTTGTGCTCTCAGCAGACTTAACAGGTTCCCAGAGCTGATGCCGTAGCACCACACTGTCCTCCTGGGCTTCCTACCTCTCTGTCTGGTCCTTCTGGCTCTTCCTAATGTGGGTGTTGGCATTCCCAGCACTCAGACACCTTGCTCTTACCCAGGTGCACTCTCCCAGTGGTTAGCACATCCAGCCTTTTGGCTTTGAAGACCATCTTGGTGCTGCTAGTTTGCTAATTGTGAACTCTAGACCTGATCTTTCACCCTGAACTTCACATTTACATCTAATAAATAAAATGTAAACGTCATTTTTCAGTTTCACTAGCCACTGCTACAGACCTTCTTTGGAAGAACTGTCTTGTTTGGAAGAACCATGGAAAGAACACTGTCCCACCAATATGTGCTTCGCCCCACGCCCACCTACACAAGTGGTAACACCCTCAGCATCGCTTTCGGAAACAGGTTCCCTTAGATCATAAGCAGCTTAGAATTTACCATCTTCCAGTGCAGGCCATCTAAGCTCCACTGCTTGGTGTTCATTATCCTTCACTATTTACCTGCATCCTCACAGACTGGATTTTCCAGATGAGTCAGGTCCTTACAGACATCATTCATTCCTGTCTCCACACCCTCTCCCTGCCTGTCATGCCCTCTTCCTGACTCCTGTCTCTCAAGTCTTCCCTTCCTGGAGGCATCTGCTGACTTTTCTCTGTGCTTGACTCTGGAGACACACGGGAAGTTAAGGCATCTCCTTCATGAGGCAGTCTCTGACCACTGAGTTCTCCCCTCTGCGCTGCCCTGTGGTCATTTAGCTGGGGTCACACTTTGGCAAGTCATTAGCCTCTGGTGGTCTCATTTGTCAGCTTGGGTTTCTTGTGTACCTTCCCAGATTGAGACTACCCCTGCATAGCAAATGGCCAGCTTACAGAGGGGCTTCCCTGAACACTTCTTCCGTTGACTGTACTTCCCTGAAGATGTGTAGTTCACCAAAAACTCCTTTCATGAGAATTCGTAATTACTGGGCTCTGCCTGCCCGCTGGGCTTTCCCCCACTTGACTAAATAGTGTTCCGTCTCTCAGACCACTCATACTCACCTGCTCCCAGACTCACCCTCGGCCCTTGCTAGGTGTCTTTCTGTGGTCACTCCACTGCCTCCCATCCCGAGACATCAGGACCCTCTACCCTGCTTTACTCATCTCTGCACCTTAGATCCTCCCCGCACAGGACGACGTGCCCCTTGGAAGCAGAGACAGCATATTATTTGGCTTGAAATGATGTTACTTGATGATTTGGTGAATAAACAAAGCATACAGGGCAAAAATAGTAAAAGAAATGGTTTTTCCCCCAGGAAGCCTTGGAAAAAATATATCAAGAGAATGTACTTTCAAAGATACCCTGTATGAACATGGGATATCCTTTATGTCGCCCAGTATATTCGTTTCTTAGGGCTGCTATAACAAAATACCAGACTTGGGGCTTAAACAAGAGAAATTAATTTTCTCACAGTGTGAAGGCCGGAGGTCCAAGACCAAGGTGTCAGCACGTTTGGATTCCCATGAGGCCTGGCTCCTTGGCTCACAGGCTGCGCCTTCTCGCTGTCTGCTGAATGTTTCTCTCTGCACACTCACGCTCTGGTGTCTCCCTCGCTTCTTAAAGGACACCCGTCATATTGGACCTATATGATCTCTTCAACCTTAATTTATTTTTTAAAGGCCCTGTCTCCAAATACGGCCACATTCTGGGCTATACTAGGAATTGAGACTTCCACATATGAAATTTGGGCCAGGGATCCCAATTCAGTCTGCAACACTCAGATACTGAGAAGGCAGAATAGCCCCAGTCAGAGAGTAGTGAAACACCAGGGATTAAATTGATCTGGTCCATTAGGTGGCGAGGCCTGCGTTCATGTTCTGGAAATTTCTGAGCAGATGAAGGCCGGAAAAGATACTGTGAAACTGAATCCTAAGAAAAAGATATTTTTATTAAAGTTGGATTTGTTGAAGGAGGAAATACTGAGGGCAGAGGTTGCATAAAATAAACAATCTTCCTAGAGTGGGTGAGCGCCTTCCCAGGCACAGGGAATGTGGATTAAGAGGGGGTGGGGCTGCCTTGTGAAGGAGGCAGGGGACCCCAGAGGCCGCCCAGTTGGGACTAGATTGAGAAAAAGACTGAGGAGACAGACCCGTTCCTTTTCCAAGCTGGGTGAAAAAACTCACAGATCTGCC
This sequence comes from Smutsia gigantea, assembly GCA_032199065.1. Classification (NCBI taxonomy): domain Eukaryota; kingdom Metazoa; phylum Chordata; class Mammalia; order Pholidota; family Manidae; genus Smutsia; species Smutsia gigantea. The sequence continues at coordinate 171,362 of JAVSCE010017795.1, read as the reverse complement.
ATGGGGTCCTGGGTTTCATAGTTGGAAAATGCTTTGCTTGTAGCCTCTCTTAGTCACCACGTCCATATTTAAAGCACCCATCCCTGAGGACTAAATGTAGATAGGGGAGATGGTTCTTAGAAAACACACACATCTATGCCAGTTCTTGTCACCATGTCGCCCGGGTTGCTGCCCACTTATGTGACGGTCCTTGTGAAGTTCAAGACCTAGTTGCTGAAGCCCTGCCTTTTCATCATCCCCAGCATCACCACTGACATTTCTCAGACCCCTCTCTCTAAAATTAACAGCACAGTGCTGTTTGACCTTGTGGGGTCTGAAAATGGAACTGACGAAGCCATATGAACAGGAGTAAAGCATATGAACTTCATGGAATTTTTACACGTCCATGGGAACCCACAGAGATAAAGACCCAAAGAGGTCATCAGAAGGAAGCTTACCTTCTGGCTGAGAAACAGATTTGTGAAGAGTTGACAAGACAGGGGGCCTGGGCTAGGGTCAGTAAACGGTCAGAAGTCCCTCGGAAAACAAGGGGTAGCTGGACAAGGTCATGCTCAGCTTTCTCTGGTGCAGTCTCTGAGCTGATGAGAGTCTGTCTCCAGCAAAAGGGACAGCTATTTCCTACTTCTCGACAGGAAAGGGGGAGTTCTTTGTGCATTTGCCTGTGCTTAATTACCTTCAGCTCAAAATAATTTTTAAGTCAAAGAAGAATATTTGGGGGTGACATTCTGGCTCCTTCAGCCTTCTTTATATTATTATATATAACTTCTGGAGTAATAGATTTTTAAAGCCCATTTTTCAGCACTAACGCAAGTAATATCTTTTAATGAATGTGTGGATGATACTGGTACAAGATACAAAATTCTTGAAATTATAATTTAGCAATAAATTTTAAAACGACAGGCTGCCTACCAAAATTAAATGTAGAAGTTCAGCTGCATGTAGAGAAGAGCAGGGTTTGCCCAGTGCTAACAAGGGGATGCATGGTATATGGGCAAAATTCATTGCATTATAGCATACCATAATGGAATCATTGCTTATGGTTTACTTGATCCAGCAACTTTGAAATTATGTTTTGTAACAACTACTTTTTAATTTGAAGAGATTTGCATTACTTAAAAATTTTCAAAGAAATTGAAACTCCGTTGAGGTTGTTACCTCAAATGATCTCATATTTGCAAATTTGAAACTCACGTGCAGTGATCGCAATACAGTGTAACAGGCAAGGAACATGAGAGACTGAACAAACCCAAGTTCAGTGCAAAAGCAGGTAGTTCTAAGTAAATGTCAAAATTTGAATTGAAAGATAATTTTTGAATCATCCCTCTGTTTTCTACTCCCTTAATCTTTGGTAGCCAGTTTTTTTTTTTCACATCTACATCCTGCTCAACTGAACCTCTCTCCCCTAGCTTCTGTTAATTAATTTTATTTATTGATCTGTTGTTATGGTTCTACTCCTTTTCCCCAATTGCCTGACCCCATTCTGCTCTTCTGCATGTTTTCACTGGGGAATTCCATTTCCAAGATGGAGCTTTAAACATGTGCATGGGAAGCTCTGGCACAAGATATTAACTCAAGAAAGCATCCTGTCAGTCAGCTCAGCAGCCATTCAACCAACCTGCATGTGTCCGCCAACCTGAAAATAAGACTCACTCCTCAACATCATTCCAAACTTATTTCCTCATCAGTGATTCTGGGGTTCTGGTTGTTCACAAGTAATTTTTTTTTAAATGAGTATCCTTGTCAACTCAGGCTGCCATTATAAAATACCAGAGACGATGGCGTGGCATAAAGGCCAGGAATTCTCACAGTTCTGGAGTCATGTCCATGATCAAGGTGCCAACTGATTTGGTTCCTGTTAAGGGCTCTCTTCCTGGCTTATAGACGGCTGCCTTCTTTCTGTGTCCTCACATGGCAGAGAGAGGGGGAGAAAGAGATGACTCTCTGGTGCCTCTGCCTCTTCATACAGGGACACAAATCCCATCATGGAGGCCCCACTCTCATGACCTCATTGAAATCCAGTCACCCCCCAAAGGCCCCACATCCAAGTACCATCATATGGGGGGGGTTAGGGCTTCAACATACAAATTTGAGAGAGGGGAACCCAAGCATTCAGCCCATAACAATGGCCTTTTGGAATGTAAACTTAAGGAGGTTTTTGAAAAGTATAAAGTGGTTTGCAAATTTTAAGGTGTTTTTGTGTATTGTTACATTTTTTTATTGGCAAGTTTTTAAACTTCTCCCTGAGCCTTGGTTTCTAAGGAAACAAAACTTTCTGAGAAATATTCAGAAAAATGAAGCCTTGGTTTTGAAATTTAAGAAGTAAAATATAAAATGTGCAGAGAATTGAGACTCTGTGACAATATATACTACAGCAGTGTCTTACGCTTCAACTCTGATGCTTCGATTCTTGCTGCATTGCTGCCCTAATGCAACGCAAATGTTACTCAGTTGAATCTATTAATACTTTGTATATTACAGGAAAGAGGACTTTGAGGGAATGGGAAGCAAGATCAGTTTTGAAGGCGGGAGGGGCTCTGGCAAAGAGTACTTTGGGTCATGGAGTGCTCAGGGTGGGAGTAGGGGAAGGGGTGACCTTGCCTGATGTCTTCCAGCAGCCCTCAGAACAGAGGATGTGAGTAGCAGGCCAAGAGAGGTAAGAAAGCACTGGAACACTGGTAAGGGGTGCCCTTATTAGAAGGCGGGTAAGTGGTAGGGGATGAGGAGGGACACAGTCAAAACAGACTTTTCCTCCTTCACAGCGAGTGCTGCCTGGATTGACAGCAACTGGTAGGTAGCTGGCACATACTGGGCACACAGTCAGTCTTGAATGCGTGCCTAAATAAATGATTAAGTAAAGTGAATGCATGCAGGCTCCCCTTACCCAGGCAGCAGTTCATCTCTTGTAGCATGTGCTCAAATTCTGCAAAGTTCAACCACTGAAACTTATTGGAAGAAGGTTCTAGAAAAATGAAAACTGTCAAGAACTTGATGTTAGTTGCCACCAGAGGATGTCTTGTCATTTTGGTTTGTCTAAGGATGGATCATTTAGACAATGTGCTCGTCAAAATGTAGTTTCTCCCTTGTTGTTTCCATTTCTTTTCACCCTTTGAATTGCTTTTTATTTCTCCTGAGCATCTTTCCTTTATCTTCATTGCTAAGTTTGCTTTGGAAACGAGACATTATCCAAGCCAATATTACTTAGAATGACTGTAGGTAATAGGAGAGACTCTAACACATCGGACTTTTATAGCTGCAATTGTGTTTTCTTTATGAGTTTTTTAAAGAGAGGGTTTCAGTGGATCAGTCATTGCACATTAATTGCCATGACTTGCAGAAAATGATCCACAGCTTTGTGTGTTTGTGGATGTGTGTGTGTTACTGCTAGGGTATGTCCTTTGCCATATCTATTAAACTGTATCAAGTTGTTTATGAAACTGTTTTATGGTTTTAATATTTCAAATAAATATTTTTCATTTTGCTTTTGGAGAAATTCTTTTTTATTAAAAATGTTGATGTATCCCCTCAAACTAATTTCTAAGGTGGCTTAATTATTTGAAAGAAGCACTGTTTTTCTTAGAGACATACAGAGTCTTAAGAATTTGAAGGTTAAGGTGAGTTGGATTGTTCCCATCCAGGACTGCATCGCTCTGTTATTTTGCAAAACAGTTATCAGGGCTGAAAGAAGCTGTAGAGGTTTCCATCAGGGCTGTTTGGCCTTTGCCAACCTAGACATCCTTTCAAGAAATACAAAAAGAAAAAGTTGAATGCAATCTGAAATTCAAAGCAAATTAAAATGAAATATTGTCAACAAAAATCAAAGCAAAGCAACATAATGGAGTATCATTTTTATTTTTTTTTTCTGTAAATTATGAGTGGCTTTCAGGTTCTGGTGCCTCTAAGGACTGCCCGTACCTGCTGTTGGGAAGTGTTGACTAGTTTCAGTCCCTCATTTTACAGATAAAAAGACAGGTCCAGAGAGTCCAGGGGTGCCCCATGCCATGTACTCAGCATAGTAGCAGCAGAGCTCGGTCAAGAACCCAGACATCATGTGGGCTGCTCACGCTTTGCGCACAATGCCGCCCCTCCCCACACATCTTATCAGCGTCAGCTCCCTACGTCCGATGATGGTGGTACTCTGGAGGGATATTCTGACTTGATGTCACAGCAGGATGGAGACAAAAGTCAGGAGAGACATCTCAGGCCTGGCTAGTCCATGGGTCCTGGTTTATTTTTATTCCTTTTATTTCACTCTAGGCATGTGTACCATCATGACATAGAAACACTTCCCTGGTATAGCTTCTGGTGAAGGGGTGGGGCAAAATTTAAATCTGAAACTGGATTCATTTTTGGAATAAAACTTGGGTCTTTTATTGAAAGCTCTTATTGATGACTCTCTGTGAGCAGTTCAACAGGTCCTCTCAAACTTCGAATTTGTTCTTTTTTTTTTTTAACAGTGTATCCGGTGGAGAGCTGTTTGATCGGATAGTGGAGAAGGGATTTTACACAGAGAAAGATGCCAGCACCTTGATCCGCCAGGTCTTGGATGCAGTCTACTATCTCCATAGAATGGGCATTGTCCACAGGGACCTCAAGGTGAGGCTGTTGCTTAGCAACATCCCACAGCCACTCTCTGGCCCACAATGAACCTGATCAAGAGGACTGGCTCCAGGGGAGGGAGGAGCTTGCCTTGACGTGGATCTGGTGGCCAACTGTTAGTTGCCAGGGCCTTTGGGGCCCAGAAGTCACTAGAAAGATGATGAAGCTCAATGGGGCTGGCCACTGTTTGGGATTTATGACCGTTAGGCAGCTGAAGGGCCACAGGGAGCCAGGCTGTCTATTGCCCCAAGCCTCTCTAGAAGAAATTTTGTTCAAGGCACACCGGCCACAAAAACCCTTCTCCCAGAGCAGCTCTTCACAGTCTTCTCCCAGCTGCAGTCCCGTTTCAGCACATCACAGTACATGGAAGAGAGTGGGCAAGTGGGTAGAGGGCATGACATGACAGACAGGGAAGGGAAATAGAAGGTCATTGGGAAAGATAGGTTAAGTGGCCTCCAGCTGCAGCCTGCCCCCAGCAGCCTGTCCATTCCTGGTTTGTCTTTTCCTGATGAGGTTTTCACATGCTGGCCCTTCACTCAATGGCACCGAGGGTCTGGGCCTTCCTTACTTGGCACCTTGGCATTACGTTCCTCCCCGGGTCTGTGTAGATACTGGGTGGTAAAGAGCAGACATGTCAACTGGAGGAGCAGTAGAAAGCATTGTTGGCGCAGGGCTGTAATGTGGCTTCACTTTACAGCAGTCAGAGGGGCAGGCGCCAGAGCTCACTGCCCCCAGCACGAGAGCTGCCACTCCCGTCCTGAAGAGCCAGGATCAAATTGTACTTGAACTAGGCTGTGCGTGACCATGGAACATCTAATTCAATTTAAAATAAATCGTGAACATTTCTTTAAAAAGAATTCCAGCATCTACCATTGTCTGGCACTGGGTGTCAGGGTATAAAATGGTGTATCTCTTCCTTTCAGGAGGTCCCACCAGGAAGTTTTCTCTTCTCACCATATTACCTTCCACTGACTAGTGTCATGGCTCCCAGACGTGGGGCTGGAGAGCTTGTACCAACACAGACTGCGGGCTCCAGCCCAGACATTCTGATTCTGTGGGTCTGTGGGAGGGCCCAGAAACTTGCATTTCTTAGGGATTTACAAGTGATGCTAATGTTGGCATGGAAACCACTCCTAGAAAACCATTGGATAAGGGTGTTTGGGAGTGTTGATTGTATCCTAATAGCCTTCACCCTCTGCAGGCTGCTCGATGGGTGAGATGGGCTGTGAGCGTGATCAGTGCATCGTGAGGACCTGGAGGGCCTTCAGAGGGCTAGGAAGGTCAGCCTGGCACCACTATGCAGGCAGCAGTGCCTTCTCTGAGCTCTTGTGCCCTCACCAAATGCCAGGTCTGTGCTTCCAGAACACAGCCACTCTCCCCAACAACTTAGTGTGGCAACTGTGGAGACGTGATGTGATGAGCTGGTTGTCAGTCCTTAATAGAAGTACTTCTAAGCAGACAAGCCATTTCCTAGAAAGGCAGATTGACTGTATGGGGAGACACTGTTTCTGACACTCATATAACACTTTTGGAGAAGTGCTTGTGGCTGCCAGCCTGTGGAGCTTTAAGATCACCAGGCTTGTAATTGTGGAAAGAGCATTGCCATTTTAGGGCCTTTCTGCAGTCTCTTTTCAGAAGCACAGAGGCATTTAATCTATGTGGAGAAAGTTGGGGGTCAGAATAGCAAATGTTCGTGAACATCTAAAAAAATTAAACCAAACTGTATGATTTCAGCCAGAGCAATAGAGAACATGATCAGGTTAACTTCAGAGGAAGGCACAGCCAGGGAGGCTTCCACTCCCCCACATGCAAATACACCTCTTCCTCCCTACAGAAAGGCATTCTGTGTCTTCTTGCCCCTGAAAGCTATTTGAGATGATCAACTGTCCATTTGTCAAATCAAGGGACTGAGACATGAAATGGCCACTTACTTCCCCCTCATACTGGGGGAGGACTTCAAAGCCCCTGCACAACTAACATTTGGCTCTGGATCATTCTTTGCCCTGGGGCCCTGTCCTGTGCATTATAGGGTGTTTTCAGCAGCATCCCTGGCCTGTATCCAGTAGAGGTGAGTACCACTTCTGGAGTTGGAACAACCAAAAATGTCTCTAGGCATTGACAAATGCCCCATTGAAATTGCCCCCAGTTGAGAATCACTGGATTAGGAGTATGATTATATATAACATTAGCTTTACAGAAGTGTTGATTCAGATATTTTAAAAGCTTGTTATATGAACTATTAAAATGTTGAATGAACGTTCCAACTTAGGTTTTGGCCACCAGTTTCCTGTAAAGATGCCATAAAATGCAGAAACAATAATTTTTGGGGTGATTCCTGGCCCCAGGCAGAATTGCAAGATCCCTCCTCTCTCCCTAGCCCTCCTCCTGCTAATTGGGGCCTCTCTCCAAATTATCCCCAAACATGTCTCCCCCTGGGAAAAGCCCTACTATCTTTACTAAGTCTGGAGACAATTAAAAGTATTGATTTAAGCCATAAAAGACCAGTTGGTTTAACCCTCCTTGGTAATTGCCCTTCAAAAGAGCCCTTTATTGGCCCAAATGAATCTCCTATAAGAGGAATGTGTAAGAAGGGCTTTGTGGTTCTTTGGCAATCTTTTGCCAGGTTGCAGCATTATTTAAAAGCATGAGATTACTGACTTTCCACTCCTTACTGAGCTTTACACCTGCAGAAATACTCGGACAGAAAGGTTAAAAATCAGAAATTAAAAAAAAAAAGCCTGTCTGTGCCCATGATCAAACCCTTAGTGTTCATTAAAGGCTAATCTATAAACATTCAGAGAGATCATAAGCCACATATGCTCTTTTTGATTAGATTATTCCCCCTACTTTCTAGGCATTATTCTTATTTTAGCTGTTTATTGGTCCATCTTATTTTCTTTTAAAACTCGTGGAAAGCACCCTAAGTATACATCTGATTTTATTCTAACAGGATTCATGTCACTGAGAATGTTAAATACCATTCTTGTTGTGTTATGACTTTGGGTAAAGAATAGTGTTTTTTTCCTTGTCTGTTAAGAAAAAAAATTACTATGCTAACACTTGTGAAAATGGTAAGGAAGACTTTATTCAAGACTGGTGCAGTAGAGGAGAGAATTGGGTTCAACTCCAAATTCAGCAAGAACATATGGGGATTTATAGCCATTGAGTAGAGTTTAGGGAATAAGGGTGGAAAATTACTAAGGGAAGACATCAGTGGTTGGGGGATTCTTGCTTAAAGTCTGGCCAGGAGCTTCGACATTGACACTTTCTTCTTTAACCAAACTTGAGCTGGGGCCCTCTTGAGTCTTCATTCTGACTGGGCTCCAACCTTGGGCTCCATCCTTACTCTATGGCTCTGCCCACATGATCCAGTCTTAGCAAGGTTCCCACTAAGTCACTCTAGTGAAAATCTCCCACCCTTAGTATCTGCTCGGATTCCTCAGCCGCATCCCCACCCCCCACCCTCCATGTCTGACTACTCTGGCCTGCCTTCAGCAAAACTCCTTTCACGTTTGGGTAGCCAGAGTCCATCCCTTACCTATGATGGCCCTTCCTAGTAATTTTGCACCCTCTCACCCCCACCCTGCTTCTGGGCTATAATCCTCCACTTGTACTTGTTGTAGCAGGATCTGAGTCCAGTCTCTTCCCCCTCTTCGACAGATCCCACTACAATAGGCCCCCTGCATTAAGTCTTCCTTACCGTCTTTAACAAGTTTCTGAAAAAAAAATTTTCTAACAATATCAAAGGTGAGGGATGAAGAACTTGACTCAGACACGAAGGCAAGAGATTTTCTAGATCAACTTTTCAGGACTCTGGCTAAACTGGGCTGTGCAGGTCGGGCAAGGACAGGAAGGACCCACAAGGCCACAGCCGAGGCCTGGTCGAGAGGACAGCTCAGAGGAGCCTGGCCAAAGTCAGTCCAAGGAGGGCGCCTTGGTCAGGTCTCAGCCTCCTCACAGTCACCTGCACATCAGAAGCCCCCATGGTGTCCTCAAATCCAGAGGCCTGGGCCACTCTCCAATCTACTGAGAAAGAACACCTCCAGACAGTCAGGACTCACAGCTGAGCCGAGAACCACTTCTCTAAATAAGCCTGGTCACCCTACATAAGAATAGTTGCTAAAACTCAATATTCAGGACCTGAAGATTCATCACAAGCCACTGACAGGAGCTGCTCTTGCTTCACTTTGGGGTCAGGAGGAGAGCCAGACGGGAAGTGGTGTGGGAAAGGGAGTTCAGAACCCAGGTCAGATTCTTCCCCTTGCATTTCCTTTGACGTTTAGTGTGAATGAGACACGATCACTTGTTCCCTGGGGGTGATGTTGGGGGGTGGGGGCAGGTTTGCTGGACGTCTGCTGTTTTCCTCCATGACTACATGATCTGCGGAAGCAACTCTGCAGAGACAGAAGTGTGAGCAACTTTTCTGTGCTCATGGTCTGGCGTGGGGCCAAGCTTTTGAGGCTGTGACATCTCCCTCAGTTGCCATAAGCCCTGCCCCTGTTATTTTGCTAGGAACAGGAGTCTCCAGTTTTCCATAAAATGCTGCGTGAATATAGTTTTGCTGCCCCCCCCCCCCACTCCGTCCAGGACTGCCACCCCCAGCCCCTCCCGTGGCGCAGCGGCTGCTGTGCAGACTCGGGTGGAGGCAAGAACTGAAATGAGACCTTTGCCTGTGTCGTGCATTGCTGCTGTCCAGGCTGGCCATATACTGTCCAGGGAAGTGAACCAGGACCTGTTGCCACTTATGTTCTACAGAGAGGCAAACAGAAGCTCAGAGTACTTGTGGATGTGTGGCTAGAAAGTGCTGGATCTTCCAACTCCAATTCATTGGGAAAAGACATTCCTTTACTTTCCAGGGAGCAGAGTGAGCAGGTGTCAGCTGGCTCAAGGGCAAGTGCAAGGCATCTGGCAGAACTACAGGTCAGGGGTGTTGCCGAGGGCAAGGAGAGAGCCCCTGGGATTACAGAGAAGTCTCTAACGAGGGTCAGAGAAAAAGGAACACAACAGCACCTGCAAAGTAATTCTATTTCTGGGAATCCCTTTCCCTCACCCAGGAAATGAATTGACAAGTCTGGGAGGCATCAGCTTTGTACATTGCCTCAATATATGGTTAATTTTTTGAAGTAGAGAAAATCCTAGTAAGGAAAAAGGACTAACATTTGTTGAAAACCTGTAAGTGCCCAGTACTGTGCAGGGACCTCAATGTTGCTTTTATTAAACACTTTTTCTCAATGTATTTACTATGTCTCCAAGTCAAGTACATTCTTAAACTGTGAATAGGCTTTGTGGTATGGTGAGTCTCCCATAATGAGCCCAGCTTTAAACAGTTTATACTTTTTTTTTCTTATTTTCTTTCTAGCCTGAAAATCTTTTATACTACAGTCAAGATGAGGAGTCCAAAATAATGATCAGTGACTTTGGATTGTCAAAAATGGAGGGCAAAGGAGATGTGATGTCCACAGCCTGTGGAACCCCAGGCTATGTTGGTAAGAACTGTGTGTGTGTTTTTTCCTCCATGTCCCCACATGTCGACTGCATAGCAGTCTTAAGCATTTGAACCTGGCACATGACCACACCTGCCTTCATTTCCCTTGAGGGAAGTATGAAAAGATTTAGAGACACTGGAACACATTGCAAGGGAAGTGATTTCCCCTGAAACTTTGTAATAGTTGAGTAGAAATCCCGTTTGATTTCTGTATGGACCTGCTAGGAGGCCAGGCCTTGATTTGGATGAATTCCTGGGTTCTCCTGCCAGAAATATTGCATATATACCTATGTTTCCAAATGATTTATGGTGAGACACTGAGATAACAATAAACTATAGATACTTATAAAACAGTTAAAAGGTTGACATAGAGGCAGCCAGCAAGGAAATATTGATAGGAGGAATCTGGTTCAAACCCTGAGAAAGATTCTGTCTTCAGTTAGCCAATCCTGGTCTGTACTGGAACAGCCAAGAATGAAAATTTCTCCTATAACCAGAACCCCAGATCCTTCATACCAAACACACAGAAGGTAGAAAAGACCAGGCAGATATGAACACCTGTGTACTGAGATTTATCTTCTGCCTTCTGGGGACCTCGAGAAAGGCCATGAGAACTGTACGTCAAGTTTCTGAGACTTTCATTTCCATGAATTATTCATTCAGCAAATATTCATTACAGCACCTCCTGTGTACTAGATGCTGTTCTAGGCACTGGGACGAAGGTAGTGACTGAGGTACCTGCCCTCAGGGAGCTTTAGTTGGGAGTTATGGACAGCAAATGAAGGAACAAATGAACAGGGTTGCTTCAGCTCCTGAGGGCTGTGAAGAAGGTAAAAGTGAGGGCATGCCGCAGAGCGCAGAGGCACAAGGGGGATGAGGATGGTTCTGGGTATGGGGGAGACGCGGGTGCTGGCCTTAGGACAAGGGGCAGTCAGCCATTGTCAAGTAAGGGGACCGTCTCCCAGGCAGAGGCGTTAGCTGGTGCAAAAGCCCTGAGTGGGGAAAAGCCTGGCAGGGGAGGACATACTAGAAATATCCAAGAGCAGGGAGCAAATGAAGTCAGAGAAGACTTTTGGAAAACAGAGACCACAGCTGAATTCTCATCATATAAAAATCTCATGGCTTTTCTTACTGAGAACAGTAAGCCTGCCCCGAGGGAGAAGAGTGATGTTATGCAACCCACATCATTCCTGGTTTGGGTAGAGCCACGAGACCTTCCCAGGTGGGCCAAGGAAAGCAGGCCTCCAAGTCAATGGGACTGGGGCCCAGAGTATTGTGGGAAACTCCAAATTACCTTGGAGGCACTTCATGTCCTTCAAGTACTTGCATAGTAACAGGTGTGTCCCAGCTGTTTGATTTTTAAAGAAACTTGAGGGAAGGGAAGAGCAAGCTGAGGGGCACAGAGAACAGCATGAGGGGAATGGAAGGCTTCCAGGATTTAGGAGGAGATGAAGATGTGGCAACAGCAGGGGAGGAGAGGTGTGGTCGGTACTGCTTAGCTCCTGATGGTCACAGGCAGGGATTGAGACCCTGGATTGGGCGAATACTCTAGGCAGAGGAGGAGAGTGGGTTCTCAGTGTGTCTTGAGAAGCCAGTGCCAGCCTTGATGGAGATTAATGGCCCAGCAGGCAACCTCTGTTCCAGGTTAGTAAAGTGTCAGTCCCGGGAGCAGGCTGGACCCCAGTGGGATCTTAGACCTGCGGCTGTGGTGGGAAGTAACACGTGTACACACATGTATATTCCCAGGATAGGGCAGTGGATGGAAGTGTGAGTGTATGCGGGGTGCATATGTGGAATTTTTCTAGTTCAGGCCAAGCCGTCAGGTAAGTGGCAAACAAAAATGAATGAGACAAGCTTATTCTCATTTTTCTTAAAAGATGGGGAGGAAAAGAGCCTGTTCCAGCAATGCCAAATCATAGATGTTAGGAAATGGAGAGGCTTGTGAGACCATGGTGCCCAGTCTCCTTGCCGGGATGGCTTTGTTCTCTTTAGCAGTCAAGCCCAGGCCACTGCAGGCTGAGAAGCTGCTGAGAGCCCATGGCCCACCCAGCCTCCCCCCGCTTCGGGAAGTGGCCCTTGGGCTGCGACTGAAATGTTTGAACAAAGAATGTGCATATTTACATATGCATCACACTGTTAATCGTATTTGGCTCTGATGTTGGAAAGCTCAACACTTTCTAAATTGATTTTTGCTGCTTTGCATCTTGGCAGACACTGTGGAGTGGCGTGTCTCTGGGCTTCTAGGTGACTGTCATCCGAGTGGTCTGGTTCTGTTAGGATGTCAGATGCTGAAGACCTGGGGAACTGGGAGCCATGTTTCGGTGTGGCCCTTGTTCTTACTACCCTGTATGGCAGCAAGTGAAGCCATCGAGTAATTTTGTCATCAGACGGCAAGTTTTCTTTGGGGAGGGAGAAGAGGATGACGGAATACAGAAACTCCATTTGTTCATATTTTTTGAGCACTGAGACTCCTGGGAGACGTCTTAGAGAAGGAAGAGGTTATGCTGGTGACTTTGTGTCTCCATAGACATACCTTGGGCCATGAGCAGCTGAGCTGGAGCTGGCTCCTCCCCCAGTCAGGCAGTATGGCAAGCTCCTATGCAGCCATCAAAACCCAGTTTACATGTTACCCCCTTTGTATTGCTTTCCCAACACCCACCCTCTCCTTTATCATCTGAGGTCTTTTTCCTGACCCTGTTCTCATCCTGGCTCTGATCACACTGCCTCAGGATCCATGTCAATCTGTCTCTCCCCACTGCAATGTGGTTTTTCTAGAGCAGAGACTGTGTCTTAATTCACCTTTGCACAGATGCTTGTTAAATTGAATATAAATCCAAAGTTCATGTAAATTAGCATTTTTTTCTTACTTTCCTCCCCCTCCATTCATTTCAGCATGTGTTTGTTGACTTCCTGTTATGTACCTTGCACATGGTTTGGTATTAGGAATATGCATATGTATGAGATAGTTTCTGATCTCAAAGTGTTTGCCATATTACAAGAGAATGCAAACAGGTAAACTGAATAATGCAAGGGAAGTGCTACATGATTCATCTTTCAAGAATATTTATTTAGTGCCTCCCTTCTGTTCTAGGTGCTGGGGCTGCATCAGTAGAAAGAAAAAAAAACATAAAAGCCCCCCAACATCAGGGTACTTAACATTTGAGTGACAAGGAGACAGACTTTATGCAAACATCTAAGTCTATTAATTAGTATCTTAGATGGCGATAAATGCTATGGGGAAAAAAGGAAGCAGGGAAAAGAACAGGAAGTGTGTATGTGTATGTGTGTGTGTTTGTGTCTGTGTAGAGGGCCGCAGTTGTAGGTACAGGGATCAAGGCTACCATTACTGAGACGGTGACAATGGGATAAAGATCTGATAGAAGTGAGAGAACCGGCCATGCTGTTGTTAGGAGAAAGGATGGTACAAAGGTCCGGAGGCAGGAGTATGAGGAGGAACAGCTGGAGTGAGGCAAGTAGAGGAAGATAAAGTCAGAGAAGTAACTGGCAGAGCATGTGCAGCTAGCTTGGAAGTCATTGTCAAGGCTATGGCTTTTACTCAGGTGGTGGGAAGCCTTAGGAGGGTTCTGAAGTAAGGCGTGGCAGGACCTGACTTTTACTGGAATCCCTCTAGGGGACAGTTGAGTTGAGTTGGCAGAGGGCAGGGGCGGGGTAGGAGGAGAGAGACCAGTTAGAAGGGTCTAGAACTATCCAGGTGAGAGATGGTGGGGGCTGGGCCAGGTGGGAGAGTGGAAGTGGTGAGAAGTTGTCAGGTTCCAGATATAATTTACAGGTTATGTCATGAAGATTTTCTGAAAAATTTAGGTTTTGAGAGAGAAAAGTCAAAGGTTATTTCAAGGCTCTTTGGCCTGAGCACTTGAAAGGGTGCATTGCCTCTAACTGAGGGAGGCGCCGTTGGCAGAAATAGTATCAGGGTTTGGGTTTTGGCTTGCTAACATTTTCAAGGTCAAGAAGGCAGCTGGAATATGAGTCTGGAGTTCTGGGGAGTGTTCTAGTGAGACTACATGCAATTGAATCTCGTTGCGCATGGGAATGATGATCTACGAAGTCACCATGGGCACTGAAGTAGTGAATCCTCACCTGTTGCTCCCAGGGGACATACAGGGCTAAGTCACCGCAAGTCTCTGATCACAGCATTTTCATCAATTGACCAGTACATAACCTAGTTTTATGCATAATTCTTTTCAACAGCACCTTATTGAATATCAGTGATTCGTTGACATTGAAGTCATGGCCAGCAGTGCTGTAACTTATGCCTGAGCAAAGCTTAGCAAACACCTGCATTTTCTCCAAAAGGCACATCCTAGCCTTGTGCTCATGAGCAGTGGCCAGCTCTTCAGGACTACACTTGGGGGCCGTTTTAAACAATGAAATCAACAAAAGGCATAAGATGTGGGAACACATAGCATTAACTAGGCCATGAAAACCATCTTGGTGACAGGGTGAGAGCCAGCACCAGAGGACAGTGTCGCCTTGTTAAACCTCAGCTGGGAATGTGCACCTCGGGTGACTCAGTCTTGGCCACACTGTTCACGTCCACAAATGACCCCAAAAACATCACCAGGAGTGATTTGGAGTACAAATAAACTTTAGCAAGTAGGCAAATTTGAAAATACGGGATCCGTGAGTAATGAAGATGGATTGTATTTGGGAGCTGATAGCATCCGGATGGATTTTAAAGCCATGAACTCAGATGATATCACCAAAGGGGGTGGGTGTAGATGAGCAGGGGGCCCAGGCCTGAATCCTGGGGACTCGGGGTGGAGAAGGAGCAGCAATTAGGAAGAGAACCAGAGGAGCGAGGTATCTTGGTGAGTTAAGTTGTGGAAGGTACCATGTGTCATTTGTTGCAATTAAATAAGGTGAAGACTGAGTGTTGACCATTCGTTTGGGGACCTTGAATTATGAATTAATTGAACAATTAATTAAGTGTGTGGGAACCAGACAGAGTAAAGCTGGGAAGAAGGTGAGCAGGGCTTTGTAAGAGGACCCCAGCATGCTGCAGCCCTGGGACGGGGCATAGCCACCTCCCCCTGCCTCCAGCAATGGCTGCAAGGTTGGGACACTATTTGGAATCTTAGACAAAGAAGCCGTGCCTCATTCCCGCAGGGCAGTTTCTGGTCTGACCAGGGCGGTACTTAGCCCCGTTCAGCATCTGTAGGAAAGAAGGAGGAGAGGGCTCCTCGCCACCCCCCGGCCTGGGGCCACACTGACCCCAGCCTGAGCCAGGGCTAAGGTTGCTGGCTGCTTGCAGCTTGAGTTCAGACTCCTAGGTGGTTTCTGCTTGTGGATACTCATTTTGTCATTACCATTATGGCCGAATGACTGGACCGCTGAATAGTTCTTTTTGTCAGAGTCAAGATTATTCCTTCAATTTAAATGAGCCCTCTAATAGTGAAGAAATAATGAGAAAATGGCCGTTTGTCTCAAGTAGCCAATGCACAGAGTGCCACAGGGGAAGACAGAAGAATCTGAGCTCTGGGAACTTTACTCTTTCCCTCAGCAGCCACCCAGGTCTCACTCACCCTCGATGAGAAGCCGTGACCTTGCAGTGTTCTTTCACTGACCGCAGGAGATCGGGGGTGTCTCTCCATCCACGTGCACTGAGTCCCTACTGCTGGCAGCTCGCAGGGCTCCTCTGTCAACACCCAGGGCTCCCCCAGTGGCGTATGGCCGTGGGTGCTATGGATCCATGTAAGGTGGCATGTTTGCCAGATGTCATAGCTGCTATCTTGCAGAAGCGCCTTTATAAAGGTGGGTAGACAGGGACCAGCTAGGGCTGGAACCATCACGGAGGAGGTGGGAGTTGAAGGAAGGGTAGAACTCAGGCCAAGATGAGGAGAGTCAGAGATGCTGGCAATTAGGAGAACAAAGGCCCAGAGTTGTGAACTTCTGCTTGCTTGTAGGACTTGGGAGAAATGAGCGCTCATTTGGCTTGGAGAGAGGGCTTGCCGAGTAAGAACTTGGAGGTAATTTAGGAGAAACAATGGGACTGTGTGGTGGAAATCAGCTCCTCAGGGTAACACAGTGACCACCAATATGGTTTGACCTGGAGATGGAATCCACTGAATTGAGACAGGCATAACACTCCCCATAGGGTCTCAATAGGAAAGAAAAGCCCGAACTGAGAGAATTAGTAAGATTACTTAAGCTACCTGCTCTGTTACACTAATTAAAATATCCAAACAGGCTCTCCGGAAGCACTGGATAGAACGAGTAGGTCACAGAGCCCATTTCAGTCATGCAACTGGTAAGAGACCAGGGAAGACAAATCTACTCGTATTTGGTAGAGGAAAACCTATTGTATTCCTTGATGTCAATATTTGCATACTGGTGTGATTTCTCAGGTTCTGTGGTTCTAGTTCTCCTGGTTTGAGAAAGAAAATTAAACCATTTTAAAAGAGCTTCAAACCTTTGTAGATAAGTGATGAAATGCTTCACCAGAGGAAGGCAAGTGTGTGCTCTCTTACCAGCGAGGTGATCCAGGCACCCAGATGTCACTTTAGAAAGGGCAGGAAGGAGCCCTTCACTGCTGTGTGTTTTTGAGCTCACGTGACTTTCTCATCGAGCTTTACTGAGCGATGAGGCATCACTTTGCAGTTCTTCATGTGGCGTGCACACCAGCTGCCACCCTCTGTCGTTACTGGCTGTTACTCAGAAGTAGGAAGGGGCCTCTCTGGCAGGCCCAGCGCTGTGTGTGTAAGCAGAACTACATCATGGCTCCCCGGATGGTGACTAACGGTTAGGTCACCCAAGCATGGGGAGGGAGTGACCTAGTTGGAGGGCTGCCTGCCCAGGCATGGCAGGCATCTTTGGTCTAACTCTGGCTCAACTCGCCTAACATAGTTGAAACAAGTTTCATCATGTTCTCTTGTGCATGGAAATGCAGAACAGTTGGTCAATATTTTCAGCAGTTTTTTCCCACAGTTAGAAGAATGCTGCTAATTCATGGCATCATCACATTTTTAGAGCTTGAAGTGGGCCTTGAGGTTGTGCTGAGATCTGGGAAGCCAGTGGATTCAGCCAGCACAGTGTTGGGACGAGGACCTCTCTTCTCAAAGCCACCTAGCCTATAGTTGGTGGCAGTGACAGCAGCGGGTGTCCAGTATATTTCTGCCATTGGATAGATGTGAGGGAGGCCTGAGCAGTTCGCTCAACTCTTGGGGTCTCGGTTTCTCGTAAGTAAAATAAATGTGCTGGACTAACTGACCACCACATTTTTTCCTGCATTGACCAGTATGTATTTCTATGGATATGTGACTTAGTATCCTTGAAGTATATAAATATCCATGTGTCAAATATATTGACTGTCGTTTTTTTCCCATCTTCACTCGGAACAGACAAGAAAAATTGGATTAAATTGATGCTGCCCACTCCTGTCCTTTTCAGACTAAGTCATGACCGTTCCTCTCATCCTTCCTCAGAGAGCATCTGTCCCCAGCTCTCTACCCCTCACTCTCGTGTGTGGTCATTTGCTCCCACAGAGGGTGATTTTTATTTGTTGTCACTTATAGTTCACATTTTAGTACACGGCTGTCTTACCTCATCACGCTCATTCTCTCAGACCGTTGGTGTGGAAACAGAATCTTACCTAAGTGATAAGTTGTCGTACGGCCCCAGAGGAGTAGGCAGCAGACCCAGATGAGAATTTTCTCTTTCCTTTTCCCTCAGCAGCTACTCAGCGGCAGCCGGCAGCAGGCGTTTCATCACATTGGGAGCTGTAAGCAGCCGCCACTTGTCAGAGCAGGGCCCCTAAGTGGGGGAACTGGCAGGGCCTGCTCCCCTTATTTGCCTGGACACAGGGAGCACGGATGGGGGCAGAGCCTATAGCAGAACATGGGCAGAGTAACCCCAGCCCTACCTCAGGGGCCCCCACTCTGCCTGCCCAGTCCCATTCAGTCCCCCTTAACTCTGTAAAGCACCTTTCATCCTTCTGTAATTTCTAAATGGCGTCTCTCTAAATAGTTGATATTGGGGCGGAGTTTCATAGTCTCCAAACTGGTACGTTTTGCTGTGGCAGAGGGTGGGAGAAGCATGGCGGCCTTCTTAGCTTTCTTCCTGTTAATGATCACAAAGGGCAACACGAGAATGACTGAGGCAGTCTTCCCAATACTGAAGTGGAATCGACTTCAGGACAAAGGATGGGTGCAAGCGCAGAGCAGCCATCGCGTTGCCGTCACAAACCTGCTAGGGTGTGGCCGATCTTGGGACAGCCTAGAAGGAATACGTCGCAGGCTGCCCGTTGCCACACTGCTCTGCAGTGCCTTCTTGGGAACACTTCCTTCCCCATCCCATGGAATTCCAGCTCGCCCACATTTTCAAACACCGGCTCCCTCCCATTTTCCACTCCCTTCCCATTCCTTAGCCCCACTTGTGCACCCACCAGCCACATTTTGGCTTTGGGAGCATTTGAATAGTGATTCAGCTCAGATCAGAATGGAAACCAGGATGGGGCTTTAGTGGGGTCTTTTCATGCCTGTGGAAAATTTCAAGAGACTACCAGGAAAATCAGTGAGCTGCTCTGTGCCTCTCTAAGGGAAGGCTGAGACAGCACTGGGAGAATGGAGCTTCCCGAGAGCCTGCTAGCTACTCCCTCTGGGCGGAAGACAGGCCCGCAGGCAGGGATTCCGTATTTGCCAACAGTGTAGGTGGCAGGAGTCTAGACCTACGTGAAGCAATGCCTGTTTATTAAGAGGCTCAGAGTAAAGCCCCTCGGTATCTGGTTTTTCCTTTGTTAATACTCCTGCTGCTCAGAATTCTACGCTGACGGGAAGCAGATCTGACCAAGCACATTCAGTGCTGGTCTCTGTTGTACTGCAAGGCTACCCGAGGCCAAATCTCCCCTGAAATGTAAGCCTGAATGATATTTTCCTTGATCTTTAGAGTTTTATTTACCATTTCTGAACAGGCAACTGCTGAATGGAAATGTCATCTTTCCCACTGTTTAAAAAAATCCTTCTTGCCACCTCTCTGACACCACCAGTATCACCAATTCTTCGGAACTGTATTTCAGTTTAAGACTTTTTTGCCCATACACCCACAAGGGGGCTGTGCTCCTTCTCCCACCTGTGGAAATCCTCAGACAGGAAGTCTGGGACCCAAGTGTCTGGCCCTGGACGCACATCTCTAGTGGTCTTTGAAATGAAGGGTCATGTGCATCTCTTCTGTTGAGTTAACACTCCTTTCCACGAAGGCTTAACTCCAGGACACAGTGGTGGGTGCCCTTCAGGGCAGGAAACTGAGGCATAGACATGTAATGAATTCTCCAAGACATACTGGCACAGAGCCCCACCTATAGTTGAGTCCTCTGGTTCCAATGACAGAGATGAGAGTGCTTTGAAATGATGAGATCATACACGGAAAATGGCGCTGTCATGTCCCCTTAGACCACCCTGCCTCTCTGTTAGGTTGCCTTCTGTGAAAACCCTAACCAGGCTGCCAGACTGGAACTGGAATCCAGTCACCCTGACCCCCAGGCCCCATGATCTCCTTGCATGAGCCATGGTAGTGAGAGAAGTCTTCACTGCCTCCGACCATGGGTGGCACTCTTCTCTTAGAGCGTTTTCTTCCCACCATGCTGTGCATGGGGTTCAACCCAAAGGCCTTGCTCCTTGGCCCCCTCGGGGAGGGGAAGCCAGCTAGCTAGAGGAAGAGACGAACCCTAGACGAAGCCATGAGATGGCAAGTGGCCTGTCTGCTGGCCACTCCTTGCTGACATCATAGGGTACATGGCAGATGGGACGTTTCAAACCCATTTTCAAAGACAGAAGCTCGTTCAAAGAAAGGTAGGGTGCTGGTCCTCTTGGTGCCGGGCCAACTCCATCTGAGCGGGTTGGGGAGATGGCAGGAGTTTTACACGCTCCAAAGAATGAGGGGGAATATGGGGACATACCCATTTTTATGAGTAGTCTTCTGGAACAAATTTTTCTAACCTCCCTTCTACAAAGAGTTGTGCTTGAGGCTGGTGAAAACAAGACTTGGTTAGAGCTAGGCATCGCACACCTGTAGCCACTGACAGGATGGGCCAGAGCTCAGGATGGAGAAGGTAAGCCTGGTGGCCCCTGGCCTTGAGGTAGCAGAGGGCAGGATCGGGAGCGGGCCGAGGGCCAGGGAGCAGACGGGGGAGAGGCGCAGTGTCTCTCCTCTCCATCCCTGCACAGCCAAGAGGGCGCCACTCACTGTGAACCAGCATAACTCAGCCATCGCAGGTCTCTGGGAGGACCGTGTCCCCCTGTCCCTAGGGCCATCTGTCAGCAGCGATGAGCAGGCGTTTCCCAGCTGCAATGTCTAGATTGGTGCCTGGACCGTGGGGGGACTATGTAAATGAGCTGGTGGTGAAGCGAACAAAAGGATTGATGACTAATGAACAAAGGAACATGAACTTAGTAACAGGGTGAGATCGCCACCACCGCCTCTCTGCAGAAACTGGTCTCCAGCACACCCTTGAGAGCACAGGGAACAGGACAATTCTTTTTCTACTTTACTGGAGCCTGAGGATTGATGTCTGTGCCCCATCCCACCCCAACAGGGCACCTGCTCTCCCTACTTCCAGTCCCACTCAGTTTAAGCCTTTCTTCTCTCCCTCACAGTAAGGAAAATGGGCAATTTGTTTTAAAAACAAGATGAAAGGCTTCTGAATTTTTTTTTTCAAAATCTCTGCAGTCCTTGCCTTTGCCCGGAACCCTTGCTCTCAATCATCATAGAACAGCTCGGTTTACAGAAGACATTTCCCACTAAGTGAAATTTTCCACAGTGGACTGGTAGCGAATTTCACAGCAGTAAATTCAATCATTTTAATTTTGAACCTACTGTTCACTAAAGAGCATGAGTTAAGCCTGGGCCTTAGGAAGAAGACCACATCTGTGCACAGACATCTTCAGCAGTCTGTGGGTTGCTCTGCTGGGGATGCACGGTTTGAATGGAGATTAACTTCTGCTGATGGGTGGAACCTAAACAAGCTGATGGGTGGCTCCTTGTTAGGAATAGCAAAGAAAATGGAATTAATAGCCCCCAAGATCTGCCTAGAAAGCAGGTTCTAAGAGATCATTTAACAGAATACGGAATATCTTTTCTGCCCTGTGCCCCTTAAACTAGTAATTCTGAAATCCCTTTGAGAAAAGCTTTTAAGAGAAGAACAGCATGAATGACAAACACCCACATGCAGAGAATTAAGACTAATTCTGCCTCTTTTATCCCCGAGTTCTTGTCAGAAATCATTTGCTCGAAGACAGGTATTTAGTGATTGATCCTATTTGTACCTACCACAGGTACTTCCCAGCTGAGAGCTGGTTGCATCCCAGAATTCTTTTGTCACCCCTCACCCTTTTTTTTTTCCTGTACTTACCAACAGCATTTGAAGTAGCTGAGTATTTTTGCTAGTCAGTTCTGTGGAGTTTGGAAAACATTTTCTTATAGAAATAATGGTGTATGTGTTGAGTAGATTGGGTTCAGTTGAATAGCCATCAGCTGACCGTAAGAACATGCTAAGCCCTCAGAGTACAGACTACAAATATATCCCTGCTCCCCAACGGGATGAGGGCTGGCATGTGACAGTGAGTCACACAGCAGTGGGGATGCATAAGGTACAGTGGGAGTGTACGAGAGGCTAGTAAGTTACAGGATTTTGAAAAGTGCACTGGGGAACCCCCACGTCATGTGCTCAAGACATGTCACCCAAGTAGAGCTGTCCCCATGGGACCCTGTTCTCTCCACCTCTAAAAGACTGGCTTCCCCTAAGCCTAAGGGACAGTACCTGCTATCTATCTTGCATACATCCTTTTCAACACCTATATTGCCACTGATGTCAGACCCCCCCCCGCCGCCCCCTGAGAGTGTGCCTTCAAATGCATGGAGGAGTGTATGTGCCATCTCCATTTGAATATTCTCTTCTGTCATGGCTGTTCCTGGAAGCTAAGCTATTTCCTGCTCTGCCTAGGGATTGATAGCATCCCCAGCAAGCCCCACTACCAGACTACTCTCTTTGTCAATAGCTCCAATTAAGTTTTTTTCATTCAAAGCCCCCCTCAATTAGAAGGTATGGGGATGGTGAGAGTCATTACCAACCTCCCACTACACATGAATTGTGCCGGGTATAATTGGAAGAGAAAATTACTTCTCCTTGATTAAGCTCTTCGGCATCTCCTGGCCATGCTGGGAGAGGTGGCACTGTGGTGGCGTGGCTCAGAGAGCGCGTGTGCACTTCCAGGGCTTCGGGTGGACTGTGTTCTGGGCCTCCTCAGCCTGGAAGCTTATTTGTTGTGTGAAGTCTGTAAATTGGATACTGTGACTTTTTAGAACTACAGCAAGATTCTTGCCGGTGGTATAACAGGAGGGAATCTGGCTGGTTCTCAAAGTGCAAAGATCAGAGTGAGAAGGGTAGTCCCCCAGCCCTACCTGCCTCAGCACTGCGGAAAGGGATCAAAAATGGCTTAGGAGGTGGGCCCAAAGCCAGGGGTTTCCACAGGTTGGCGAAAGAACAGAGCAGCTGCACGGCACAGGAGAGCAGGAGGGAGAGTATCTCAGCCAGTCTCAGGGGCTCATCAGATTGGTTCCCCATATCAAACTGTCAGGAGGGTTTCGAATATTGTGTAGAATTTATTTTTTCTGAGAATTATTATGAGATAAAAAGTCACTATTTAAAATGATGTAGGTAGGCGGGTTTAAACAATGTCCCAAAGAACATTTAGTTTCAGGAATCGCATTATGAGTGAAGTTGGAATTATGGCCCTTAAGTGTGTGTGCCATTACGCAATTTTTTTTGGCTGATTTGTTTGTTTGTTTGTTTGTTTATTAAGGTATTGTTGATATACACTCTTATGGTTTCACATGAAAACACAATGTGGTGACTACTTTTACCCTTATTATCAAGTCTCCACCCATACCCCATTGCAGTCACTGTCCATCAGTGTAGTAAGATGCCACAGATTCACTGTTTGCTTTTTCTGTGCTACACTGTTTTCCCCGTAACCATGTGTACTAAACATAATACCCCTCAATCCCCTTCTCCCTCTCTCCCCACCCGCCTTCCCACACCCCTCCCCTTTGGTAACCACTAGTCCCTTCTTGGAGTTTGTGAGTCTGCTGCTATTTTGTACCTTCCATTTTGCTGCATTGTTATACTCCACAAATGAGGGAGGAAATCATTTGGCACTTGTCTTTCTCCACCTGGCTTATTTCACTGAGCATAATATCCTCCAGCTCCATCCATGTTGTTGCAAATGGTAGGATTTGTTTCTTTCTTATGGCTGAATAGTATTCCACTGTGTATATGTACCACTTCTTCTTTATGCATTCATCTGCTGATGGACACTCAGTTTGCTTACATATCTTGGCTATTGTAAAAAGTGCTGTGATAAACATAGGGGTGCAAATGTCCTTTTGAATCTGAGAAGTTGTATTCTTTGGGTAAATTCCAAGGAGTGGGATTCCTGGGTCATATGGTATTTCTATTTTTAGTTTTTTGAGGAACCTCCATATTGCCTTCCACAATGGTTGAACTAGCTTACATTTGCATCAGCAGTGTAGGAAGGTTCCCTGTCATTATGCAATTTTAAAAATATTTTCCTTTGGCAAGAATATTATTTGCACATCAATTTGCTTTGTCTTTTTATCCTTACATTGCACTTCTGGCTTCATGGTCTGTATTTGTTTCAAGTACAGTTAAGAACCTCACCAGAAGACAAACAGTTCACCTGCCAACAATTGGTTAAGAAACGTAAATATGTTGTCATGGTTATTGTTGATACAACCCAGATAAGATACAACACCAAAAAGAACAAGAAATGTTTGGCACTTGTACATACACCTTCACCCCCATTGTCGTTACCCTGACATCTTCTTGTTCATCAGTTGGACTTTTCTGACATCCATAAATCTGATCCTGGCATCTTTTTGTCAGCAGTCCCTCTTGTCAGGTGGCATAATAGAAGTGCCAGAGAAGATCCAGATAGCTTTTTTTTTGTATGTTATAAACTTTGCCATTTAAACAAAATCTCATATTTTAAAAATTATGTAAGTGTCATCTGTGGCTTCAAGAATGTGAACAACTCATGTGACATCCAAGCTCCAAGTTGCATAAAAATCAACCACTTGCTTTTCAAGTCTATGCTGCACCTTGCTTGATTCTCCAAACTGTTGGTAAATTTGCCAGGCAAGGTGAAATTCTGGCTGTGCAGATGCCCCCAGGTGTGCAGATTTCTGGAGGGAAAACATGCTCTTTATTATTTGTTTTCCAAGCAATGGATGGTGGCCAGTACTTTCCTTTTTCTAACAGGTGATGGTGGGGAGGAAGATGTTCTTTTAAAGAATCCTCCCTCCCACATTCAAAGTGCTGGAGAACTTTGGGGATGGAGAGCTCAAGAGAACACAAGATGTTAGCCTTTCCTGGAGTAGAACCTGCTTGCTGGGGCCATGACCCTTTCCCTTCGTACATTCATGGCTCAGGGGCTGGGCCCGATCTTTGCTCATAAACTGTGAGTGTGCTGGCAGCTTCCTTCTTGGTGCCCCCTCCCCATGTTTGTCACCAAGCTGCACACAGTAGGTTACACGGGTTTGCCCTCTGAACCCTACGCTGAGCTCCCAGTGCCACCGTGCCACTGGTTGACATCTAGTTCCATGGAGCGACTGGGCCAGGCTGGCTAGCCGTCCCCATACAGAGCCCCACTGGGACATGGCAGTGGGTTTTCTACCCACTACTTAACTCTGCATTCCTGACTGCCATCAGTTCTGCTGGGAGGTGAAGCTGGGTCAGACATGGCTCTCTGTGAGCCTTTTCTGCCTCTCTGAACTTTCCCTCAGTCCACAAGGAGGGCCCAGGAGGCTCAGAAATCGTCTGCAGCTGTAGTCCCCTTCCACCATCTGTGCCTATGTGGTCACTCAGCCCAGAGCATCAGCTCAGAGAGCACGCCTCCTGAATCAGCCTGACATTTACTGTGGTGAATGACTCCCTTTGCCACTTGCCATAACAGAAGCGTCTGAGAAATATGCTCTGAGCAGTTACGGGGAAAAGGAAGTTTCTGGGCAACCAGCTCCCGATTATCCGAGGGCCACTTCTCCATTTTTGAGTTCCCCAGTTCTGTCTCTCCTTTTGCTTCTGTACTGAGGGTGAACATAGCAAGAAAGGATGTACAGATATGTTTATTTTGCTCCTGCTAAAAAAATTAAGTCTGATGAGAAGTTTGGAGCAACTTGCTCTGAAACCTCAAATTAGATTTGGGCCAGACTTTAGCAGCTCCTGCCCTTGACATGTTCCCTTAATAAGATTTGGATTCTCTTATTTTTCTAGAAAGTCTGTACTAAAGACACCCCAATCAGATATTTGGGTAAAAGAGAGATACTGCTTGTGAAGAATTACTGTCTTTTCTCTTATTTACTTACTTTTTGCACAAATGTGTGAGGCAGACACTGCTGGTTGCCAGATATTGGGTGAGTTTGCAACACTCAGACCACAAGGCCAGGAAAAAGAAGTGTGAGGAAAAGTACCAAGTAAGCTGAAACCCCAGGATGGATGATTCTTGATGAATTGGGTTAGAACCATGGAAGTGAGATTAAGTAGCATTTTTCCTATTTCACGGAAGAGGGAAGGATATGACAGTGCTGACAGGTACCCACCCAAAACCTTGGAGAATGAACTAAGAGCAGGCCATGTGCAGTACTCCTGAGACCAGATTTTATGCCGAACCTCTACTCAGTTGTAAGCTGCATGCAGGCAGAAGGAGGGGGCTCCATCTTTGTGTCCCCTTGGCTCCCAGAAAGGCCTTATACAGGGGACCAGAAGAGCCTCCTTGAGTTGCTTTGAGGTGAAGTCACACCACAGGCCCCAAGCTGAGTATGCATTTCTCTGACTCAGTCTGCTATGAGCTACATGCTTGGCCTAGCTCTGACATACAGTGCTGCCTGTGAAGTACTGGCTGACTGATCGATTGATTGAATTTGATTAATAATCAGTTACACACAAACACCCTCATTTTTTTTTTAGTTAGAAAAGCCAAGAAATAATACAGATCTTATCTCTCAATTTTGAGAATCACAGAGTTCTGCCCAAGTAACAGACAGAACAAAACAAAAGAGAACAAAGCAGATCTCCTGTCATAGGCATTTAAAGACAAGCGTGTGTCTCTCTTACCATTCCACAGCTCCTGAGGTCCTCGCCCAGAAACCTTACAGCAAAGCTGTTGACTGTTGGTCCATTGGGGTGATTGCCTATATCTTGTAAGTATTGCTTTCCACCTTGGCTTCTTTTTTACCCTTTTTTAAAAATGTGACAAAATGTTCCTAACACAAAATTTACTATCTTCACTATTTTTAAGGGTGAGTTCCGCAGTATTAAGTGCATTCACCTTGTTATGCAACCATCATCACCATCCATCTCCAGAACTTTTTCATCTTCCCAAACTGACACTTGTCCCTATTAAACACTAACTCCCCACGGCCACCTCTCCCCAGCCCCTACCCACCATTCTGCTTCTGTTCCTGTGAATTTGACTACAATCAGTACCTCCTGTAAGTGGGTCTCACACAGTATTTGTCCTTTTGTGTCTGGCTTATTTCACTTAGTATAATGTCCTCGAGGTTCCTCCATGTTGCAGCATGTGTCCGAATTTCATGTTTTTTTACGGCTGAATATCCTTCATTGTTATGTGTGTACTACATTTTGGTTATCTGTTCATCCGTCAGTGGACATGGGGGTGGTTACCACCTTTTGGCTATCATGAATAATACTGTTATAAGTACAGGTGTACAAACGTCTGTTCAAGTCCTGCTTTCAGTGCTTTGGGGTTGTACTCCAGAAGTGGGGCTGCTGGATCATATGGTAATTCTGTGTTTAACGGTTAAGGAACCCCCCATACTGTGTTCCAAAGCAGCGCCACCATTTTCCATTCCCAGAAGCTGTGCACAAGGGTTCCAGTTTCTCCACATCCTCGCCAGCACTTATTATTTCCCATTTTTTGAGAATAGCCTAATAGGTGTGAAGTGGAATCTCACTGTGGATTTGCATTTATTTCTCTTACGGCTGCTGATGTGGAGCGTCATTTCATGTGCTACCCTGGCTTTCCTAGAGGTATAAATCATGTGAAAATATTAGGACGCCTCCAAAAGAAATCACAATAAGAAAAAAACGTGATGAAAACCAAAATATAGCCTTTGGATTCTTTATGTCTTCTGAGGTACCTTGTCTCCACAACTCAGGAAGTGCAGTGGCCATGGGTCTGTTGCAGTTATTTCTGGATAATCAGTTTTCATTTTTATTATTAGGTTTCATTTTGCTTAAATCTACTTTACAGTTATTTTTAAATTATAATTTCTTTTGCAGTGATACTTACAATGACTTTTTCTGGAACATACTTTTAGGGTGGGTTTCGGCCAGCTAGTGCCCGTCATTGGTAGGATATGAATGTCTCCTCCTCCTCACCAAGGAAGGGAGTGCTTTCTAGTAGTCCCCTGTACCCAGTGAAAGATTGGGGTGGGGGATACTGAAAGGATGTGGCATCCTCAGCAGACTTATCCCCCTGGATTGGCTTTGTCTCCTTACCTGAGAGGCAAATGCTCTTTTCACAGCACACTGTTGACCAGGAAGCTTTGTGGGGTTCGTGTGCATTTAGTTGACAGCTCCTGTAGAATCTTCCCGTTAGCACAGGAGAATTTTATCCATTATAATATGCTTGCCGTGTAGGACTCCTACTTAGGGACATAGGCAAAGGCCAGAGTCACCCGAACTGCAAAGCTGACATATTGCGCTTACACAGCACGCTCACTTTCAAAGCATGTTGGCCAGCCTCTGTGGCAGTTTCATCCTTTATGGGGTCAGGGGCAGG
This sequence comes from Smutsia gigantea, assembly GCA_032199065.1. NCBI lineage: Eukaryota > Metazoa > Chordata > Mammalia > Pholidota > Manidae > Smutsia > Smutsia gigantea. The sequence continues at coordinate 143,450 of JAVSCE010017795.1, read as the reverse complement.
GTTACATACCCTTTTGAGAGTCTCTAAACACTGTATTCCCTCTCCCCTAAAAAGTATAATATTAAGCAAAGAAATAGCAAATTTGTTTGTATGTAAGCATAAACTTTGATAAGCTTAAACTTGACAATCACCTGATCGCCACTCGTTTTGCTCCAGGGATTAGTGTCAGGTCAGTATCATGACTGTGTCAGACTTTAAAATGGCAGCCTGGGCCTCTGTTTTCCTTAGTGCCTTCCAGAGCTCTGAAAGTGTCAGGCAGAGAATGAGTGGTTGTCGGACACCTCAGCTGCATGTTCAGATCCTTATTTGAGTGATAGACTAAATCCTGGATATAATTTGCTACATAGTATGGCTATGCTTAGAGAACGGCTAGCCTCGAATTTATCCCTATCAGTGACAACAACTAGCATTTCTTGAGGATCTTCTCTATTCCAAGCACTGTGCTAGGTGCTAGAGATGTCAAGATGACAAAGACACGATGTCTCTCATCAGAGTACATGGCAGGACAAGAAGTTTTATAAGTAGATTAAGTGACACACAGGAAGGCTTGTGTACAGACAGCCACAGGAGTTTCTGGGACGAAGCAACCATTGAGGATGGAATATTCAGGCAGGAGGAGGCACCACTCCAGTCATGTCTGGAAGATTGGATAAGGCTAACAGAAGCAGAGAGGAGAGGGGAGAGCCTCCCAAGTGGAAGGATGCAGACAGAGGAACAGGGGGCCTAAGCATCTCTGAGGACTGGTGGAAAGCGTGTGGGCCAGGCCTGAGGCCTGCACTGGCATTCCTGGCCCAAGGCTACCTGCCTGTGGAACTAGGACTGGACGTTAGGACTCAGGGATCTCAGTCCCAGACTCTGCTTCCCACGGACCCATCATACCTCATCTCCTCATTCCTGTCCTACTTGAAGGCTGATGACAAGGCTGCTGAGCAGGTCCTGACTTGACAGGCAGCACGCGGGGAAGCCAGCCACCCAGGTGCTCCAGGCTGAGCTGCATCCGTCAGGGCGCCCGTGATGGGGAAGAGGCTAGTCTCGGCGGTGTGCTGGAGCGCAGCCTGCTTACTTTCATGTGGGCGCCTGACACACTGAGCTACCAGGCTGCAGCCAAGGCGGCTGTGACAAGCCATGACAGCAGATTGTCTCCTCCAGGGGCCATGCAAGTGTCTCTTTTTTGGTGGGGGGCAGATGCTTGATGGATTAGTTCTCTTTTGAGCTCCACACTCAGGCCTATGTTATCCATGACTTGAAAGGAGGAATATTTTTTCCTATCAAGGATAGTCATTTTTTTTAATTTTTAATATAATTTATTTTATTATCATTAATCTACAGTTACATGTGCAATATTACAGTTATTAAACTACCCCTTCATCATATCCCCCCCACCAACCCCATTACAGTCACTGTCCATCAGCGTAGTGAGATGCTATAGAATCACTACTTGTCTTCTCTGAGTTGTACTGCCCTCCCCGTGCCCCCCCAACATTACATCTGCTAATCGTAATGCCCCTTTTTCCCTCTTATCCCTCCCTTCCCACCCATTTTCCCCAGTCCCTTTCCCTTTGGTAACTATTAGTCCGTTCTTGGGTTCTGTGAGTCTGCTGCTGTTTTGTTCCTTCAGTTTTTTTCTTTGTTCTTATACTCCACATATGAGTGAAATCATTTGATACTTGTCTTTTTCGGCTTGGCTTATTTCACTGAGCATAATACCCTCTAGCTCCATCCATGTTGTTGCAAATGGTAGGATTTGTTTTCTTCTTATGGCTGAATAATATTCCATAGTGTATATGTACCACCTCTTCTTTATCCATTCATCTACTGATGGACACTTAGGTTGCTTCCATTTCTTGGCTATTGTAAATAGTGCTGCAATAAACATAGGGGTGCATCTGTCCTTTTCAAACTGGGCTGCTGCATTCTTAGGGTAAATTCCTAGGAGTGGAATTCATGGGTCAAATGGTATTTCTATTTTGAGTTTTTTGAGGAACCTCCATACTCCTTTCCACAAAGGTTAGACTAATTTGCAGTCCCACCAGCAGTGTAGGAGGGTTCCCTTTTCTCCACATCCTCGCCAACATTTGTTGCTGTTTGTGTTTTGGATGTTGGCCATCCTCACTGGTGTGAGGTGATATCTGCACTTCTCTGATGATTAGCGATGTGGAGCATCTTTTCATATGCCTGTTGGCCATCTGAATTTCTTCTTTGGAGAAGTGTCTATTCATGTCCTCTGCCCATTTCTTAATTGTATTATTCGCTTTCTGTTTGTTAAGGTGCATGAGTTCTTTATATATTTTGGATGTCAACCCTTTATCAGATACATTTTTTATGAATATATTCTCCCATACTGTAGGATGTCTTTTTGTTCTACTGATGGTGTCCTTTGCTGTACAGAAGCTTTTCAGCTTGATATAGTCCCACTTGTTCATTTTTGCTTTTGTTTCCCTTGCCTGGGGAGATATGTTCATGAAGAAGTTGCTCATGTTTATGTCCAAGAGATTTTTGCCTATGTTTTTTTCTAAGAGTTTTATGGTTTCATGACTTACATTCAAGTCTTTGATCCACCTTGAGTTTACCTTTGTGTATGGGGCTAGACAGTAGTCCAGTTTCATTCTCTTACATGTAGCTGTCCAGTTTTTCCAACACCAGCTGCTGAAGAGGCTGTCATCTCCCCATTGTATATCCAAGGCACTTTTATCAAATATTAATTGACTGTATATGTTTGGGTTAATGTTTGGATTTTCTATTCTGTTCCACTGGTCTGCGGGTCTGTTTTTGTGCCAATACCAAATTGTCTTGATTACTGTGGCTTTGTAGTAGAGCTTGAAGTCAGGGAGTGTAATTCCCCCTGTTTTATTCCTCCTTCTCAGGATTGCTTTGGCTATTCGGGGTCTTTTGTGGTTCCATATGAATTTTAGAATTATTTGTTCCAGTTCATTGAAGAAAGCTGTTGGTAGTTTGATAGGGATTGCATTGAATCTGTAGATTGCTTTAGGTAGTATAGCCATTTTGACAATATTTATTCTTCCTAGCCAAGAGCATGGGATGCATTTCCATTTGTTAGTGTCCTCTTTAATTTCTCTTAGGAGTGTCTTGTAGTTTTCAGAGTACAGGTCTTTCACTTCCTTCGTTAGGTTTATTCCTAGGTATTTTATTCTTTTTGATGCAATTGTGAATGGAATTGTTTTTCTGATTTCTCTTTCTGTTAGTTCATCATTAGTGTATAGGAAAGCAACAGATTTCTGTGTGTTAATTTTGTATCCTGCAACTTTGCTGAATTCAGATATTAGTTCTAGTAGTTTTGGAATGGAATCTTTAGGGTTTTTTATGTACAGTATCATGTCATCTGCAAATAGTGACAATTTGACTTCTTCTTTACCAATCTGGATGCCTTGTATGTCTTTGTTTTGTCTGATTGCTGTGGCTAGGACCTCCAGTACTATGTTGAATAACAGTGGAGAGAGTGGGCATCCCTGTCTTGTTCCCGATCTTAGATGAAAAGCTTTCAGCGTCTTGCCGTTAAGTATGATGTTAGCTGTGGGTTTGTCATATATAGCCTTTATGATGTTGAGGTACTTGCCGTCTATACCCATTTTGTTGAGAGTTTTAATCAGGAATGGATGCTGAATTTTGTCAAATGCTTTTTCAGCATCTATGGAGATGATCATGTGGTTTTTGTTCTTCTTTTTGTTGATGTGGTGGATGATGTTGATGGATTTTCGAATGTTGTACCATCCTTGCATCCCTGGGATGAATCCCACTTGATCATGGTGTATGATCCTCTTGATGTATTTTTGAATTCGGTTTGCTAATATTTTGTTGAGTATTTTTGCATCTACGTTCATCAGGGATATTGGTCTGTAATTTTCTTTTTTGGTGAGGTCTTTGCCAGGTTTTGGTATTAGAGTGATGCTGGCTTCATAGAATGAGTTTGGAAGTATTCCCTCCTCTTCTATTTTTTGGAAAACTTTGAGAATCGGTGTTATTTCTTCTCTATATGTCTGGTAGAATTCAGAGGTGAATCCATCAGGCCCAGGGGTTTTGTTCTTGGGTAGTTTTTTGATTACCAATTCGATTTCATCACTGGTGATTGGTCTGTTTCGTTTTTCTGTTTCTTGTTTGGTCAGTCATGGAAGGTTGTATTTTTCTAAGAAGTTGTCCATTTCTTCTATGTTTTCCAGCTTGTTAGCATATAGATTCTCATAATATTCTCTTATGATTCTTTGTATTTCTGTGGGGTCCGTCGTGATTTTTCCTTTCTCATTTCTGATTGTGTTTATGTGTGTAGATTCTCTTTTTCTCTTAATGAGTCTGGCTAGGGGTTTATCTATTTTGTTTATTTTTTCAAAGAACCAGCTCTTGGTTTTATTGATTTTTTCTATTGTTTTATTCTTCTCAATTTTATTTATTTCTTCTCTAATCTTTATTATGTCCCTCCTTCTGGTGACTTTGGGCCTCATTTGTTCTTCTTTTTCCAATTTCAGTAATTGTGTCTTTAGACTATTCATTTGGGAATGTTCTTCCTTCTTTAAATAGGCCTGGATTGCAATATACTTTCCTCTTAGAACTGCCTTTGCTGCGTCCCACAGAAGTTGTGGCTTTGTGTTGTTGTTGTCATTAGTCTCCATATATTCTTTGATTTCTGTTTTGATTTGGTCGTTAACCCATTGATTAATTAGGAGAGTGTTGTTAAGTCTCCATGTATTTGTGAGCCTTTTTGATTTCTTTCTAAAATTTATTTCTAGTTTTATACCTTGGTGATCTGAGAAGTTGGTTGGTAGGATTTCAATATTTTTGAAATTACTGAGGTTCTTTTTGTGGCCTAGTATGTGGTCTATTCTGGAAAATGTTCCATGTGCACTTGAGAAGAATGTGTATCCTGTTGCTTTTGGGTGTAGAGTTCTGTAGATGTCTGTTAGGTCCATCTGTTCTAGTGTGTTGTTCAGTGCCTCTGTGTCTTTACTTATTTTCTGTCTGGTTGATCTGTCCTCTGGAGTGAGTGGTGTGTTGAAGTCTCCTAAGATGAATGCATTGCTGTCTATTTCCTCCTTTAATTCTGTTAGTATTTGTCTCACATATGCTGGCGCTCCTGTGTTGGGTGCATATATATTTATAATGGTTATATCTTCTTGTTGCACTGACCCCTTTATCATTATGTAATGTCCTTCTTTATCTTTTGCTACTTTCTTCGTTTTGAAGTCTATTTTGTCTGATACAAGTACTGCAACACCTGCTTTTTTCTCTTTGTTGTTTGCATGAAATATCTTTTTCCATCCCTTCACTTTTAGTCTGTGTATATCTTTGGATTTGAGGTGAGTTTCTTGTAGGCAGCATATAGATGGGTCTTGCTTTTTTATCCATTCTGTTACTCTGTGTCTTTTGATTGGTGCATTCAGTCCATTTACATTTAGGGTGATTATTGAGAGGTATGTACTTATTGCCATTGCTGGCTTTAGATTCGTGGTTACCAAGGGTTCAAGGGTTGCTTCTTTACTATCTAACAATCTAACTTAACTTTGTTGTTAAGTTATTGTAAACACAGTCTGATGTTTCTTTATTTCTCTCCCTTCTTATTCCTCCTCCTCCATTCTTTCTATAATAGGTGTTTTATTCTTTGCCTTTAGATAGTATTTGGATGGTCTGCTTTCTTTGCTATGATTTTATTTTCTCTGGTGACATCTTTTTAGCCTTAGGTGTGCTTCCATCTAGAGCAGTCCATTTAAGATATCCTGTAGTGGTGGTTTATGAGAGACAAACTCTCTCAACTTTCATTTGTCTGGAAATTCTTTAATCCCTCCGTCATATTTAAATGATAATCGTGCTGGATACAATATTCTTGGTTCGAGGCCCTTCTGTTTCATAACGTTAAAATATATCATGCCATTCTCTTCTGGCCTGTAAGGTTTCTATTGAGAAGTCTGATGATAGTCTGATGGGTTTTCCTTTGTAGGTGATCTTTTTTCTCTCTCTAGCTGCCTTTAATACCCTGTCTTTATCTTTGATCTTTGCCATCTTGATTATTATGTGTCTTGGTGTTGTCTTCCTTGGGTCCCTTGTGTTGGGAGATCTATGAGCTTCGGTGGACTGCAAGACTACTTCCTTCCCCAGCGAGGGAAAGTTTTCAGCAATTATTTCTTCAAAGACACTTTCTATCCCTTTTTCTCTCTCTTCTTCCTCTGGTACTCCTATAATGCGAATATTGTTCCGTTTGGATTGGTCACACAGTTCTCTTAATATTCTTTCATTCCTAGAAATCCTTTTATCTCTCTCTGCCTCAGCTGCTCTGTACTCCTGTTCTCTGTTTTCTATTCTATTAACAGTCTCTTGCATCTCATCCATTCTGCTGTTAAGCCCGTCAATCGCTTGTCTGATTTCTGCATTGTCTTTCCTCAGTTCCCTCACTTCCTCCCTCAGCTCTTGCACATTTCTCTGTAGGTCCATCGGCACGGTTATGACTTTTATTCTGAATTCTTTTTCAGGAAGACTGTGCATTTCCATCCCTTCAGAATCCTTCTCTGGGGTTGTCTGGTTGATTTTGGTCTGAACCATATTCCTCTGTCTTTTCATGGCTGTAGAATTGGTCACTGATAGTTGCCACGTATGTCAGCTGGGCTCTTTAAGACTTTAAAAAGAGAAGAAAAAAAAAGGGAAAAAAAGAAAAAAAAGAAGAAAGAAAGAGAGAAAGAAAAAAAGAAAAGAAAAAACAAAAACAAAACAAAACAAAAAAAACAAAAAAATATGCCCAGCGGACGTAGATTCTGTGGGAATGCTGTAGGTGGCGCTATTGCCCCACTATTCCACAGCTCTGACTGCGCCGCTCCGCAGGGCCCTTTATTGCTCTGGCAAGGGTGGGAACAAATAGGAGGTTGTTGATCTCAGTGAGAAGTGTAAGTATGGCTACGCTTCCTCAGTCGCCAGCATCTGAAATTCCCCCGGACTCCCAGCCTGCTGGGCTGAGTGTGCTGGGGCGATCCGGCTCCTCTGCTGGGCTCCTGTCTCTTTAAGACCGCTGAAGAAAGCGCGCACTTTTTTTGTTTTCCTTCCCGGGAGCCGGCTGCAAGCACCCTGGCGTGTTCCCCGCTCAGATTCTGCCCCTGTGTCTCTCCAGTCTCCGCTGCACTGCGCAATGTGGGTCAGCGCTCCCCGCGCAGATCACCAGGGCTGGCTACTTCGCGGGGTGTACTTCCACTCCCTCCTGGCTCTGAATCCTCTCCTCCCGCCGGTGCGCTGGGGTGGAGGAGTGCTCGGGTCCCGCCGGGTCGTGGCTCCGTATCTTACCTGCCTCTTGGGGTGCCGAGTGCTCTCGGGTGTAGCTGCACGCTGTGTGCTTTCCTGTGTGTTCTCGTCTCTCTTTTAGGAATAGATGTATTTGCTGTGTTTTCGTAGATAAATATAGTGTTGGGAGGAGGTTTCTGCCTCCCTGCTCACACCGCCATCTTCCCAGAAGTCAAGGATAGTCATTTTTTAGAACACAACCGATGGGTCTTTATCCAACAGGAATCTTCCTTTGGGGATTAGGACTTGCAAAAAAACATCTTTGTCTGCATAGCTGAAGCCACTGGGGAGGACTGAAGATGGAGCATGTTTAGACCTCCTGAAGATCGTGTCGGTGTCCAGTCTGATAGGATTGGCTCAGCCAAGGTTGCCCAGGTTCTAAGGAAGTAAAGTTTCCCACTCCAGATGAGAATCAGCATTTCTTTGGCCAGATGCTATTTTATGATACACATAGGCTGCCTTTCTTCTCACAACTTCAGGGAGATTATTTAATGATGTCTTGCCTAAATTATGCTCAGGGATAGAACATACTATGGAGAAACACAGTGAACGTTTGCCACTATGAAAACTGAGAAAGATCTTAAGGAGCTGAGGCAGTAGAGCGGTAGAGCGTTAGGGCAGGCTGGATGGTTAGGGTGGAAGCTGAGGTGCTTACCCATGTCGTGACCTCTGACCTCTCTGCCTAAAAGAAACTACAGGCAAGGTAGTTATGGTAATCCCTTACTGTTTGGCCTTCTACATTGTTCAGTTTTTAAAACTAGGTCACATAAATATTGACTGGCCAATGTCGATTGTACACAGCATAATAATTAGCTCCACAAGGGTAGAACTAAGTCCAATCTGCATGCTGTGTTCATTTTTTGAGACAAAGGGTCTTCCTTGCCTCATCACTTTAAACCACTGACAGCTCCCTCTTTAGAGAGAGATATATCCCAGGGAGAGAGCTGAACCCAAGCTTGAGTAGGAGAAAATGCGGTACAATTCCTGAGCCCCATTGAAATAGCCAAGCATGGGATATGATAATTGATGTTACTATTATCAGCCTGAGGAGTATTAACACTAATAAGAATAATTAGCTGGTGTTGCCAGCAGGCAGCAACCATCTTGCTCTGTTCATAAGCTTTGCAGAATGAGACACATTGCCTCATTCAGGCTGCCATGGGGCCACAGTCTTGGCTTGGGCTTAAGAAGTCTAGAAACTAAATGAGATCTGTTATTTCTTCTTTCTCAGACCATCTCAGTGAATTGATTCACACTAGCCAGGCTCAAAAGAGATTAAAAACAAAACAAAACTGGAATGTCAATTTATTAAATCATAATGAGATTTGTGCCCTGCAAGGTAATTGAGTATGCATGCCATCAAAGTAGCATGTTCTCTCCTGGATAGGAAACTCTGCAAGAAAGCAAATTAAGAACAGAGCAGAGGCGGTGGATGGCCTTAGATGGTTTCATAAAGCCTATAGTAGCATCCAGTCCCTCTACCAGAGGGCATTTCTGTCCAGCGGCTCAGCTGTTCTAATCGGCTGGTCATGGCAGCTGCATGCTGATAGTTCTTACACCTCTATCCTTCCTCATGCCCTAAAGACCAGCCCCCACCCTGTTCTTCTTCCCTTTATAAGTCCAGCACCACTGTTTTTATTTCAGCAGGCATTGATTGTTTGTTATAATACCCAGCTTTACTGATTTATTTTGCTGAGTGCATTTCATTGTGGCTGCTTTCCAACGATTTTCAGAAGGATGTCTAATCTCTGCTCCACTCTCTATCGAGTGGATCCTGCGGGTGGCTAAATGCATTTTGTTCAGTCTCAGGCACAGGAAGTACTTGACCATATTTCAGCCCTGTTCGTGGGCCCATGACCCACTCTCTGCTGCTTTGGGAGAAAGACTCTTGACAGTTGGTTCACCCCAATCCCTTGGGAAATAGCCAAACTGAAAATACTCTGTGGTTTTAAAAACTGGGTACGGGGGTTGTCCAGCAGTGATGAAGGTTGTTTTACAAGCAGTGCAACTGAGGTAAAGAAACTATATATTTTAGATTGGTGGAGGGAGTATTTCCTGCCAGTGACCTCCAGGAAGGTGGTCCACCAATATCCATGCCTTTTTTCCCTCACAAAGACCCTAGGGTGGAGAGGGCTCCCGCAGGGGAACCTGGAAGGGAGTGTCTCATCTCCATCACTTTTACACGGGGGGCTGTGGCTCCAGGCCAGGTGGAAAACATTTCCTTTCCTCTGCTCTCTTCCATGCATCTTGGCATCATCTCCTGGAAACTGTCATTTAAGTGGCAGCTAAATGTTTCGGGATATTTCGCCTGAGAATGGAAGGAAGAAGATTGGCATTTATTCACTTCACTGACATTTATTGAGCCTAATATGTGTCAGGCAATATGATGGGGCTATGGAGATGCATTCATTACCACCCCAACTGCGGAGGCTCGTCCTGTCTGCTGGCGGTGACAGACAGTAAGCAGTTACAGTCTATCTAGTCTTGCTGGACGTCACTGAGATGGGAGGCACGGGCCACCGGAGCTTCCAGCGCAGAGCTGGGAACCTTGAGGAGGGCCCCGCAGGAGCGGGGAAGCTGCTCTGCATTTGGAAGGACTGTTTTCAAATACCAGCAAGGCTGTCACACAGGAGGATTGATGGTTTATCCTTCCAGACCCATTTATTCCTGGAGAGGATTGCTGGCTGTGCTTGAGAAAAACTGTGCCATTCCATTTGAAACATCATTTTAAAAATGTGACTTGACAGATTTGATCCAGCTTTGAACTTCTGATATCTAAAAACTTGTGATACCTTGGTGGTGGGGAAAATATTATCTGTGAATTATGAGTATTTTTAATTCACCTAGCACCATACTGAGCAAGTGAAAGCATCAAAAGCAGCCCTTCTCATGCTTTAGGGTACTTGCCATCTGGAGTGGAGCCCAGCAGCGGGAGGAAGGAGGGGGGCAGCTCGCAGAGAGCGAGAAGAACCAAACAGCTCACGGATGGGGAAACGGCCAGCTCCCCCAAGGTGCGGTGGCAAGTCATGAATTCTGGCCACTTACTCTGAGCTGGGGTTGTGGCTACCAGGAGAAGAGAGGGAGGAGGAAGGGGAGAGGTTCCCATTCACACCAGCTAGTCAGGAATGGCTCCTCGAGGTGGCTGAAGGACCCACAGAAGGATGGAGCCTGAGACTCAACCCCAGACGGCATGTGCACTGTGGCTAGACAGCACATAAGACCGCCTCCTGGGTCTGATCTCCCTGCTCTGCTCTAAGGGCTTGTTTCCTAGCCATCCTCCGAAGTGCACTGTGGGAGAAGAAACAGGCCAGGGGACAAGTGAGAAGTGCAATGAAAGGCTCCAAGGCCAACAGATGGAGATACCAAGGCATCTCCCAAGTGCAACTGTTAGTCGGCAGATTCGTAACTGCTTACCAGTAAGAACGCGGGAGAGGAAAGGGGGGGCAGGGAGGGGAAGGAGGGAAGCAGCGGAGGAGGGCGGGGGAGGGAACAAGAACCCGACAACCAGGAAAGCAAAGCCTAGATGCAAAAGTGAGACTTGAAGTCAAACTCATCGGTTAGCACTCAATGTTAATCACCTCCAGACCAGATGTCTGCACCCCTTGGTGCTTCACTATGAAATCCATTACTCATGAGAACTAATTTTAGCTGCTGAAAGTTTTGCTGTGTTTTTCCTAATACAACATTCCCGGCTCTTCGAAGCTGCTTACTCCTCCTCCCTGTCGGCCTGAGTGAGCCAAGCTGACAGTGGTTTTGTCCAAACTTCCTCCAGATGTGTTCCGCTCACAGGAGTGGCGCAGGGCCTCTGTGCTAATCCCCCACCGCAGACTTCTTTGCTGCCCGTCCGGCTGAGGCAAAAGTCAAAAACTTAAAACACTTGGAAGTGGGACCATGGATCACAACACAACAGCTTTGGATGGCGTACTGTCCAGTCCATCCCTTAACCGTGTGCAGAATTTTTTTAAACTACTTGCTCCAAATGCAGTGTGCTGCTAACTTCTCACACTTAGGGGGGTGTTTGGTGTCCTTTCCCTCCTTTCCCAGTTCCCGGTCTCAGCCCCAGTTATGTATAAACTTTCTAAGAAAGGCATTTGCTTTTTCCCCTAGATCTTTCCCTGGTCTGCTTACTCACTCTCAGCACTCAGGGAATCATCTAGATCTCAGGGGGTGACGTGGAACATTTTTCCTTTGCATTTTCATCAACAGCACTTTGCTGAAGTCAGCACATGGTTTCAGTATGTGAACCATTGCTAGTTTTCCAGCCTGATCTCCTCCAGGTTTGCAAGGAGCAAGCTGTGGAGTGCATGTCATCAAATACATGGTTGCTGGACTAATTGGATTCTACTTTTGTAATGATCCAGGTCTCACTGGTCATTCTGTTCTATAAACCTGAACATGCTGACACCTGTTTTGTTCACCAAGAGCACCTTGCAACTAAGTACAAGAGATTTATCAGCTTAAAAAACCTTGTTTTTATTATATTATTTTTAAAAGCCAGCCATATTATCTAGAGTAGGGTGAATAAAACCCAGATTCCTCAGCACCGGCCCCTGACTTTCATTCACTGAGCACTTGTTGAATAAGTACTGAATGCCAAGACAGAAAGGCCGGTGGTGGCTGCCAGAGTTTTTCTGTATTGGACAAGAGTCTAGTTAGTTTCCAAAGGAGGGGTGCCCAGATTTGAGAGATTGTGCAAATATTTTTCAGAGATGCTCTGGGCCTCGGTTGGCCTTATATTGCTCACCTAGGCTGCAATATGTACAGAGGTTTATGTTGCTTTGTTACATATTCCAGAGGAGTATGTTGCTTTGGACGTTTTGATGGCACCCTGGTCTTAACTGCACAAAAATACTCTCTTTAACCAAATACGTCACTGAGTAAATGTTCTTAGGAAATCTCGAGCTATTCCTAGAATTGAGAGCTCCTGTGCTAAAGCCCGGGAAACATTGGTACGCAAGGTCTTCAGGACGGTTTGTACTCATATTCCTAACCCAGCACACAAAATAATGGCCAAGCAACATGGCTCTTCCAGCCTCCCATAGCAGCTCGGGAGTTTCGGTCGGGATGTATGGTCGTTCACGTGGGGATGAGTGTGAGGCTTTACATGACATTTACAAGTACTGCTTCGTTTTCACGGGTAGAATGCAGGCCGTTGCACCGAGTCCCGCGGGCTTGTCTATTCCTCCTGCCCCCCTCCTGCCATTCTTCTCGGTGATGAGCGGTGTTCCCCTTCAGAACCGTGCGGCTGATGGAAGCAGAGAGGGCCTAGAAAGAGTGATGGGGTGGAAGAGGAGACAGAGGTGCAGGAGCTGGCACTGAACGGCTGCTGTGTGGCAGGCGCTGTCCTAGGTTCTATTATCGACAATCTCTGCATCCATCCGCCTATCTGGCTGTGTGTGTGTTATGAATATACATTATTGTATAATGTACGTAACATATAATATCTCTGTCTAATGTGGGCATTATCATTCTCATGTCACCAAAGAAGCTGCAACTCGAGAAGATACCTAATTTCCCCAGAGTCACTAATCCTGTCAGAGCCAGGATTGAATCTGTGTCCTTGCTTCTCTAAATCCCAAGGTAAAGAAACCACACCAGAAACCTCTCTGAAAGCAGAGGCAGACTCGGCCCTCCTAGAACAGCCACAGAGCTGTCCTTGAGAAATCACTTCTCTCTGCCCTTTCCCCTTTCACCCAATGAGACCCAGACGGTGAACTCTGGCTTGATGACTGTTCATTTCTCAGTGCCAACTCTTGCACTCAAATGCTTTATATGCAAATGATTTAGAGTGAGTTTTGGCATTAAAGCACATTTCAGACACTTAGAAAATTCTGTATATTACTTCTGCACACTCCTGGATTTCACAGTACACAGTGAGGCATGCCTGAGCCCTACAACATTCCACAAGGTCTGGACAGAGAAGATCCTCCATCCCTGACATCCCCTTGTGTGGGAGCAAAGTGCTGAACAGAAGAGGCTCTTAGATGCGATCATATTGGAATTTGGTTCAATATAGACTCAAGTTCATTTTTCTCCAATCTTTCTTTCCCACAGACAGGCCATAAATGGTCCCAGCCACTCTCCTCCCATCTGTCTTTCCAGAAGGCAGCTTGGGTAGAACATTCAGTGTTGATTTTCTATCTGCAAGGACTCTGAGCTGTTCTTTATTTCTTTGGCAGGTCTTACAGCCTTGTTCCTGGCTCAGTTTTCAAACATGACACACTAACACACGACACCCTGACTTCAGAAGCAGCTTTAGGAAGAGAACATGGGTGATATTTCCCCTTCTTTGCAGTGACATATCTGGCTGTAGTGCTTCAAGGTTAACAGGACTTGGCTGCAGAGTTGGATGAGTAAAGTGAGAATTCTTGCCTACCTAAGTTGCCTGTTCTCTCATGCATTTTCTCATCTGGAAATGGAAGATTGCAATACTTACCTCATAAGCAGGCATTAAATAAGACAAGATGATTGTAAGTGGTGCAGCCATCTGCCTGGCACGCAGTGGTGGCTAATGTTACTATTACCAGACACAGGGAACAACATAGTTTCTCCTCTGTGAAAGGTCAGTGTTCCTCTTGTCCTATGGCTGGACTCTGAACTCTGAGGAGCTAGAACAAGGGCTGTCTGCTTCACTGCTTTGTGATCAGCATTTGACATAATGCTGGGCTCAGGAAATACCTGAAAAAATTGGATTGAAGTGGACTTTGTTTCTCTAAGCCAGAGCCCTGGGTGAGTGGATGCCCAGGTCTACACTGGCTGTGGCCCTGAGGCCATCTCTTCATCTCTATTGGACCCACTTTCCCAGTCTCCTCAGTGATGGGTAGGAGCAGCTGATGGCTTCCAGGGGTTGTGTCACTGCAGGGCATTCGCTTGTTGGAGGGAATCCAGAGCAAGGAGATCGATAGATGCAGGAAAGCAGCAGGGAACTGGGCCAGTGGGGGCTCAGAGATCATGTGGAGAAGGTTTGCGGTGCTCACGGCCAGGCTTCTCTGAAGGATGTTGACTACAGTAGATGCTACTGGCCAGGAGGAGGCTTCACTGCAAAAATAACTCAAAAATTGTAACACATGAGAAAGTTCAGTTGAATTTGTTCAGCCCTATTTCTTAAGTCACCATAAAATAATCCTTTTTAAATTTTTTGAGAGTACCCAAGAAAGAGATGAGATTCAGGTAGTGTGAAGAGGGAAATGTTCGGAGAGGGGCTGAGCAGTGGGGGGCAGTCCCTGGCACAGTGAAGCATTTATGGACCCATTCATCCAGCAGACGTTTGCCGAGCACGTATCGGGCTCTGTGCCTAACTGAAGAAATGAATTGAGACACTGTTGCCTCCCTTGGGGCACTAAGCTCGGAGTCTAACACAGAAGGTGACATAGGGTGGCATATAGATAGCAACCAACATGCACACCATAATGGTGGCGCCTGGGAAGCTGGGGAGCACGGAGGAGGGGGCCTTCCCTGCCTGGGGCGGGGCCAGGAAAGGCATCACAGAACCGGGCCACATACCTGTGCTTTGGGAGCCAGGCACAGACACTTGGGTGGACCTGAGGAAGAAGAGCATTCCAGGCGCAGGGAACAGTGTGTGGAAAGGAATACTCTCGATGAAGGATGAAATTGAGGTGGCTTTCCGTGGGAAGCTCCCCATTACCTTTCCTCTTTATTTTTCGTATTTCCTGTTTTGTGTTATATCCCCTACTTATTCTGGAGCTTTGTGATGAGTGTCCACACTGTCCCTCAAACAGAATGTAAACACCATGACCCTAGGACTCTGGTGGTTTCATCAGTGCTGTGTCCCCATGCCGGGGACACAGCCAAGATGTCCAGTCAGCTACTGCGGGCAGCTGCAGCAGGCTTGTGTCCACTTCAAGGTCAGAAGGCAAGAAAGGGTGGCCAAGCTACTATGCGATGGATCTAAGAGGCAAAAATCAAGCATATTCCCCCTGAAGAGGGATCATTTTTGTTCAGGCTGGGGGCTTGCTGGCATGTGCAGACAGACTAGCTGTTCTCACTCAGCCATCCAGTCCGCCCTGAACCTCCAGGTAACTTGAAGCTAATACCCCATGCACATACATGCATGCTTGGATATGCCAAGAACATTTCTAAAACGCCTTCACAGGAAATTAATAGCAGGAGTAGGAATGAGGATCTGGGAGGAAATGTCCCTTTATACTTGAACTTTTTAACTATGAGCATGAAATACCTGTGTAACTCTAAATATATATACATATATAAAGATACCTGGGCCCTGCCCTAGAGATTCAGATGTGCTCTGCAGAGGATGCAGGGCATCTTAGGTTTTTTACCAGCTTCCCGGGTATCTCTGATGGGCACCAGCCAGGAATCACTGAAGCAGACAGCTCAGGTCACACCTCCTTCTGGGAGCCTTCCCTGATCACTTGAGCCAGACTTTTGAATTCGTGCAGCAGTGGCCAAGGAGGAAATCACATGAACACACGCACACATGCAAACGCGTGCACATGCAGCCTTGGCATCTGGATAGTGGTGTCTGGCTGGCGGGGCTCACTGCTTACACAGCTCTTGGAACCCAACAGTGCCTAACACAGTGCTGTGGCCCCTCTTCTCCTTAAAAGTCGCCTCTCCAGACCTCCATTGTTGGCCCTTGACTTGATGTCACCAACTTAGGGTGTGGAGGGCCAGGTGGTAGGTGGTGTAAATGTGTGACCAGCTGGGTATAAGGTAATAGGTAGCAGTGGAAACTGCTGACCTGGCTAGATCAACACCTGGTTACAGGCATTCAATGTCACATTGCTTTCAGTCACAGCCAGACAAACAAAACACATCTGTAGCCCGCATGAAGCCAGTAGAGGGTCTGTTTGCAACTTCTGTGTCTGTAGAGCCTCCCTGAGTGATCTCACTGGCTCTCCCAGCTTTCCTGCACACCTCATGACTCTGACTCAGCATCCCCAGGCTCCCTGGCTCCAGACTCCTATCCCCAGCTGCCGGCTGGCTGCTGGAACCTGGATCCCTCCCATGCACCCAGTCTAGCTCTCCACTGCCTAAGCAGAATTACTTGTCTTATCCTCAGTGGGATGCTGGCACTTTTAGTTAGAGGAAACAAGTTCTCTCCAGTTACCTTAAAGAAAAAGGATTTGTTGCAGGACTTTGTGTAGACGGACCAGGAGCCACAGGCACTGAGACAGCCCCACCCCTGAGCTGGTCCTTCCCTCCTAGCATCTCTGCTCTTCTCTCTGTGTTACGTACACCACCAGCTCGCCTCTCTTCACAGCCTCCTAGCTGTCAGTGCAAACCTGATGCAATCCAGTATGGATCCAGAGTTTATTATCCCTGCTACCAGGCTGCCCATGGGCCCCCTGGGTGGACCAGGCCCCAACCCCAACACAGAGGACTGCCCAGGGCCACTTCCCAGAGGGAAGCCGTGAAAAGAAGTTGGAACTGCCTGGTCCTGTGGTGACACATCAGGCCCACCCTGGACCCCTCTTGCTCTGTATTCATCACCATTGGTGGCAACTCCAGCCATCCACGTTGGAGGCCTGGGGGGTCATCCTGGCCTCATCTCCATGTTGCTTCATACCAGATGCCCCCGCTTTCCCTGAGCTCCTTTTGGAATCCACTCCCCAAACCACCTACCACGGCCCGCGCCCTCCTGGCTTCCCTTTACTTGAGAACAGCTGCCACCTTGTTTCCTCCCTCAAAGCCACCCGTCACAGCTGCAAAGCTGGTTGCCCTCTGGCTCCTCTGTCTGCACCTCTCGGAGCTTCCTGTGGCCTCCCTGCCTTAGTGTGGCAGCCTGCCCCCTGCGGACTCGCTGCTGTCTGTTTCTCCAGCTCTGTCTCTCACCGCTTGCTGACATACGTTTAGTACGTTTATGCCATAGCAGCAGCAAACAGCTCTTAGATTCTTGAATAAACTGTGCTCTTTTATGCTTCCATGCCTTTATTCCTGGTTTGACCCCCACCCATATCCCCCTCTGCTTCTATGCAAGTCCTGCTCATGCTCTGGGATAAAGCATGAATATCTGCTGCTTCTCCCCACCCTGCCAAAAATATTGTTTGGATCCAGTGTCCAGGCTTTATATTTTCATAATAGCCTCTGCGCATCTCTAGTATCGTTACTCTCTCTGTCCTTATTATCTGTTTATGTGTCTGTCTCTCCCGTGTGACTGTGACTGAGCTTTGGAAGGCAGGAATTTGTACTTATTTATCATTGTATCTCCAGTATCAGAGTCAGTACCGGGTCTATAGCAGGTACAAAATACATATGATGAATACATGACCACTAGGTATACATAAGGCATTAAGTAAATATGTGTATGTTAGCTGATTACAAAGATGATCGTGAAGTATGTAAGATCCATGTGGAAGTACTTTTCAAAAGTCTCCGCCTGATGAATAGCCATCCAGACAGGTGTGAGGTGATATCTCACTGTGGTTTTGATTTGCATTTCCCTTCTGATTAGTAGTGGTGAGAATATTCTCATATACCTGTTAGCCATGTGTATGTTGTCTTTGGCAAAATAAGAAAATAATAAGTAAAGTGTTGGGGAGACTGTGGAGGAAAGGGAGCCTTCATGCACCACTGGCGGGAATGTAGAATGATGCAGCCGCTGTGAAAAACAGCATGTGGGCTCCTCAGAAAATGAAAACACGGACTACCATGTGATCCAGCAATCCCACTCCAGGGTATATATCTAAAAGAAATGAAATCAGGAACTCAAAGAGCTGTTTGCACCCCCATGTCCACTGCAGCCTTATTCACAGCAGCCAAGATGGGGCAGCAACCTGAATGGCCACGGACAGAAGAATGGGTGAAGAAAATGTGGTCTCTCCGTACAAAGGAATATTATTCAAGCTTTAAAAAGGAGATTCTGCCCATTCAACAGCATGGATGAACGTTGAGAACGTTACACTAAGTGAAATAACCAGCCACAGGAAGACAGTCCTGCATGATTCCACTTAAATGAGGGATCTAAAATAGTCGGACTCATCGAAGAAAAGGGGTGGAATGGTGGTCGCCACAGGCTGGGAGGAGGGGGACATGGGCGTTACTAATCAGCAGGCACGGAGTCTCAGTTTAGCAAGATGCGGATAAGCTGTAGAGATCGGTATAGCATTGCGCCTGGAGTTAACATCTGTGTCCTGTGTACTCAAAAATTTGTTAACAGGGAAGCTCTCATGTTACATTTTCTTACTACAATACACTTTTCTAAAAAGTCAGTACCTGATGCTAACCAAGGCTGGCACTTTCCCTACCACCACTTTATTTTTAATAAAAATTGTATTTGGTGTGCAGCATGCTGATCTGATAGACATATACATAGTGAAATGATGGTATGGTCAGGCTAATGAACATATTATATTCTCCTGACATTGTACTGTTTTTTGTGTGTTAGGAGAACACCTGAAATCTACATTCTTAGTATATTTCTGGTGTTCAGTACTGTGGTGCTGACTATAGTTACCATGACACTAGACCTTGAGACTTATTCATCCTCCGTAACTATGAATCAAGACCTTTGCCCAGCATCTCCCCATTTCCCCACCTCCACCCCCTGGTAACCACCGTTCTACTCTCTGCTTCTCTGTGTCAGATATTTGTAGATTCCACATATAAGTAAGGTCATGTAGCTCATTTCTTTCTGTATCTAGCTTATTTCACTGAGACATAATGTCCTCTAGGTTAACCCATGTTGTTGCAAATGTCAGGATCTCCTTTTTTAAGGCTGAGTACCATTCCATTGCATATACATCACAACGTCATGCATTCATCTCAATGGACACTTGGGTTGTTGCATGTCTTGGCCATTGTGAGTAATGGGTGACCATGGGGCTGCAGGTAGCTTTCCAAGGTACTGACTTCATTTCTTTTGGTACTCTGTCCAGAAGCAGAATTGCTGGATCATATGACAGTTCTATTTTTAACTTTTCAAGGAACCTCCATACTGTTTTCCATAGTGGCTGCACCAATTTGCATTCCCACCATCAGAGCACAAGGGCTCCCTTTTCCACAACACTTGTTAACTTTTGTATTTTGGTAACACTGATCCTAACATGTGTAAGGTGACATCTCAGTGCCTACCACCACTTCTGATAGCAGCATCCTCCTGTCCTATCTGTGTCTGTCTCCAACACCAAAAGAAGAAAAACAGGACCTTAAATCTCTAATTCATGGGTCCAAGAAACATGTAAGAACACAGAAGGCAGAGGTGAATTAAGGGGAAAAAAAGGTTACATAAAAGGATAAGAGGTAACAATTGATCATTGTTTGGAAAACCTTGGCAGGGACGCAGCTGCACGGCCAAGGGCAGAATCACAGGCTGGACATCACTATCACTGGATGTAGCGCAGTCACCACGGTGAACTGCCGAGGCCCCACAGCAGGAATTCCTGCGTGACCACCGCATCTTGGTTTCAAGGAAAAAATGTGCGCTGATGAATCGGCCATAGTTGGCCATTGCTGATTTTCACATTCATTTATGTTAAAAGCTTCTCCTTCATGAAGAACTTTCTCCTCTACAGAACGTGTCCATGCCCAAGAGTGGCGTTTTGGGAAATCCAAACCACGTGGCATTATCTCTTCAAAGAGAGGCCAGTTCACTTGCAGTGATGAGCCTTGAGCGCTGGGTTCCTCTGAAATGTCAGTGACACAGCAGTGCCTTTTACCGCCTCCTGGTGGGGGTAACATGCAGGAGGGAGGAATCAGGGTAGGTGGGATCTGTGAAGGCTCCCTGGCCTGGGCTGTGGTGGGCCCCCCTGCATCCTGGATCCTTACCTCTGTTTCAGAGCCCAGCCAGGGCTCAGCAGGCAGTGATGAAGCTGCTTCTTCAAAGGTGTGCTTATTATCCACACAGTTACCCAGCGTCTGCTGTGGGCAGGCCCTGGACTGCGCACTGAGGACCCAAAGACAAGCATAAGACAGCAGACGTAGTCCTGCC
Source organism: Smutsia gigantea (assembly GCA_032199065.1). Taxonomy (NCBI): domain Eukaryota; kingdom Metazoa; phylum Chordata; class Mammalia; order Pholidota; family Manidae; genus Smutsia; species Smutsia gigantea. The sequence goes on along the minus strand of JAVSCE010017795.1, from coordinate 123,271 downwards.
TTAAGAAGTCAGGGACAGGCCAGGGCAGCGTGCATTAAGAAGTGTTGCCAGGGCTCTGCCACTTCCACAGAGCACAGAGCAGAGCAGTACCCAATCTGGCAGGAAAGGGTTGGGTCTCCCGCTAACCCCAGCTAGTGTCTAAGGATGGGCCAGAGTCAAGGGAAGGGGTGAAGGCAGGAGAGCCCAGGTAAAGTGCATGCTTTCTTCTTGGTCCAGAAACAGAGTGCCCAGTGGGCAAGGGTGCTGGAAAGGTCGGGCCCGGCCTCCCGTTCTAATTGCAGATGAAGGGGCCAGTGGGCAAACTCCAATTCAGAGAGAGACTTCAAAGGCTGAAACAGAAGGTTCAATTCTCAAGCCTCCTTCCTTCATTGAAAAGCAAATCATTAAGAACACAGGCCTGGAATCAGCCAAGGCTCGAGTCCTGACTTTGCTGCATATTATTTTCTTTGCCTTTAAAATGAGAATCGTGCAAGGGGCCATGTACAAGGTGTGGTGTTGAGGGCACCACAAGGAATAGCACCGGGACCCTGAGCAATACAGCTGCCTCACCATAAACAGCCCTCTATTCAAGGTGATGAGGGAGGGCAGGGAGCCGTGATCAGACCCTGAGCGAGAGAGTCTGGCAGTGTCCACTCCCTTGAGAGGAGCAGTGGCCTCAATCAAGGATATAACCCGCCTAGTGCTGGGCAACAGGGGGCTGGGGCAGCACGTATCCTGCCCGATTCCCTCCCTCCTTCACCTTCTCTAGTCGTGCCTCCTTTGGCCAACCCCTTCCAGACAGCAGAGTTGAACCCCTATCTAGCTGTCTGTACAGGCCAGCCTCCCAAGGCACCAAGCAGAATGGACAGTGGCTCTAATAGGCGAGTGAAAGGTATCAGGGACACCCACCTTCTGAGGAAGTGAGGCTTGGGTCAGATAATACAGCAAAGCTCTTAGTGGGGTTTCGACCCAAAACAAAGGCTAAGTTGTGAATAGAATCTAGTAGTAACTTGAGTAAATGTGCCACAGGTGGTTAAGACAGCAAACTGCATAGCAACAGGACACCCCACAAGGTGTAAGAGTTCTCCCCGGATGACCACCTGAGGCTGGGATGGAGACAGTGGACGAGCCCGAGGAAGGTGTGCCTGTATTGGCTGTGGCCCTCGGTCACTGGGGTGGCAAGTTTAGATGTTATTCTGAACCATGAACTTTCAGGTCCAGAACAATTGAGAATGGATTTATCATCTTTGAGTACCCATGGTGAGCAAATTTGTACATTATTTAGAAGGTACGACAAGTAAAATAAGAACACAGAGATTACATCTGCACAAGGGTAGGTCTGGGACTCTGAAAGTCAGTGTTCGGAATATGGAAACAACTCAAAGTGATTATTTCTCCTATTTGGACCCTCCACACAAACCTGCTAAGGAGCTAGCCTAGCCAGGAAGCACTGTAAAATTTCTACACGTGAAGAAAGCTTTATAATTTCTAGTTGTCCTTCTGCTCTTTGACAATCTTTATTTTAAAATCCTCTTTCTTAGTTTTAACTTCTTTTCCAAGCTAGATCCATTTCCTTCTCTTCCATCCTCAGTAAAGCCACATAAACACAATATTCTATTACCCTCCCTTAAAAAACGAGGACGAGCTAAAACAGGAAGAAATTGGGATATACGTTAGGAAAATGGCACAACAAGGATAATTTTTTCTTGGAATTTTCTTAAAGACTTTTTTTCCTTGAAAAGAAAGCCACACTGTAAAAACACACTCAGTTGTTAATAAATAAAAACACACCACATAGATAAAATTTAGTTATTTTCCAAGATGAACTAACATGTTGCTCTGCCTTTCCTAATATGCACATTTCATTTAGCCCAAATCCTCACTGTGGCAAACCTGTACATATCCATCTCCTGGCCCCAGGGTTCCCTGAGCAGTGAAATATGTGCTTAGGGTTTTCAGAAGCACTGGCTCTTACCCATTTCTCCAAAAGCAGCGAATCTTTAAAAATGAAAATTTCCAGGCACTTAGCCCCCAAGTCAACCCTGTGGGGATAGATGATTTTGTATCTTATTGGCCCACAAAATATCTCACAGCCTTTAAAAATGTCAGCAGCTGTTCCCCTGTCCAGCGTGGCTGGCAATATCATGCGTCTCGGAAGGAGCCATTGAAGAATGACTGTTCCCGGGCTGTGTTTTGAACCTTTATTAAGTTTCTCACTTGCTGACAGCCTAATCCCCCACAGGCCTGGAGTCTGTGGATTCCTGTTAACTGGTTCTCATTAAACCAGTCTCAAGGCAGTAGCTATGTCTGGTGCAGTTTTGCTATGTGGGAAGGTTCAGGGCTCGTTTGGGGGCAGCGCTCCACTGTGGCTGCCACCCTCTGGGTTGTCACAGGCCCAGAACCAAATGTTGTGACACCCAGCATTGGTCCTGGCCTTCTGGAATCCAGTGTTGTCTTCTCTGTCAACTTTTAGCTGCAGCTTAAATCCTACCCCTTCCCTGTCCTGACCCAACCAGGGCCTGCCCCTGCCGTGCCCCTGGGCCTCCTGTGTGTTCCTGTCTTTCCTGGGTCTCTTTTTTTTTCTTTTTTTAATATAATTTATTTTATTATCATTAATCTACAATTACATGTGCAATATTACGGTTATTAAACTACCCCTTCATCAGGTCCCCCACCAACCCCATTACAGTCACTGTCCATCAGCGTAGTGAGATGCTATAGAATCACTACTTGTCTTCTCTGAGTTGTACTGCCCTCCCCGTGCCCCCCCAACATTACATCTGCTAATCGTAATGCCCCTTTTTCCCTCTTATCCCTCCCTTCCCGCCCATTTTCCCCAGTCCCTTTCCCTTTGGTAACTATTAGTCCGTTCTTGGGTTCTGTGAGTCTGCTGCTGTTTTGTTCCTTCAGTTTTTTTCTTTGTTCTTATACTCCACATATGAATGAAATCATTTGATACTTGTCTTTTTCGGCTTGGCTTATTTCACTGAGCATAATACCCTCTAGCTCCATCCATGTTGTTGCAAATGGTAGGATTTGTTTTCTTCTTATGGCTGAATAATATTCCATTGTGTATATGTACCACCTCTTCTTTATCCATTCATCTACTGATGGACACTTAGGTTGCTTCCATTTCTTGGCTATTGTAAATAGTGCTGTGATAAACATAGGGGTGCATCTGTCTTTTTCAAACTGGGCTGCTGCATTCTTAGGGTAAATTCCTAGGAGTGGAATTCCTGGGTCAAATGGTATTTCTATTTTGAGTTTTTTGAGGAACCTCCATACTGCTTTCCACAATGGTTAGACTAATTTGCAGTCCCACCAGCAGTGTAGGAGGGTTCCCTTTTCTCCACATCCTCGCCAACATTTGTTGCTGTTTGTGTTTTGGATGTTGGCCATCCTCACTGGTGTGACATGATATCTCATTGTGGTTTTAATCTGCATTTCTCTGATGATTAGCGATGTGGAGCATCTTTTCATGTGCCTGTTGGCCATCTGAATTTCTTCTTTGGAGAAGTGTCTATTCATGTCCTCTGCCCATTTCTTAATTGGATTATTTGCTTTCTGTTTGTTAAGGTGCATGAGTTCTTTATATATTTTGGATGTCAACCCTTTATCAGATACGTTTTTTATGAATATATTCTCCCATACTGTAGGATGTCTTTTTGTTCTACTGATGGTGTCCTTTGCTGTACAGAAGCTTTTCAGCTTGATATAGTCCCACTTGTTCATTTTTGCTTTTGTTTCCCTTGCCCGGGGAGATATGTTCATGAAGAAGTTGCTCATGTTTATGTCCAAGAGATTTTTGCCTATGTTTTTTTCTAAGAGTTTTATGGTTTCATGACTTACATTCAGGTCTTTGATCCACCTTGAGTTTACCTTTGTGTATGGGGCTAGACAGTAGTCCAGTTTCATTCTCTTACATGTAGCTGTCCAGTTTTTCCAACACCAGCTGCTGAAAAGGCTGTCATCTCCCGATTGTATATCCAAGGCACTTTTATCAAATATTAATTGACTGTATATGTTTGGGTTAATGTTTGGATTTTCTATTCTGTTCCACTGGTCTGTGGGTCTGTTTTTGTGCCAATACCAAATTGTCTTGATTACTGTGGCTTTGTAGTAGAGCTTGAAGTCAGGGAGTGTAATTCCCCCTGTTTTATTCCTCCTTCTCAGGATTGCTTTGGCTATTCGGGGTCTTTTGTGGTTCCATATGAATTTTAGAATTATTTGTTCCAGTTCATTGAAGAAAGCTGTTGGTAGTTTGATAGGGATTGCATTGAATCTGTAGATTGCTTTAGGTAGTATAGCCATTTTGACAATATTTATTCTTCCTAGCCAAGAGCATGGGATGCATTTCCATTTGTTAGTGTCCTCTTTAATTTCTCTTAGGAGTGTCTTGTAGTTTTCAGAGTACAGGTCTTTCACTTCCTTCGTTAGGTTTATTCCTAGGTATTTTATTCTTTTTGATGCAATTGTGAATGGAATTGTTTTTCTGATTTCTCTTTCTGTTAGTTCATCATTAGTGTATAGGAAAGCAACAGATTTCTGTGTGTTAATTTTGTATCCTGCAACTTTGCTGAATTCAGATATTAGTTCTAGTAGTTTTGGAATGGAATCTTTAGGGTTTTTTATGTACAGTATCATGTCATCTGCAAATAGTGACAATTTGACTTCTTCTTTACCAATCTGGATGCCTTGTATGTCTTTGTTTTGTCTGATTGCTGTGGCTAGGACCTCCAGTACTATGTTGAATAACAGTGGAGAGAGTGGGCATCCCTGTCTTGTTCCCGATCTTAGATGAAAAGCTTTCAGCGTCTCGCCATTAAGTATGATGTTAGCTGTGGGTTTGTCATATATAGCCTTTATGATGTTGAGGTACTTGCCGTCTATACCCATTTTGTTGAGAGTTTTAATCAGGAATGGATGCTGAATTTTGTCAAATGCTTTTTCAGCATCTATGGAGATGATCATGTGGTTTTTGTTCTTCTTTTTGTTGATGTGGTGGATGATGTTGATGGATTTTCGAATGTTGTACCATCCTTGCATCCCTGGGATGAATCCCACTTGATCATGGTGTATGATCCTCTTGATGTATTTTTGAATTCGGTTTGCTAATATTTTGTTGAGTATTTTTGCATCTACGTTCATCAGGGATATTGGTCTGTAATTTTCTTTTTTGGTGAGGTCTTTGCCAGGTTTTGGTATTAGAGTGATGCTGGCTTCAAGAATGAGTTTGCAAGTATTCCCTCCTCTTCTATTTTTTGGAAAACTTAAAGGAGGATCGGTGTTATTTCTTCTCTATATGTCTGGTAGAATTCAGAGGTGAATCCATCAGGCCCGGGGGTTTTGTTCTTGGGTAGTTTTTTGATTACCAATTCGATTTCATCACTGGTGATTGGTCTGTTTAGTTTTTCTGTTTCTTGCTTGGTCAGTCTTGGAAGGTTGTATTTTTCTAAGAAGTTGTCCATTTCTTCTATGTTTTCCAGCTTGTTAGCATATAGATTCTCATAATATTCTCTTATGATTCTTTGTATTTCTGTGGGGTCCGTCGTGATTTTTCCTTTCTCATTTCTGATTGTGTTTATGTGTGTAGATTCTCTTTTTCTCTTAATGAGTCTGGCTAGGGGTTTATCTATTTTGTTTATTTTTTCAAAGAACCAGCTCTTGGTTTCATTGATTTTTTCTATTGTTTTATTCTTCTCAATTTTATTTATTTCTTCTCTAATCTTTATTATGTCCCTCCTTCTGGTGACTTTGGGCCTCATTTGTTCTTCTTTTTCCAATTTCAGTAATTGTGTCTTTAGACTATTCATTTGGGAATGTTCTTCCTTCTTTAAATAGGCCTGGATTGCAATATACTTTCCTCTTAGAACTGCCTTTGCTGCGTCCCACAGAAGTTGTGGCTTTGTGTTGTTGTTGTCATTAGTCTCCATATATTCTTTGATTTCTGTTTTGATTTGGTCGTTAACCCATTGATTAATTAGGAGAGTGTTGTTAAGTCTCCATGTATTTGTGAGCCTTTTTGATTTCTTTCTAAAATTTATTTCTAGTTTTATACCTTGGTGATCTGAGAAGTTGGTTGGTAGGATTTCAATATTTTTGAAATTACTGAGGTTCTTTTTGTGGCCTAGTATGTGGTCTATTCTGGAAAATGTTCCATGTGCACTTGAGAAGAATGTGTATCCTGTTGCTTTTGGGTGTAGAGTTCTGTAGATGTCTGTTAGGTCCATCTGTTCTAGTGTGTTGTTCAGTGCCTCTGTGTCTTTACTTATTTTCTGTCTGGTTGATCTGTCCTCTGGAGTGAGTGGTGTGTTGAAGTCTCCTAAGATGAATGCATTGCTGTCTATTTCCTCCTTTAATTCTGTTAGTATTTGTCTCACATATGCTGGCGCTCCTGTGTTGGGTGCATATATATTTATAATGGTTATATCTTCTTGTTGGACTGACCCCTTTATCATTATGTAATGTCCTTCTTTATCTTTTGCTACTTTCTTCGTTTTGAAGTCTATTTTGTCTGATACAAGTACTGCAACACCTGCTTTTTTCTCTTTGTTGTTTGCATGAAATATCTTTTTCCATCCCTTCACTTTTAGTCTGTGTATATCTTTGGATTTGAGGTGAGTTTCTTGTAGGCAGCATATAGATGGGTCTTGCTTTTTTATCCATTCTGTTACTCTGTGTCTTTTGATTGGTGCATTCAGTCCATTTACATTTAGGGTGATTATTGATAGATATGTACTTATTGCCATTGTTGGCTTTAGATTTGTGGTTACCAAGGGTTCAAGGGTTGCTTCTTTACTATCTAACAATCTAACTTAACTTTCTTGTTAAGTTATTGTAAACACAGTCTGATGTTTCTTTATTTCTCTCCCTTCTTATTCCTCCTCCTCCATTCTTTCTATAATAGGTGTTTTATTCTTTGCCTTTAGTTAGTATTTGGATGGTCTGCTTTCTTTGCTATGATTTTATTTTCTCTGGTGACATCTTTTTAGCCTTAGGTGTGCTTCCATCTAGAGCAGTCCATTTAAGATATCCTGTAGTGGTGGTTTATGAGAGGCAAACTCTCAACTTTCGTTTGTCTGGAAATTGTTTAATCCCTCCATCATATTTAAATGATAATCGTGCTGGATACAATATTCTTGGTTCGAGGCCCTTCTGTTTCATAACGTTAAATATATCATGCCATTCTCTTCTGGCCTGTAAGGTTTCTGTTGAGAAGTCTGATGATAGTCTGATGGGTTTTCCTTTGTAGGTGATCTTTTTCTCTCTCTAGCTGCCTTTAATACCCTGTCTTTATCTTTGATCTTTGCCATCTTAATTATTATGTGTCTTGGTGTTGTCTTCCTTGGGTCCCTTGTGTTGGGAGATCTATGAGCTTCAGTGGAGTGCGAGACTACTTCCTTCCCCAGCGAGGGAAAGTTTTCAGCAATTATTTCTTCAAAGACACTTTCTATCCCTTTTTCTCTTCTTCCTCTGGTACTCCTATAATGCGAATATTGTTCCCTTTGGATTGGTCACACAGTTCTCTTAATATTCTTTCATTCCTAGAAATCCTTTTATCTCTCTCTGCCTCAGCTGCTCTGTACTCCTGTTCTCTGTTTTCTATTCCATTAACAGTCTCTTGCATCTCATCCATTCTGCTGTTTAGCCCGTCGATCGCTTGTCTGATTTCTGTATTGTCTTTCCTCAGTTCCCTCACTTCCTCCCTCAGCTCTTGCACATTTCTCTGTAGGTCCATCAGCATGGTTATGACTTTTATTCTGAATTCTTTTTCAGGAAGACTGTGCATTTCCATCCCTTCAGACTCCCTCTCTGGGTTGTCTGGTTGATTTTGGTCTGAACCATATTCCTCTGTCTTTTCATGGCTATAGAATTGGTCACTGATAGTTGCCACGTATGTCAGCTGGGCTCTTTAAGACTTTAAAAAGAGAAGAAAAAAAAGGGAAAAAAAAGAAAAAAACGAAGAAAGAAAGAAGAAAAGAAAGAAAAGAAAAAACAAAAACAAAAGAAAAAAAACAAAAAAATGCCCACCGGACGTAGATTCTGTGGGAATGCTGTAGGTGGCGCTATTGCCCCACTATTCCACAGCTGTGACTGCGCCGCTCCGCAGGGCCCTTTATCGCTCTGGCAGGGGTGGGAATGAATAGGAGGCTGTTGATCTCAGTGAGAAGTGTAAGTATGGCTACGCTTCCTCAGTCGCCAGCTAAGGCGTCTGAAACTCCCCAGGACTCCCAGCCTGCTGGGCTGAGTGTGCTGGGGCGATCCGGCTCCTCCGCTGGGCTCCTGTCTCTTTAAGACCGCTGAAGAAAGCGCACGCTTTTTTTTTTTTCCTTCCCGGGAGCCGGCTGCAAGCACCCTGGCACGTTCCCCACTCAGATCCTGCCTCTCTGTCTCTCCAATCTCCGCTGCACTGCTCAATGTGTGTCTGCCCTCCCCTCGTAGATCACCGGGGCTGGCTACTTCGCGGGGTGTACTTCCACTCTCTCCCAGCTCTGAATCCTCTCCTCCCGCCGGTGCGCTGGGGTGGGGGAGTGCTTGGGTCCCGCCGGTTCACGGCTCCGTATCTTACCCGCCTCTTGGGGTGCTGAGTGCTCTCGGGGGTAGCTGCACGCTGTGCGCTTTCCTGTGTATTCTCGTCTCTCTTTTAGGAATAGATGTATTTGCTGTGTTTTCGTAGATAAATATAGTGTTGGGAGGAGATTTCTGCCGCCATGCTCACACCGCCATCTTTCCGGAAGTCCCTTTCCTGGGTCTCTTAGCCAGTGCTCAATTTGGGAGGTGGAGTCCCAGAGCCACAGCATCTTAGCACCGGAGAGAATATCAGGAATTTTCTAGTCTGGCCTCCACGTGTTTGGATGAGGAAGTTTTGGTCCAGTAAATGTGTCAATAGCCTATTGTGGCAAAGGTCGCATCAAAGCTGATAGCAGGATGGCTGGAGTGAGAACACAGAATTTTATGGAATGAATTGTGTTTGGGGTAATCAAAACTTCTAGTCCAATTGTGTCAACAGACAACTCTGAGCACCTCTAGAAATATATGTGACTTGCACCATCATCCTACTAAGTTCTTTTAAAAATCAACTTTGAAAGCATTCAGTGGGAAAAGGATGATAGAATTATTATAACTTATGATGCCAATCTATGCTTTTACACTTACTGCGTATTAATGGCCAAAACTATAACTTTGCAAATACCCTGTTTGGGTGTGGTGGGTGGTGATGTGCTGTGTAGACAGCTTGAGGCAACGTGGGTTACTAACACTTGTAAATTTTCCTTTTCTTCTCATGATGATTTATTAAATAAGATGAACTGGAAGGGCCCTGAAATGCATATTAAACACATATTTTGTTTGTTCCACCAATACATCATCTGTTAGGGACAGTGCTACAGAGAGTAAGATTGATAACAATAGGTTTCTAGGATGTAGGCAACTATAGTTAATAATGTACAGAGAGTTAAGATAGACGTTTTGCCTTCAGTCATCACCTGACATAACTTTTTGCAATCGTTAAATCACAGTTTTACTTCTGTGCTGCCTATGCCTATGGAACATGAGGCTTCTTTGCTGAGATTGTATTTGCAGCGCACATTCACACGTTTCCTCAGTGAGACAATATGGCTTTTTCATCCAGGCAAAATGTCAGGCCACTGCAGTGGATTCACGGCCACTTCAGACCTTCCCACCATTTTGTTTTCCAGGCTCTGTGGCTACCCTCCTTTTTATGATGAGAATGACTCCAAGCTCTTTGAACAGATCCTCAAGGCGGAATATGAGTTTGACTCCCCCTACTGGGATGACATCTCAGAATCCGGTAGGTCTCAGCTCTGTGGGCGGCCCCTGGGGCCTTACACCCCACCACCTGACCTGACAGGTCCTGGGGCTCCCGAGGAAGCTTCAGGAGCTACACACTTGGACTTGACTGCAAAGCAGAGGCCAGGCTTGGGGCATCAGCCCTGTGATCCGGGTGCTCCCAGAGTGAAACAATGTTGGCCCCCATTTATGGAGTGCTCTCTGTGTGATGAGCACTATGGACTGTGCACCTGTGCTGTGACAGTCCTCAGACAAACAATCAGGTGGGTGTTACTATTATCCTCATTTGACAGATGAGGAAACTGAGGCTTGACACCTGGAAAGTGAAATAACTTGGCCAAAGCGGCAGAGCTGGCACGTGAGCCCCTGCCCTCACCCACATTTCAGCCACCATGCCACACTGAAACCATGAAAGGCATTCATCGTGTCCTTGTCAGAGATTAAGATTAAAACCAATGCCCACGTCAACTGATGGCATCTCTAGAGCCTCAGTTTCCTCCCGACAAGATGAGGATGGTAATGACCCCGCCCCCCCCACCGGCCACAGAGGATGGCACAAGGACCGAACGCAGTAATAAATGGGACAAAATGGGACAGATTGTCTGACTGATGAGCTTATTCGGATACCACATTTTATTAGCTGTATTATTTCCTCCAAACTGGAAACACCATACTTTCTTCCTGAATCTTCTAAAACCTGGGACTGGAGTCCTGTTCTCCAGGGCTTGCACAGGAGAGCTGCATGGGGCATATTGCACTTCTGAGCTGGGGAGGGCATGGCCTTCCCCCAGAAGTCCAGTCCTGTGAGCAGTGAGCGCCCAGGCCCTGCGATGCTACAGATGTCCAGCCCAGCGAAGGGTGTCAGCTTCCAGTGCCATGACGCAGTCCCTCATAATCTCGGTGTCCTGCGTCAGGATCACACCCAGTCTTGGGCCTTCTCTCACTGTCCCCTTGCCCGCCAGGGTGCATCGTGCTGCAGCATGGTCTCCTGCTCATCGTAATCGGCTTCATAGGTTGCAGGCGGGGTTTCTTCAGGGCTGCATATCCACAGTTCCTAGCCCAGGACCCGGTGGGCTCACTAGATGATCAGGGAATTTTGTTGGATCAGTGAGGTCTAAAACATGGAGAGGGCGTCAGCAAAAGAGTTCCCTGGGGCAGCAGTGAGCTGAAAGAGAAGCACATGGTGGCAAAGAAAAGATAGGTGATCTCTTCTCTGAACCAGCGGTGTCACTAGCTGCCAGCAGGAAGGGGCTTTGAGCTGGCAAGGCGGGGTCCCAGGCCTGGTGTGGCTGCCTCCTCAATTGCTGGGTCACCTCTTAAGAGTCCCAAGCCTTGGCTTCCCTTCCTGCAGATACTGGTCCAAGGAACTGTAGGGTCCATGGAGGGCTGGTCTCACAGTGTCCATGCCATGGAGGATACTCCCAAAGACCTGGTAGTAACACGCTGTCACATCTCCCCCCACAACCTGGTTCTACCCTGTGTGCTTTTTTTTCAAACAGCAAAAGACTTCATCCGGAATCTGATGGAGAAAGATCCAAATAAAAGATACACGTGTGAACAGGCAGCCCGGCACCCATGGTAAGCAAGATCACCCAGTAGGCAGCCCATGCCATCTAACACCTTCCAGAGCCGACTTCTGTTGGCGGCCCTTGCCTCTGAAAGCCATGTAACCACTGCGCCGCTCTGGCCAGTGGCCTGAATCCCTTCCTCAAGCCGACGCTGAACTCTTCTCGTCCTCCAGGACATCGTTTTCTGAGCACTGTAGTGCCAACTTAAGTATGCAAAAGGTAGCTGTCACTTTCTCATTATACGCGAGGTATTTTAGGATCATTTTTATTGAAGGTAATTCCTCAAGGAGGCATTAAGATTGGAGTTTCATTCCTCAAGCTTATTTTTCAGTAGGTAAGTGAGCTGGTGTTATATATTCTTTTCCAAATTGATAGTTTGCAGCATTCTGTACTCTGTTTCCAGCAGTGCCCCTGGGCCACCTTCTAGGTTTGATCCCAGCTTAACTGTCAACTAGCTGTGACTTTGGGTTTATACTTAACTTCTCTGACCCTCAATTCTCTCATCTTTAAGATAAGAGTAATGACACCTAGTTTACAGGGCTGATATAAGAAATAATGGAGATAATGCATATCAGGGGCTTAGCAACAATGCGTGGTAGGTGGTAAACACTTCATTATTACTAAGCACAGAACATCCATTTGGAAGCAAAGATCATGTAGTGAAATACACACTATAAAGAAAACTAATGGACTGACCTAGACTTTAGAACAAAGTCCCCAAGAAGCACTCTTGAAAGCTACCCTCTGTCTATCCTCCCGTCTCCTGTAGCTTTTCCTCCAGAGTCCCATATGCTGATTCACCTTCCAAAGGGGACCTGTTTACAGGAGTGTCATGACCCACTTTCCAGTACAAACAATCCCTGACTTAATGATTTTCAAATTTACAATGGTACAAATGCAATGCACATTCAGCAGAAATGTGTTTCCAGTTTTGAATCTGAATTTCTTCCTGGGCTGGATCTGCTCTTGTGGTGCTGGGCTGGGCAGGGCAGCATGTACAGCTCCCAGGCAGCCCCGCAGTCAGGAGGGCCAACGACTGGTACACCCGCAGCTGTCCTGGACCCACACAGCCATTCTGCTCTTCTCTTTCAATGCATCCATCAGTCAGCTGCATGGCGTAGTCACCACTTTGTTACCAGATAGGCTTCAGGTTAAGTGATTTGCCCATCTGTAGGCTCATGTACGCATTCTGAGCACATTTAGACAGGCAAGGCTAGGCTATGATGTGCAGTATTTAGGTGTATTAAATGCATTTTCAAATTCTGATATTTCCAGCTTAAAATGGGCTTTATCAGGACATGACCCTATCATGAGTTGAAGAAGGTCTATATTTTAACTTACAATAACAGCAGACATTTATTGAGCACCTGTTATGTTACTTGCACTGTTCTAATTGCATTAAAATATCATCTCCTTCTTTCTTTATAATAACCCCGTAAGGTAGGTTTTGGGTGCACTTCAGAGATAAGGAAATAGATTTAGAAAGACAAAGGAACTTAGCCAAAATTGTACAGATAGCTAATGGCAAAGCCAGAACTGTTTCCAGCCAGAGCTGTCTGACTCCAGAATGAATACGCTTCTAAAAGCAGAGGCAGGACTGGGCTGGAGGTGGAAGGACAGAAGATTCTGAATAAGGAGGCAGTTTGGATCATGTATCATCTTGATATTTTTTTACTAAGTTACACTGGACAGTAGGGTCAAATTATGTGACAACCAAGTTAGTAAAGGTCTTCTTACTTTATAACAATAGGCCTTTACAGATGTATTAATCTTTCTTTTTCTTCCAATTTTATTGAGATCACTGATATACACTATATACATTTAAGATGTATGCCATAATGACTTGATATATGTATGTATTGTGAAATGATTACCACAATAAATTCGGTTAACATCCATCACCTTCACCTTCTGTAGTTACAAAAAAAATTTTTCCCCTGTGATGAGAACTTTTATGATTTATTCTCTTAGTAACTTTCAAGTATACCATATGGTGTCATTAACCATAGTCAATCTCTATGAGCTGCCATTCTTTTACTATTGTACTTAGGAATTTGCACCTTCCCTTTGGGCAGTGAGGGCCCTGACAGGTTTTTAGCGGGATAGTTAGATTTGCATTTTAGAAAGCTCGGTCTGGCTGCAGGCTAGAGGATGAATTGTTGGAGATGTGGCAGGAAGGCACAGAGTGGAGGTGGAAAGCGGGGTGGAGGTGGCCTATCCAACATGACAGTGCTGCTACCGAGGGGTCTGAGGTTCTCCTGAGGTTCCAGTTTAAGGGACGGGGAGGAGGATGGGGCTGGGAGACAAGCAGGCTGGAGTGAGGGAGACTGAGGAAGGTACTGGCAGCCATCTAGACAGAGATCTGTGGGGCACTTGGCTGGGTGAGCCTGGAGCCCAGGGAGAAGGCCAGGCAGAGATGAAGACTTCGGAGTCCTCAGCATGGGTCCCATGTAAGTTGCACAAATAAATGCCTTCTTACTCACAGGTGGTTTTCTTTCAGGGCTAAAACCTTTTGCTGTGTATCAAAATTTCCAGGAAGTCAAATATTGGAAACTGATAAAAGCGAATGCGTTTGAGGCAAGCATCCCTTGCCTCTGCCTGCGTTCATGATATAATGGCTTCTTTACGTAAAACTGGCCGGGATCAGGGATCAAGCTGGGAGCTGGCCGAAAGTGAAGTCATTATTCCAGGGAAGCATAGCTTTATCAGCATCACCATCTGGAAGTTATGGTCTTGACACCAGTTATATCCAGAGAACATTATTTCTTACTCTGCACTTGCTCTTCCAATGTAAGCATGGCCACATGGAGCCAGGAACGGCCTCTGGAAGTCACAGGTGCCTTCCCTTAGCCTCAAAACAGACCTCCCCCAAAAGGAGAGGGCTCCTTTCAAAGCTGTCCTTGTGGAGGGCAGTCACCCCATCTTAGCAGCTGTTTCTCAAGCCCCTACCACTGGCAGCTTTGCCTTTCTCTCAGTGGCCCACGGCACAGAACCAGCAGACTGCTGGCTGGTGGCCAAAGAGAAGGGAGTGGCAGGTGGCAGAACGGGTGCCCACTCCCAGCTCCAAGGAAGCCCTTGGCAGGGTTTCTTTATCTTGTTTGGATTGTGCTGCAACTCTATCACTAGTTTGGTTGACCAGCAAATCAAGGGATGATCCTGGCATCAGGTTCCCAGGTGACACTCAGCCAGGTGCTCCTTTGAGGGGCACATGTGTTGGCCAGGCCAAGGCGGTGCCTGTAGCCATCTCCTCAGAGAAAAACACAAAATCAGAGCTGTGGATGTGGAGTAGACTGCGTACAAAACACAGAACACAAAAGGCAAGAAGAGGTGAGTTTGATGGTCTGTGTGTGCAGAAGGAGAGTAGGATAGGCCTCACAAAGTGTGCTTCACATAAATGCTGCCCACATTGTTAATTTAGAGGCAAAAACTAGAAGGAAGGGAGAACAAGAGACCTCAGTGAGTTGTGGGTGCCCAAAGTATTGTGTGTGTATACAGATTTATAAGGATGTTCTTCTGAAGTAGGACGATAATAAAGTAATGGCGGCTCATAGAGATTAGAGGTGGTCAGGCATTTGTTCACTCCCAGGACAGTCGAGGTGACAAGGAAGGTCCCTTCCAAACTTGCCTCCAGTGGTGCTGAAACCGAGCATCACCATGCCCCATCCTGTGAACCTCCCGGCCATTGCAGCAGCAGCGATCCCCATGTGGTGCCCGCTGGACGATGATCGCACGCTGCCATGGGCCAAGGTGGCCGCACCTCCCCATGGGGCCTCTGGGCCATGTATGCCCTGCTTGGTTCTTACGCAGCTCCAGCACACCCTAGGACCGTGGGAAGGGAGCAGGGAACATTCCTAAACTAATCGGGAGTTTGCATTTCCTTACATCTCAGCGCATGCTAACCCACAGAGAAGAGAGTCTTCCTCACCGGCCTGTTTGGTTTGGAGCGCGGCTCTGCCCGCGGTGGTGCTCAGCTCAGAGAATTCCATACTTCCTGCCACTTCTGCCCACGCTTTTCCAAGAACGAGCTGGCCACTGACACGTTGGAACTGGTCTCCTTTTCTGAGGATGTAGCTTTTTAAAAACAGTGCAGAAGAAATATTCACATGAGTTCTCTAGGACAAAAGCCTGATAAAGATGGCTAAGTCCCTGAACCTGCTGGTAGCTCATGTTTCAGACGGATTGCCCACTCAGCTATCCTACTTCTATTCATGGATATGTGCCTGAGGAGGGAGGCAAATGACAGTTGTCAGACATAGAAACCTGCTTCAGTTAGTTTCTGAGTAGGACATCATATTGGCTAAATATTTTCAGCCCTGCCAAGAAAAGGAGAGCAGTCCATGTAGGGGGATATCAGACTGTGTTCTGAACTTAGGCCTAGCCTGGTACAGACTAAATGGCCAGTCCATCAACCGTGTTTTATAAAGTGAAAGACTGGGTGGGTGGGAACCAGGCTGATTTCTTCTCTGAATAAGCCTTAAGCTTGTCCCTTTCATTTCCACAAACAGTTAGACATAGTAATCTGTGGCACCCAGGCTGTTTTGGGCCCCGGGCCATCTGGGTCTGGAGATGACAGGTTTCCCCGCTTCCCAGTCATCTCCCAGCCAGAAAACATGGTCACTGTCCCAGGAATCTGACCCTTAACTTTTCTGAGATTCAAAACATTATTTCTTAGGCATCAGATACCACCCTAGAATTTAATGACTTGGTGTTAAATGAAAGGGAAGAGAGAGGGATCCAAGCCCAGAAAGATGGAGAGCAAAACACAGTTTACCCCAAAACGAGGGAAGGCCAGGTGGTTGAGCCCAGAGGGAGGGTGGTGCTGAGGCTGAGAGAGGTATGGGAGGAGAGTGGGCTGTGGGGACCTCCAGGGCGTCTGTAAGCCCGGGGATCGTCAGGTGAGAGAGAGAGAGAGGATGTGGGTGTAGGACCTGAAAGAGATGGAGACAGGGAAAGGTGGTGAAACAAGAGGAAGTAAGTGGGTGAGGGGACAGTTTCTAAGGACAAGAGGTGCAGAGCAAGCCGACCTCCTTCCCTGCTAGTGAAAGGCTGAGGACCAAGAAGAACAAGGCCCAGTAATGTCCAGGATCCAGTTAATTGTGTCTAGTAGAGGGGACACAATCCTAGCAGTTCTGAGAACTTTTCTTGGCCATGCGAGAGTAGATGTGCCACACACGGCTGCCTAAGGCTGGGGTCCCTCTCCCTGAGCAGAGAGAAGGTGGGGGCCTACAGAACACGGCCGAGCCTAGTTCTGCTGGGACGGAGCCAGAGGGAGCTGTGGGAAAAGAGCGTGAGCAGGTCCATGGGGCAGCAGTCCGGAGACGGCAGAGAGCAGGGCCTTGGGTAGGAGGAAGCCGGGAAGCTGGGCATCTGGGCTTCAGACCAGGCAAGAATACTTTCGAGGCTTCAGAGGCAAAACTCGGCAGGTGGAAAGCCTGTGTGGAGATGGGGGAGACTAGATTCTGATCGTGTTGTCGTTATGGATTCCAATATTGCAGGACTTGGGGTCCAGAGGGACAAAGCGGAAGCCAGGCAGAGAGGTCAACCCAAAGGGTTTACCATGTCCTGGGAGGGTGCAGGGCATAGAAGCGCAGCAGGGCCTGGTGGCACCTTCTGCGTATTCAGACAGGCTGTGCGTGAACAAGTAGCCCAAAAGCACAGAGGCAAGTCAGCCTCTCATCCGGGAAAGGGACAGGAAGAGCCTTCCCGGGAAAGCAGTTTGGACCCAGTGTCGGGGTGCCCAGGAAACCCTCTGAAGAAGCATCTTTGCCTTTGTTTCAGGATCGCTGGGGACACAGCCCTCAACAAAAACATCCACGAGTCTGTCAGCGCCCAGATAAGGAAGAACTTTGCAAAAAGCAAGTGGAGAGTAAGTCTTGTGTCTATTAAATTCTCAGTGAGTTTAACCACTCACAAACTTGCCCTACAGTCTGAACATTTCTTATTTCTAAAGGTGACTGTCACCCAGGTTTGATGAAAATCCGCAGAGCCTCACCCAAATAATTTTGCCAATTTTAACTGATAATAATTAGGACTTGAAGGAGTTCCATGGTGTGAGAGAGACCAAGTATGTGATTTAATATTTTCCCTGTGTGATTCAAAAATGGCAATACCGCCAGCTCTTACTCATTTGCTATTTCTTAAGAACATAATTCCTGTTGTTTTCCTTCACTTTGCTGAAATTTTGACTAAATAAAAGTCAACTTTTATTAAAGTAATGTACAGGGAAAAAAACAGGAATTCTGAGTCAAACTCATCAATATTTTCTTGTAAAAATGTGATGAAATTAAAGCACAGAGGCTTCATAACCAGCGCCTGGTTCCCTAAACCCTGTGTTCTAATCAACGTGGGTGACCAAGAGCTAGCTGATTTGCCATAAGAGCCAATATACTGGAACAAAATTAATTCCACTGACCTACTTTATTCAGAGGAAATGGTATTACTTAGGACAAAAGCATTGATAATGGAAAAATAAAAGCTATTTTAAAACATATTTTAAGATACTATTTTGTTATAATATGCCTTTCAATTCTAAAAGTCACTTCTCAAGTCATGGAGAGCAGCAGTTTACGTATATTCTATATGTTTATGTATGTCCGAAGAAAAAATCTTTTTTAATCTCCAAAATCTGTTTTGATGAGGGAAGGCATTAAATAAGTTAGTGTCCTTTTGGAAGAAGGGGCAATGTCAGTTTCCCTTCTAGAGTTTCATGAGAATGTCTTAAGAAGTTTGAAATGCTGATGGTAACGGGAGAAATAATAGAAGGCAGTCTGAGTCTTTTCTAATTAGCTGGAATATTTTGTCTGCTTTTTCCTTTCTTAAATTTCAGCAAGCATTTAATGCTACAGCCGTCGTGAGACACATGAGAAAACTACACCTTGGCAGCAGCCTGGACAGTTCAAATGCAAGTGTTTCAAGCAGCCTCAGTTTGGCCAGCCAGAAAGATTGTGCGTATGTAGCAAAAACCGAACTTTTCAGCCGGCATTTAGAACAAATGGCGGGGGAAGAGGAGGGCGTGGAGGGAGTGGTCGCTCGCTGAGTAACTGCTGCTTGTCAGTCTCTTCCAATAATTTGTCCCACTTATTGCTCCCACAACCCTAGGTAAGTTATTCAATGTTAAAAGTATTTTCTAAGAACTTCTTCAATACTTACACAGCCCTTGGTATTAATATTTCCATTTTCAGATGAGAAATCTGTGGCTCAGGTTGGACACGTCCCCTGTCTGTCTGGACAAAAGCCCAGACACTTCTGATCTCTCTCCTTTACCCTGTGGTTTGCTTCCCATTGTGCGTCTCCCTCAGGGCTGAGGAAGGGGTGGCAGAGATTCATGACAGCCTGGTCTCACTGACTTTTAATACGTATTTTTTTATGAGGATGATGATAATTGGAGCTGGTTTATATTAGGTGCCTTGGCTTTGCAGTCAAAGTAATAACATTTCATTATCCTTTGTCTTGCATGGAATACTCTCCCTGGGGGCACACATACGCTTTCCCTGTTTGTCCCCGCCCCCACCATGTATATCAGCCATTCGAGTGGCTTCTGTCTACTTGAGAGCAGCTGCCTTGCGCCCCCGTCAGCCTTCATCTCCCTCGCCACTGAGCAGCCTGCAGCTCGGTCTCACTCTGGCCATCACATTTCTTCCCATTTCCCTCAGAAAAGTGTTCCCTTCCTCTCTACATAGTCCTCATTTGGGAGGACTTCAATTTTTCCCCCAAAATCTCCACGAATGTCCCACTGTAGACCCACATTTACCTTCCAGCATAGATGACATCCCTCTCCTGTCAAAGGGAGCCCATGACTGGCCATTTCCTTGAAGATTCATACAATGGCCCTGATAGTAAAACCATCTTAATAATTTATTGTGTGCATCTCTTGTTGCAGCCAACAATATTTGGGGAAGCGGGGGAACAGGCATCCAGCTGGAGCTTAGCCACAGCAGATTCTCCCACCTCAGGGCCTTCCAGTGCTGACATGGGGAGCATTGCCATGCAGGCTGGGAGGCATTTTTCTAGGCTACAGGCTGCCGAGTCCCCCCATATCAATGCACTCTGTGTCACAAATGGTTTTTAGCCAAGAGCACAGACAACACACTCCGCAGGGGCCAGAAGGGGGATCACATTCTTTCTTCATTCTTAAAATCCCTACTTCATGGGACCATTGTTAAGAACTAAACAGCTCTTACAATTCAGTACCTAGCCCAATGCCTGGTATCTATAGTAAGTGCCCAATAAATGGAGCCTGTCATATTATAGTGGCTAAACCCTATTAGATTCAAACACAAAGCACTTAGAATTATAATGAACCCAGGAGGAAGGAGTTGAGTGTAAGAAGAAAACGTTTGGGGCACATTGTAAATGTTTTCCTGTGGGTGGTGAAAAATGTAGTCAAGTGCATAAAAGTTTACCCTCCCCCAACCCTGCCTTGGGAAGGGGGGTGAGTATCTTCTCTGAAACTCTTTGACCCCTTGGGTATGCTGTCTCCCTGCAGGTCTGGCCCCCTCTACGCTCTGTAGCTTCATTTCCTCGTCGGCAGGGGTCTCAGGCGTGGGAGCAGAGCGGAGACCGAGGCCTACCACTGTGACGACAGTGCACTCTGGAAGCAAGTGACCAGCTCTGGAAGTGGGGCCCAGGGGGCAGGGCCAGGGAAGGGGGTCCCCAGGGGCCGCCAGTGCCACCAGCCACTCCAGATGATCCCACCTTGCATGGTGCACCTTCCCGCACAGGACTGGAAGACAGAAGTTTTTTATGGCCATATTTTATACTGCAATTCTGAAGTGTTCATTTCTCACAAACTGTACTGACTCCAGGGAGCTGATTCACTAGGATCTGGTGCTGTATATATGAATCTTGCAAAGCTCTGATGGAACGGACCTTCTTCATCCTGCTTCCCCAATTCCTGTAATTTCTGCTCTTCTCAGTATAGGTAACCACGTATGTTGTATTTTTTCATTAACAACAAAAAGGTTTCAACTGGATTATTTAAGTATTGGTAAATATTGCACATTAGGGTTTTATTTTTTTCCTTTTAAGAAAAATGTCCTTTTGATCTATGCTTCTTAAGTTATGTGACCTATATCTTCTGCTCGCTGTTAGTAGAGTTTTATGTTAACCTTAAAGAGATTTTTTTTTCCCTCCAAGGAGAATTTTAAGGTATTTTTTAAAATTCTAATTAAGAGGACTGAGAATGTTTCCAAGGTGAAGAGTGTGCTTTATTTCCAATCCCCTCTCTCCCACCTCCTTGGAGGGGTGGCTCTGAGAGATGACCCCAGGGCTGAGCGGTCTTCCCTCCAGTGCCGCTCTGGGAGGAGAAGCCTGCAGAAAACCTTTCCTAGCAGCTCCTCTGGCAAATCCCCTGCCAACCAGAGACCGCGGGGTCTCTTGTCCTCAGCAGCCGCAAGTAAACAAGCCTGCCCCTCGAGACTAAAGGCAAGGCTACAGAGGCGGGCCCTGCTGAGGAGATGCCCACCCAGCGACGGTGTTAGAGTCTCCCTTACAGGAGCGAGGTGCCATTTCGTTCAGAGTGAACTTCCCACCCAGCTCCAGTTCCCCTGAGGGGTCACACACGAAAGCTCTGCTGTCGGCTCTGCAGTTTTAAAATTCATCTCTCTCTGTGTTTTTTAAAAATGGATTTCCTATCTGGCACTAAAACTGTCCTCCAACCCACAGAAGTTCTTTCCATTACCCTGTTCTGATATGAATGTTAGCCAGGGTAGGAGAGGGAAATGGCCTTAGAAAAAAATGCGCTTACCTGGGGTGGTAAGGAGAGGTGACATCTCTGCAGTGATGGCTGGAGACCACCTCAGCCAGGCCCGGGCAGCGCTTGAAGCCATCCCTCTGACCATAGCAATCTGAAAACCAAAGACCTGTGATGGGGAGGGGTCACCAAAGGTCCCAGTTTACCCAGAACTGAAGAATTTCCTGGGATGAAGGATTTCCATGTGCAAACCAGCAGTGTCCCAGGCAAACCGGGCCATGTTCACGCACATGGTGACTGTGTGTGCGGGCTGGAGCTGACACCATGTGAAACCCAGGGCAAACCACTTTTCAAGGAGACTTCAAGGATGCTCTGTTGTGGAGGCAAGCAGGTGGCTCCAAATGCCAGCTTTGCAAAGGCCCTCCCTCAGCCCTCATGTCCACGCAAAGTTGTGAGCCTGCATTCCTCACGGCCAGCCTCAAGCCCGCTGGGTAGCCCTGTAGGTCTGTCTGATGGTCCAGTGACTTTCCTGGCTGCTGTCCTCATGCCCTTCCCCTGTAGTTGGCCAGACTCAGCAGGCTCTGGTGGCCAAGCCATTGTCATCATTTTTACACCTTTGCCTGTGTCCAGGCCAGATGTTTAGTGATAGCCCCCAATATGTGCGCGCGCACACACACACACACACACACACACACACACACACACAGAGTGTTACTTGGTTTGGCAGCTGCATTCTGCCTCCTCTAGGACAGTGCTGGTGTGTTGAAGAGCAGTTAGAGGGATGGGCAGCTGGTCTACCTGTCCCACATGCATCATAGGCACCCAGCCCCTTGGCAGGAATCCCACTTGGCATCTGCCACACATGCATCCAGAGTGAAAACCAGGCCATTACTCTTCAAACTGAAGTCCATAAAAAGCCTGGGAAAGTCTATAAAATGACAACAGATCCAGTTAAGAAGCAGGTGTCACCTGAGTTGGATATGTACCAACTCCCCACCTTCATTCAGAAGGACAATGGCATGAATCTCACAAAGAATGTCTGAGAGCACTGAGACGTCTCTGCAGGGGGTTATTAGAATGTTGGTTACTAACAAGTGTAATGGGACATTCAAGTTTCTCCAGTGTAAGAAAGCAAATAATTAGATGTAACAGGGTGATAATTTGCCTGGAATTGGTACCTATGATGCATGCCTGAACAATCACCAGTTCTTCATACTGTGTGCTCTGCAGTCAGTTGCATTTGGAAAGCAACATTAGAAGCCACATTATATTATTGCTCATCACATTATTCTCTGGAGCTGATTTGTAGGACGCATGTTATATTCAGTGAGTTTGAAAGGAGGTGTTACCTGGAGCGTGCAGAGCAGGGGCAAAGGAAGCCCATAGCAGGTGTCCTCGTTGCTGTTGGGGTCAGCTCTTGGCCACTCGTAGCCCATAACACTTCATGTCTCAATTGTATAGTGCAAGGAGATGGGGACTGGTTTGGGCCCAGAAGTAGACTCTGTGTACTGGAAATCAGGCAGGTCCACCACTCCAGGAGACTTAGGTCATTTCCTGTGGTATTTGGAGGAGGAGAGAACAAATAGCCCATGGAAGAACTTCTGCTTTTCTGAGAGAGCCTTAGTGGCCAAGGGGAGAGGTTCTCCTTCAACTGAATGTGGTATTACTTATGCTTTATTACAACACGGGAAGAGAACCCTGAACGTGCCTTTCATTAAGACCTGCCAAGTAGGGTGGCAGAGTCCCAGGACCCTCACTGATGTCAAATGCCACCACTAGTAACTGAGAATTTTTCATACATGCACCCAGCTCCCACTTGCCCTCAAAGGCTATGTGTGTGGCTGAGGCCAAGGGCGAACCCGCCCCCACCTCCAACTCCAAGCCTCCCATTTGGTTTCCACCTTCTCAGAGCAAGTGGACTTTTCTTCCCACCTGAATGTTACATTGTGAAGTAGACCATCTGAATGGTCCTTCCTCCAGCCACCTGCCTGGCTCCCTGACCTCCCGGTCCTCACGTCACCAGTGGGGCCAGAGAGCCACTAGCGTTGGTCTGAAGCCGGGAGCGTGAACCCACACACAGGCCCCAGCAGGCCGGCCACTGGCTGCTCCAAGGGCCCCTGGGCCTGCTCTCTGCCCGCCCGCAGTGCACGCACTGGGGCCACAGTGTCGGGGTGGGGAGCAGGCGGTGGAGCTGAGAGGGGCAGGGCGTGCCTTCGTGAAGTGCACAGACCACGGAAAACCCTGGAGACAGGAGGACACCCAAACAGACAGACGGACAGCACCACCAGGGCCGCTCACAGCTGTGCAGGTTCTCACTGACTCCATGAGAAACAGAAAGGATAAAGTCCCCCTTCCCTTCAAGATTCCTTTTTAAAGAAAAGAGCTATGCTGAAAGCATGCAAACCAAGCAGACGTGGCTTAGTGTTCTTGACTATAGCAGCGATCTGCTCACCTCTGAAATCCCACTTCGAGCACAGGCAGCAGCTTCTCCTGCACAGGAGCTGTGACGTCTCAGAGGGCCCCAGTCCAGCCTGCTCCCAGCAGTGTGCAAGGAGCTCCTCAGTCTGGCTGTGGGTGAAAGAAGATGCCTCTGGCTAACCAGGCTCTAGGAAGCGTGAACTGTCTGATGGAAGGATTTGGCATATGACCCTCACTGATGTCAGCCTGCTCATTTGTCTATCTTGGTGTCCAGCATGTTCTGGACAGATTATGGGTAGGAAAGGGACTCCCCTTTAGAAGAAGGGCCAAGACCACCAGGGACAAGGGACCCCTCCTGAAAGGGGTGGGCTCCCTGCTTTGAGGAACTACAGCTTGATCTGATTGACCCACAGAGATTTGGTGTTTCTTGAACAACTTTAAACAGAAGAGACCGTAACCCAGATAACTCAGTGTTTTTAAGGCCTTGGCCGCCACGGCCCTGCGGCCCACACAGACCCACAGCCCTGCGGCCCACACAGACCCACGGCCCTGCGGCCCACACAGACCCACGGCCCTGCGGCCCACACAGACCCACGGCCCTGCGGCCCACACAGACCCACGGCCCTGCGGCCCACACAGATCCACGGCCAGTATTGAGTCTTCACACCGGAGAAGCCGTACTGGAACCATCACTCCAGGACCGAAGCCAAGAGGGCCAGGGTTGTGGCCTCTGCCGCGGCCAGGAACCCCCTGTGCTGTGTGGTCTCCGCAGTGCATCGCTGGGGCTCCTTTGAATGTGTGACCTAAAAAAGCAAGGCCAGCAAAGGGCAGCTCCTCCCATTTCCTGACCAGAAATAAGATACCCTTTCCCAGGTCAGTCACTTCTGGCAAATGAAATGCAGGTCCTCTGAGTCAACCAATGCACGAAACCTTCGCATGTTCTTCTGAAACAGTACTGTTTCCACATCTGTGTACTCACACTCTGCAAAGTTGGCCTTTCCTTAAACACATTCCAGACCAAACACTGTTCAGTTTGTTCCCAAAAAAAGAATAGTGTATATATACCTGTTATGGAACCACCACTCTTTGGAGGGCACTTGGTCCTAGGTTGGGGCTGCAAGTGTACTTGACATTTGCAAAAAAGTTCCCCAGTCCTTGGAATTTTTGAATTGAAAAATGTTGAGATAGAAAAGGTGAATTGGGCAAACAGCTTTCTAAAAAGGGGGCTTATTTCCTGAGGATGCTAAGAAAACTAGTCTGGATGAGGTAACACCTCTGCTGTGGGTGGCAGGTGGGCAGGCGAAAGAGAGGCCCACACCCCCTTCAGCTCGCACCTTCACTGTGCTCCATACATGGCGATCCGCAGCCCTCCGTGCGCAGGTGCCCAGCCCCACCGAGAGGTCAGCCAAGGCCTGGCCGCCTCCTGCCCCAGCTGACTCAGACGGGCAGGAACATCAGCCCTCCACCACCTTTCCTGCCACCAGCAGAAGGAGCAGCCCAGCTTTTGGCTCTAGGGTGAGGGAGGGGGTCTCCGCTTCTGCAAACCCAAAGGGTGTACATTTGGCAGCCAACCCACAGCATGTGGCTGCCAGGTCTGGTTTTGTGGACAACGCAGCGTGTGGAATGGCTTCTCAGCATCTGTATCTTTCTACACCAAAGGGACACAGTGTTGCATCCACCCTTTGTACTAACACCACTTCTGCATTCTAAGCCTTTTGGTCTCCAGGGAACTTTGCATACAATGATTATGTCTTCTGATTATTTACCGAATTACTTTATGTAGAGGTGATTTTATTTTCTTATGGACAGGAAAAAAGAAAATGGGTGTTTGAGGCTTTCCTCATAGAGATAGGACATTACTAGGGGGCTCAAAAGCCCCAAACACTAGGCAAGTTACTTCTCAAAGAACATTAATCTGGACAGACTGAGATGTCAGCGCAGGGCTGGCAGACGGGCATTCAGGAAGAAGAGAGAAGGAAAAGGAGCATCTGCTCAGGTGTTTCTCCTGCACACAGAAGCCTGCTGCCCTCCTTCCAGGGACCCTTGGCCTTCAGAGCAGTTTGAGATGCTGTCCAAATGGGCAGAAATCCTGTAGCATTGCAGCAGCGGCCTTGTTTTGAAAGATGGGGTGGCATGTTTCAGAGAACATTTATCTTAGTCCTGCATTCAGGTTGGAAGACAGACAAGGTACATTCTGTCCAGAATACAATTTGAAACAATTTCGAAATTGGCTGTAGTCACTACCCATTATGTCATCACCCTTCTTGCAGCTCTCCCAACAGTGAGCATGTTTTCCAAAAGCTTATAACGTGGAACCCAGGAATGTCCCCGTGTCTATTACCAGGCTTGTGATTGGTTAAATTTTTCCATAAAAACATGCTTGTCCAAAAGAAGGGAAACTGCATTTATCCCACGCATGTAACAAACTGCAAGGGTTTAACCCACATAGGTCTGCAACACGGCAGCACTGTAATGGGCCTATGTAGCAAATGATTTTCTCTGCCTTGACAATCATGTACACATATCAAGATTTCTATCACAGTGACAATGAGATTGATGACTTGTTTTCCTCCAATAAAGACAATTAATCACCTTCAGGTGGATGTGGTTTGGTTTCCTCCGTAAGGAGCACGAGGTGGGTGTTTCAACCTCTTTCCTCCTCCTTCTGAAGTTTGGGTTTGCACTGAGCCCCTGGAAACTCATGAGGCTCCCTAAATATTTCATGTGACCAGCCCAATGAGCAGGAAATGCCAGGGAGGGGGAGGGGGCAGTCACGTCTTGGCCCCTGGTTGGTGGAGGGCACCCCGGTTAACACCCTGCTGGACGGGAGAGCTCCCCCTTGTCCTTGCTGCTGCAGAAAGTGGCTGGAGGCGGGCCCAGAAACTCAAATTACACTACCTAGATATTGATGAGTTGTTTGGAGGAAAAGCCAGTGCTGATTTCCAGGAAGCCCTCCCCAAGGAAGGGCCGAGCAGACACACACCCACACGGGTCCCTGTCGTCAGCCCAGCCATGTAGTTCTCCATGCCTGAGGAAAGATTCTAGCGGCACTCTTCTTTGCAGGAGGAGGGGGTGTCCACAGTTCTTAGGTCACCAGATACATCGTCGGGATTGGACCTGGCCACCATATAATTCCTCCAATCCAAATAGTAAGCGGTTATGCGTGGGAAAAAATGAATTGGATGTGTATTATAAAAATGTAGAATTAACCACGTCCCCCACAGCCAGTATCAAATGAAAACAGCCTGGGCCTTCGTGGGGAAAAGGAAGCCTCAAAGCTGCAGAGTATACACCATCTGTGAGGTCTAGGCTCTTGGCTGGTTGTGGCTTCTCTTAGCCTGAACCCTAACTAGGAGATGGATCGAGACAAAGGGGTCATTCGCTGGGTATATCGCAACAATGTTAAGGCCGAGTTTATGCAACAAAAGAACTTTGGTAACCTAACCACTTTTTTAAACTATCTGTAAGGATATATTAAAGAGACGGTTCACCAACTATGACTGAAAATTTCCCCAAAGCAAACACACAGAAATCTAAAACTGATCCTAATAGATAGAAAGCTGTTATACTTATTAGTGCCTTAGAGCTGATGTTTCAGGCCAGGTTGTTTTTGATGGGCTCCAGTCCCACTGACCAGGCCAGCACCTCTGTCCTGATAGTCACCCAACCTCCCTGTGACACAGAAATTCACCCCAAATTTCCTGTTTTTCACATAAAACTTGTCTTACACATTCTCTCATGAATCTCTCTCATCGGCCATAGTGCGTTAGGAGCTGACAGTACAAGGAGTAAGGGAAAGCCTGTGTGTGTAGTTGCAGGATTGTCCACCCAGGAAAGAGCCACGACCAGCCACAGCAGGCAGAAAGCTTGATGGCCAAAGCGGGTACAAATCGTGGGCACCCAAGTCCTCCTGGACCTGCACTGCCCCAACGGGGATGGCTGTAATAGAACTATCTCACAGAGAGAGGCCCTGAAGACCAGAGGTCTTCAGCTCACACACATACTGTGCCTTTGGCCGGGTGAGCTGTGGTCTCGGCTGTGCGTGGATGTGGCTATGCCAGTGCTGTCTAGTCTGTGCACAAAGACCAAGGGAGAAGAGCTGTGCTTATTAACTCGGTTGTTTACATGTTTGGTTGCCAAACCTGTGATGAACTCCTAGAATGTGTAGCCTCTAAAAGAGCATCCCTAATACATGCCTCTTCATAACCGAGATTGTGCACGTGAGGCCACCGTGCCAGGGCCTGCCGCTGAAGGTGCCAGTGCTGGGGTTGATGTCTGGCCCACGCACATGCCGTGCCACATACCCTGCTGCAGGGGGAAGGGTGTTTGTCATCCACGCACGTCCCGCAGAGACGCTGGACGAGGCCCCACTGGCTTGTGCGCCCCTCCAATCCCGGAGCATCTCATTGCATGTTGGGGCATGGCCAGAACTTCTGTCCCGTTTTCCAGGCTGGATAATAAAGGATTAATGGAGAGCTCAGGGTCACAGCCGGGGCTGCGGGGGCCGAGGTCAGGGGGGTGCATCTGGCCTCTCTTGTTCAGGGATGGGAGAGGAGAGGAGCTCTAGCCTTCAAGAGACTGTCACTAGGGTTGGTACATATAAAAGCACTTTAGGGACCTCATTTGGCATCACAGCTGTGGGAGAACATAGCCTCCCTTGTCACACACAAGGAACCCAAGGAGTGGTGGTGTCCCTTCAGGTCCATTGGCAGCAGTGAAATCAAGACTGCAAAACTCAAAGACCCTCCCTGGTGTGTCCCCCACCCACTCCCATCAGTGCCTCAGGTATAAGGCATAAAGCTTATCTGAATGAGCTTTCATTCAGTCAACATTTTTTGAGCACCTACTATGTTCAAGGGTTTTTTCTGATACCGAGAAAACCAGGGCAAATCTGATATGGGCCCGCTCTCAAAGGCTGCCTGAGAGAGAGCTCAGAGTTGAGCCTGGAAGGAAGGAGAGAGCTTTCACAGGAAGAACTTAGCAGGGACAGCATGAGGCTGGAAGCACCAGATGCCTGTGGAATAGTATGCATTTCCTTGGGCACAAACAGGGTGTGCATGAACTAGAGGGCAAGAAAGGCAGACTGGAGGAGCCTTGTCATTAGTACCATCTACAATAATAATGTCATGCGTTGGCCATTTCCTGTGTCCTCGCCTCTGTGCTAAGTGCATTCCCTTCAAGAACTCATTTAACCAGCACCCTGACAAAGAAGGTGGGTTCAGAAAGGTTCAGTGATTTACCCGAGGTCAGCAGAGTTTCAGATTCAGCTGGCACTGACACCAAAGGCCATTCTGCTGTACTGCCTTTCATGATTCTGTGCAGGTCACTGAATTCCAAAGAATGAAATCTGGACTTTATTAAGTATGTAACGGGGGCCACTGACATCAACTGAGTAGGAGTAACTGTTTGTGTTTTGGAACACTACCATTACTAGGGTCCATTCTACATCTCCAAGAAAAATATTTATCTCCTTTAATAGCCCAGCCTGGCCTCCAATACGTGAGGAACTGCGGAGAGTGCGAGCATTACTGGGTAGCCAGCCCGTGTGTTTCGTGCTATTGTTCCATTTCTTGAGAAATGTCATAGAAGCTGGATTTGATCTAGAATTAGAGATGCAGGCCATAATCATAACACTGCTGGTTTTTTTAGTTAGTGTTTTCTCTTGCTCTGATTAGTATCTCTGGAAAGTTCTGTTCATATACAGAGTTTCATTCCTGACCTGCAGACTGACTTCCTTGTCATCTGCTATTCTCTTCCGGATCACCTTCAAAACTGATTTATTTTCAAGAAAAGTGTCTTAATCTCTTGTTTTCTTCTAGCCTCCTGAGAGGAACTGTATTTAGCATGAGCTCATCTTCCTAATATGGTTCCATCAGCAAGCAGGGACTCTTTCCAGAGACATGCTGGGCCAGGAAAATGTAGTTCTTGACCGACTTAACAACCCCTTTTTCACTTGCCTACCTTTGTGCCCACATCTTCACCTCCTTATCACGTTTCTTTAGCTTCAACATTATGTTTTCCTTCTTGAGCACGTCGGATCTGTTTCCATGGGCCTTGCTGGGTCGGGCTGTGTATGTCAGCTCGTGGAGAAACGCTCCCGGGATGCTGAGCTACCAGCCCAACCTGGCTGTAATCATGCGGACCGACCCTCTAATGAAGGCCAGCTGATCCCAGGCACGGATGTGGGAAACTGCCGACTTTTGTACTCCCCTAGCGAGACGCTTGTCACATGGCTCCCCTGGGGGAGAAGAGAAAGTGTACTCGGGGTACGGCTTTCCCTTGTCTTGTATCTGGGTGGTAATCCCTACAGTGAAGCGATGTCTCAAGAGCACAGCAAATGAGTACTTCACAGCACCTCGGGCTCAGGCGAGTCCCTTGGCCCTAGAGGAGCCCCACCTCCTCGGCTCCGCTCTGGGCAAAGGACCCCCAAGCTGCCACTGCTCAGAAAACTGCCTCCCAGGGCTTCTCACATATTCTCCCGGGGATCTTGCTTCAGTGCAGATCCTGATTCAGCAGGCCTGGGGTGGAGCCAGAGCTTCCGCATTTCTAACTGGCACCTAGGTGGCGCTGCTCTGCTGATTCCCTCCATCACTTTGAGTAGCGAGGATTTGAAAAAGCCTCTTCCCGCTGGTTCTCATACCTCCCTATGCATTCAAATGACCTTGGGGACATTGCAAAAATCCTAATGTCCAGGCCAGCTGACCGAGGATCTCTGGTGAAAGGTGCCCTCAGTGATTCCACAATGCAGAGCCATGGCACAGGTCATCACGCCACCTCGAGCTGGGAAACTGCGTAGCTTCCAAGGAAACACCCCGACTGTGCGTGATGATGTGTCTTCCACCAGAGTCCAGGCTAAACTCCAGCCCAAGCTCCTAGGTCTAGCTGCACAGCAGCGTGAGGTACGTCCGCTTGTCTGAGCTAGTCTGACTTCCCAACCCTCCACAACCCTCCCACTGTGCTTTCTGGATCTCACTGACTCTCATCAGCAAAATCCCCTGTATTCTACATACAGGTGGAGAGGGACCAGGAGCCGTTTCCCTACAAAGGGGGAGGTAACCCATAGACCTGGCCACTGAGGGAGTCCCTGGTGACCCTCCCGCCAGCCCACCATCTGGGGCCACTGTTATGTGCTAGAACCACTGCAGGCAGATGCTTAAAGGACATTAACTCACACGATGAACATTTACGGCGCCACGT
Organism: Smutsia gigantea; assembly: GCA_032199065.1. NCBI lineage: Eukaryota > Metazoa > Chordata > Mammalia > Pholidota > Manidae > Smutsia > Smutsia gigantea. Next base: position 92,608 of record JAVSCE010017795.1, on the reverse strand, counting down.
GCCAGCCACATTTTTCAACACTCTTCAATCCTTATAACCGTTCTATTATAGTGCTCTTACGTCTCAATTTTATAGGTAAGGAAACTGAGGCGCAGAGAGGTTGAGTGACGTCTCACAGCCACACCATTAAGTAAGAGTTGAACTATGTTCCCCAAAATTCATATACTGAAATAGTAACCCTCAATACCTCAAAATGGGACCTTATTTGGAAATAGGATCTTTAGGGTGGGCCCTAATCCAATATGACTGGTGGCTTTAAACACTAAAGGCAGTGGTCGGGGGAGAGGGGAAGATCTGAAACACAGAGACAGACACAGAGAGCAGCATGAGAGGTGAAGGCAGAGGGCCCCAAGGCAAGGATGCCAGAAGATCCCCAGAAGCGAGGGGAGCGGCCTGAACGGAGTCTCCCTCACTGCCCTCAGAAGGAACCCGCCCTGCCCACACCTCCATCTCGGACTTCAGCCTGCAGAACCGTGAGACAGCAGGTGCCTGTGGTCGAAGCCACCCAGTGTGGGTCCTTTGCTTTGGCAGCCCAAGGACACTAACTCAGTGGCAGAGCAGGGGTTCAAATCCCACATCTGTGCCGGTTCCCATGCTCTCACCACTATGCAGGGTGGTGGACGGGCCTCGGTCCCCTCGGGCGCCCCATTCCTCATCTTCCTCCACTCCCTCTCTCTTCCCTTTATTTTCTCAGACTCTACCATTTCTGCTTTCTCTTGTTTCTTTCCATGCATATTAGTCATCCGTAGATCAGCGTTCAACAAAATACCCCAAACTAAGACTTGAAACAGCAAATGTGGACCGTTTCACGGTTTTTGTGCCCCCAGGACTGACCGGGCTGCGGCCCCGCAGAGTGCCTCTGGCTCCAGGTCGCTCCTGAGGTTGTGGCCCAGCTGCTGTCGGCCGGAGCCGCGGCATCTCCGGACTGCGCTGAGGCTGAAGGGTCCGCTCCCGAGCGCACACACTCAGTCATTGGAACATTGGGGCCGAGGGCCATACCACATGGGCCTCTTCATCACACTGCTCACATCACGAGTGACCAAAGGGGAGAGAGCAGCAGTTCCCAGGATGGCAGCCACCGTCTTTTTAAGACCTAATCTCGGAAATGATACCCGACCCCTTCTGCCATATTCCATTCATTAGAATTGAGGATTACTCAAGGGTGTGAATACAGGATGTGGGGTCCATGGGGACCCTCCAGAAGCCTGCCTACCATTCCATCCTCTCTCTGTTGGTGGGTCACCCTTGCTGACCAGAAAAAGAGAGGCGGCGTGGAGACAGAGCTACTTGATGCCGGAAAGAGCCAAGGTCTTTTCAAAACTACACACATTCAGTTAATGTCTTGAAGATCTTTTATTTGCTGTAAGAATATAGCACAAAATACCAAAGCATTAACAAATTGCCCTGAGGAAAGGCTTCAAGACACAGCATTTCCTATGTGTCCCAAGAAAGCTTTTAACTCCTCAGAGAAAAAGAAGCTGTGGACAAACGCCTCAGGTCCACAGGTATAGCCCACCTACCAGATAGCATCAACATGCTCCTTTTGAAAGAACTCATGAGTTTTAAAGAACAAGCTCCCAGACAGAATCTACCTCCGGAAGGAGCAGACATGACCCCTTCTGTTCCACACACAAGCACAGAAGGCTTTACAGTATCTGAAGCCCTTTATCCCCATGGCAGCCCGTGAGGCAAGTGGGAATGACATCCATCGTTATTTTTGCCTCGTACACTAGGAAACTGAGTCTCAGAGAGAGGAACTGACTTATGAAAGGTCCAGGCCAGGCCTAAGCAGGCCTGGGATGCAGACCTGCTCTCCACAGAGGCTGGGGCTGTCTCCCCATCCCACAGCCGAGCCATCTAGGAGGGGATTTACTCCGGAGAGCGTCCACACGGGCAGTGAGGCCACACACACAGGACATTTCTGTGAAAGTACTGACTGGGACACTGAACACCAGACGTTATCCTCAGCCAGCAGCTGTCCACCTTCCTCACATGCCTCTCCCCAGCATCAGCCCTGAGGGGGTTCAGAGAGTCCCAGAGCCCAAGTGGAGTCTGGAGACATGGTCACGGTCCCAGTGTGTCGCTAACAAGCTATAAAACCTTGGGTGAATCATTCCTATCTTTGGCTTTCCGTGTCCTCATTTATACAGTGGTGGGTCCTTAAAGAGACTTCTAGCTCTGGACCTCTGACAGACCTCTCCAAATCCCCATGTTACAACTGTGCTTGGTTCTGGCACCTCCTTTTGGGTTTTGCTCTTTGCCTGGAAAGGGTTTTGCCCTGTCAGGTGTACGCTGTTTGCTTCCTGAGAAACATGGTGAAGAGCTTCAGATAAACCTGTGCATCTTTGGTTTTTCCAGACTTGGATCCCAGCCCAGAGGCAAGGAAGAGCATAAAGCAGAATTGTTACAGTAGTTATGAAACCCACACTTCCTGTCATTTCTTTCCAAGCTGGTGTTAAATTAACAAGCTCAAATATGAATGTTAGCAAGGATGACTCAGGCCTAGGGAATGTGGTAGCATGAAACTGGCTTTAAATAATGGCAATAAAAGGACTTTTCTGATCCATCTGTTGACAAAAGACAGAAGAGATCATTAATCTCGTTCCCTGATCTCTAAACAGTTTTGATTATGCACTCTTATGATTAAATGTTTTTGAGCATGCAAGCACTCCTCATATCTGAATATATATTTGGGAATTATAGGCATGCAGTATTATGCCTATGTATGAACATATAAAGCATACACAAAGGAAGAAAATTAAAAGGCCAAGAACAACCAAAAGAAACTTTTCAACAGAACAGTTCTTATCTTTGTTACATTAATGTGATTTAGTAGGTTATTTCTGTAACAGGAATTTGAAAGCCTCATTCCAAGTCTAGATGATCTAAGTTCTTAGTTTCTAAGCAGTAAATTGTAACTGAAAAAGTTGCAGTGCAAAAATATGTAGATCTAAATGGAAGAAATCTACCATTGTGGGGCTTGTCATAGGGGACTTGACCGAATCCAAATTGGAAACTTAAGACTAAAGTTGGTGACATTTCAGCCACTCCTTCTTTCCAACCTCCTGTTTTTGCCCTTCCTCCCAAGGATCCTTGTACCTCATGTTACACAAATATGCAACTATGATCCGGGTACCAGCAGTTCCCTAAAGACCATATTGCCCTGCAAAACAATAGGTCAATGTCTATATTTAACTCCTAATAATCACATCTTCTGAAAACTCACAACTGAATGGGAATATGTCTTTCTCTTGATTACGGCATTCCAGGGAGCCTGGAGCTTCAGACCACTAGTGAAGTGATCCCCAAACTCCTGAAGAACGTGCCCATTTTCATGGAACTGGACATACTAGCAAGTAGAATTGGTTAAGACAAGACACAGTGCAAAAAGCTTTTAAAAGTGCATTTGTAAAGAAAATGTATATACTTTCCATGGAATACTACACAGCATTAAAAACGAAGGAAATCCTGCCATTTGCAACAACATGGATGAACCAGGAGAACATTATGCTAAGTGAAATAAGTTCATCACAGAAGGACAAATGCTTAATGATGCCATTTATATGAGGTATTTAAAATAGTCAAACTGATAGAAGCAGAGAATGCAGCAGTGGTTGCCAGAGGTTTGGGGGTAGAGGAAATGGGCAGTTATTATGCTAGATGAATATATTCTAGAGATCTACTGTTCAACATTGTGGACTTCAAAATTTTTTAGGTGGCTAGATCTCATATTAAGTGTTCTTACCAGAACAAAAAGAGACCCAAGAAAACCCTGGGAGGTGTTAGATATGTTTATTACCTTGATTGTGGTGACGGTACCTTGGGTATTTGCCTATGCCCAAACTCTTCAAACTGTTCAGTAAATACGAGCAGTTCTTTTTGTATCAATTACATCTCAATAAAGCTATAAAAAAGAATATTTTATTACTCAAAGTGGATTCTATGTCATTGAGCAATAGGAAATACATGTAGGAGACATGTCTCGTCAATCTACAGGCAAGGCTTGGAACACGCAGGAACCAGGCAGCCCTTGCAGCCAGTCTTCAGTCCTTGACCACAGCCAAGACCCCTTGGAAACACTTCCCTGTTTTCAGGGAAGGTGCTTGGGAATAAATATTCAGACCTCTCAGTGATTCTCGTGAAAACCCAAACCTACTGCATTAGGACAAACTTTCTACTAACCCAAGGACTATAGGGAAAGCAGGCACTGTGAAATATAAGTCTTTTTCTAGTTCTAGTCAGTGTGCTGACTGCCACTTGTGACCTCGTGGAGCAAAACATAAACTGAGCAAAGAAAATGGAAAGGGATACAGACAAAATACTTGAAAATGGAGAGGAATATAAATGCTTGCACAGAAAGAACACCAGCTGTGATATAATTAAGGGGCGAGGACATCCCGTCATGCAGTGGCTTGCGAACTTAAATGGTCATGTGGAACACGTGGGCATCTTGTTAAACCACAGGTATGGTTCAGTAGGCCTGGGATGGGCCTGAGCTGCCCCATTTCCAACAAGCTCTCAGGAGACGCAAGTGCTACTGGTCCGAGACCACACCCAGGGTTCCAAGGCCCACCCAAATCTGCATGTGTCTGCAGAGGGGAGACCAGTGTTTCCGGAGCCTCTTAATTTGCTGGCAGGGGCCAACAGGTGTGGAATGCAATGGAGGCCAGAGTGGGTGAGCTCCATACACAGCACAGGAGCTCCGTATGGTAAGTAATTATCAGCAGCTTGGCTGCCCAGGGAACGCATCACTCCTCCACGTGACCTCCCACCCAGTTAGAGGGCAACCTTGGCTCAAACTTCCAGAAATTCCATCCCCTGCTGGCAGGAGGGCACTCAGCGGACACTAGCCATTCTTCAGGGGAGAGGAGGCGGGTGGTGCATGGAGGGGAAAGCTCCAGCTCCAGCAGGAAGAAGCCGCCTCTGGAGAGCTGGCAGGGCTGGTTCCAGCACCCTGCGCCTGAGAGGTAAGACCCAGGGGCTCTGGGACAGTCATGGCTTCCTCTCAGGACCACTGTGGGCCCTCCCTGCCATCTCCTTTTCTGAGGGAAGCTACCCCTGTGATTCCAAGGTGATCGCTGGCACCCACACTCCTGTGAAGTGGCCGGAAACATCTATTGTCTTTGAAAAGAGAGGATCTAAGTTCAGTCTGCTCTCTGGCAGGGTCTCCTCTTTACAGCAGCAAGAAAAGCTGTTAGACTTGGTTGAAGCAAAGCAAGCCCTACCCACCCCGTGGGTAAATGTGTGCAATCCTGTTTTTTCCTAGAGGAAATTAGGTGGTTTTTTAAAAATTTCCCAAAATGGCTGCAAATTAACTTCGATGCTCTTAAAAGCTTCCACCCACAGATTCACACTTGCAGCAGGCTTGTTCGTGAATCATTTCAGGAGGTTATTAGCTTAACCTCCCCATTCAGGATGAGCTGCAGGAGCCTCTTGCTCCTCTTCTCTGCGCCTAGTTGTTGTGTTACAAGGGGAAATGGGGGAGGCTGGAAGGAGGGTAGGGCATGACTCTTTTGCTTACCTTCTTACCTAGGTACACTGGCCAGCACTAAACAACTGTTGGGTGAGTAATGAAGCACTAAGTTACTGGCGGGGTAACTGGAATCTGGGCTGGTCAGCCACTCTGCCACTTGCATGTCCTAGATAAATGTGTGGGATGCCACGTTCATCTCGGGGGCTTCTGCCTGGAGCCTGTACTTGGGCACCAGCTGACTCCGCTGTGCTGGTTCATGTTCCCTCTCTCCAAGCTCTGCTCTCCCTGCGGCTACTCATTACCCTGTTGATTCAGGGCCGCCCTGGGAACCGCCTGAATGCCTGTGCTGCTTCCCTGCTTGCCGCCGACAGGGAGGAAGGGCCTGTCATGGAGCCTCACCAAATGTGCTGTCGCCAGCCCTGCTGTCTACATGACCCTGCTCGTGGTGGCCCTGAGAGGCAGGGTTCCCAGAAGGTAGGGCTTTGCCACATATACTCTGAGGCCCAACTGGACCAGAGTTCACAACCTTCCCTCTGCTCCCTTATCCCCTTCGCTTGTCTTTCCTCTTGTGTCCAGGCAAAGGGGCTTTTCAACCTGAAAAGGTATTGGTTCAGAAAGGAGAGTCCCAGCCTAGCATGCAGGGCGGTGAAGGTTCGGGAAATGACAAGGAGCCACTGGGACATGAGCCCACCAGTCTGCCCTAGATCTTGCCTAGTGTCTGCTCGGTGTCCTCCCACCACTAGGCTGATAGTCACCCAATATTCAGCTGTAATCATACCTGGCCCATCAGCAACATTCACAACAGCTGGAAGGGGCAGTATTCTGAGGCAGTTTACTCGGATGGCTCCAGACGTTTCCTTTCAGTTGGCTAATTGGATGTATCTGAAGCATTCAGGATGCTAGGGGAAGACCAGCAGCTCGAGAACCTAATGCAGAAGAGACATGGTTCGGCAGTGGTTGCCATGGGTTTTCTGGAAGGGAGGAGTGAACAGGTGGAACACGTATTTTAGTGCAGTGAAAATAGTCTGTTTGATACCATAGTGATGAGTACATGTCATTACATATCTGTCCAAACCCATAGAACGTACACCACCAAGAGTGACCTTAACACAAACTGTGGAACTCTGGTGGTGACAATGAGCCAGTGCAGGTCCATCAGTTGTCAGACATGCACCATTTGACGGGGGTGTCAGCAGGAGGGAAGTTGTGCCGGGGGGGGTGCGCACAGGGCTTACGGGAAGCCTTTGTGCCTTCTGCGCAGTTCTGCTGTGAACCTTAACTGCTCTAAAAAAATAGTCTTAAAGAGAATAGAGAAACTTCCGGGAAGATGGTGGCATGAGCAGGGCGGCGGAAATCTCCTCCCAAAACCATATGTATTTATTAAAATACAACAAGTACAACTATTCCTAAAAAAGAGACCAGAAGATATAGGACAGCACATAGCCTGCAGCTACACCTGAGAGGACTTGGCACCCTGCGAGGCGGTCTTAAAGAGCCCAGCTGACATACATGGCAACTACCAGCAACCACTTCTATAGCCATGAAAAGACAGAGGAATATGGTCCAGACTAAGATCAACCAGACAACCCCAGAGAGGGGGCCTGAAGGGATGGAAATGCACAGGCTTCCTGACAAAGAATTCAGAATAAAAGTCATAACCATGCTGATGGATCTACAGAGAAATGTGCAAGAGCCGAGGGAGGAAGTGATGGAAGTGAGGAAAGACAATGCAGAAATCAGACAAGCGATCGACAGGCTTAACAGCAGACTGGATGAGATGCAAGAGACTGTTAATGGAATAGAAATCAGAGAACAGGAATACAGAGAAGCTGAGGCAGAGAGAGATAAAAGGATCTATAGGAATGAAAGAATATTAAGAGAACTATGTGACCAATCCAAATGGAACAATATTCGCATTATAGGAGTACCAGAAGAAGAAGAGAGACAAAAAGGGATAGAAAGTGTCTTTGAAGAAATAATTGCTGAAAACTTTCCCACACTGGGGAAAGAAATAGTCTCACAGTCCACGGAAGCCCACAGATCTCCCAACACAAGAGACCCAAGGAAGACAACACCAAGACACATAATAATTAAAATGGCAAAGATCAAAGATAAGGACAGGGTATTAAAGGCAGCTAGAGAGAGAAAAAACATCACCTACAAAGGAAAACCCATCAGACTATCATCAGACTTCACAATAGAAACCTTACAGGCCAGAAGAGAATGGCATGATATATTTAACATAATGAAACAGAAGGGCCTCGAAACAAGTATATTGTATCCAGCACTATTATCATTTAAATATGATGGAGGGATTAAACAATTTCCAGACAAGCGAAAGTTGAGAGAGTTTGCCTCTCATAAACCACCACTACAGGATATCTTAAACAGACTTCTCTAGATGGAAGCACCCCTAAGGCTAAAAAGATGTCACCAGAGAGAATAAAATCACAGCAAAGAAAGCAGACCATCCAAATACTAACTAAAGGCAAAGAATAAAACACCTACTATAGAAAGAATGGAGGAGGAAGAATAAGAAGGGAGAGAAATAAAGAAACATCAGACAGGGTTTACAATTACTTAACAAGAAAGTTAAGTTAGATTGCTACATAGTAAAGAAGCAACCCTTGAACCTTTGGTAACCACGAATCTAAAGCCAGCAATGGCAATAAGTACATATCTATCGATAATCACCCTAAATGTAAATGGACTGAATGCCCCAATCAAAAGACACAGAGGAAAAGAATGGATAAAAAAGCAAGACCCATCTATATGCTGCTTACAAGAGACTCACCTCAAACCCAAAGATATACACAGACTAAAAGTGAAGGGATGGAAAAAGATATTTCATGCAAAAAACAAAGAGAAAAAAGCAGGTGTTGCAGTACTTGTATCAGACAAAATAGACTTCAAAACGAAGAAAGTAGCAAGAGATAAAGAAGGGCATTACATAATGATAAAGGGGTCAGTCCAACAAGAAGATATAACCATTATAAATATGTATGCACCCAACACAGGAGCACCAGCATATGTGAAACAAATACTAACAAAATTAAAGGAGGAAATAGACAGCAATGCATTCATTTTAGGAGACTTCAACACACCACTCACTCCAGAGGACAGATCAACCAGACAGAGAATAAGTAAAGACACACAGGCACTGAACAACACACTACAACAGATGGACCTAACAGACATCTACAGAACTCTGCACTCAAAAGCAGCAGGATACACATTCTTCTCAAGTGCACGTGGAACATTCTCCAGAACAGACCACATACTAGGCCACAAAAAGAACCTCAGTAAAGTCAAAAATATTGAAATCCTACCAACCAACTTCTCATAACACAAAGGTATAAAACTAGAAATAAATTTTAGAAAGAAACCAAAAAGGCTCACAAATACATGGAGACTTAACAACATTCTCCTAATTAATCAATGGGTTAACGACCAAATCAAAACAGAAATCAAAGAATATATGGAGACTAATGACAACAACAACACAAAGCCACAACTTCTGTGGGACGCAGCAAAGGCAGTTCTAAGAGGAAAGTATATTGCAATCCAGGCCTATTTAAAGAAGGAAGAACATTCCCAAATGAATAGTCTAAAGACACAATTACTGAAATTGGAAAAAGAAGAACAAATGAGGCCCAAAGTCACCAGAAGGAGGGACATAATAAAGATTAGAGAAGAAATAAATAAAATTGAGAAGAATAAAACAATAGAAAAAATCAATAAAACCAAGAGCTGGTTCTTTGAAAAAATAAACAAAATAGATAAACCCCTAGCCAGACTCATTAAGAGAAAAAGAGAATCTACACACATAAACACAATCAGAAATGAGAAAGGAAAAATAACAACGAACCCCACAGAAATACAAAGAATTCTAAGAGAATATTATGAGAATCTATATGCTAACAAGCTGGAAAACATAGAAAAAATGGACAACTTCTTAGAAAAATACAACCTTCCAAGACTGACCAAGCAAGAAACAGAAAAACTAAACAGACCAATCACCAGTGACGAAATTGAATCGCTAATCAAGAAACTACCCAAGAACAAAACCCCCGGGCTTGATGGATTCACCTCTGAATTCTACCAGACGTACAGAGAAGAAATAACACCCATTCTCCTTAAAGTTTTTCAAAAAATAGAAGAGGAGGGAATACTTCCAAACTCATTCTATGAAGCCAGCATCACTCTAATACCAAAACCAGGCAAAGACCTCACCAAAAAAGAAAATTACAGACCAATATCCCTGATGAACGTAGATGCAAAAATACTCAACAAAATATTAGCAAACCGAATTCAAAAATACATCAAGAGGATCATACACCATGATCAAGTGGGATTCATTCCAGGGATGCAAGGATGGTACAACATTCAAAAATCCATCAACATCATCCACCACATCAACAAAAAGAAGAACAAAAACCACATGATCATCTCCATAGATGCTGAAAAAGCATTTGACAAAATTCAGCATCCATTCATGATTAATACTCTCAACAAAATGGGTATAGATGGCAAGTACCTCAACATCATAAAGGCCATATGTGACAAACCCACAGCTAACATCATACTTAACAGCAAGAAGCTGAAAGCTTTTCATATAAGATTGGGAACAAGATAGGGATGCCCACTCTCTCCACTGTTATTCAACATATTACTGGAGGTCCTAGCCATGGCAATCAGACAACACAAAGAAATAACAGGCATCCAGATTGGTAAGGAAGAAGTCAAATTGTCACTATTTGCAGATAACATGATACTGTACACAAAAAACCCTAAAGACTCCACTCCAAAACTACTAGAACTAATATCTGAATTCAGCAAAGTTGCAGGATACAAAATTAACACACAGAAATCTGATGCTTTCCTATACACTAACGATGAACTAACAGAAAGAGAAATCAGAAAAACAATTCCATTCACAATTGCATCAAAAAGAATAAAATACCTAGGAATAAACCTAACGAAGGAAGTGAAAGACCTGTACTCTGAAAACTACAAGACACTCCTAAGAGAAATTAAAGAGGACATTAACAAATGGAAATGCATCCCATGCTCTTGGCTAGGAAGAATCAATATTGTCAAAATGGCTATACTACCTAAAGCAATCTACAGATTCAATGCAATCCCTATCAAACTACCAACAGCTTTCTTCAATGAACTGGAACAAATAAATCTGAAATTCATATGGAACCACAAAAGACCTCGAATAGCCAAAGCAATCCTGAGAAGGAGGAATAAAACAGGGGGAATTACGCTCCCTGACTTCAAGCTCTACTACAAAGCCACAGTAATCAAGACAATTTGGTATTGGCACAAAAACAGACCCACAGACCAGTGGAACAGAATAGAAAATCCAAACATTAACCCAAACATATACAGTCAATTAATATTTGATAAAGGAGCCTTGGATATACAATGGGGAGATGACAGCCTCTTCAGCAGCTGGTGTTGGAAAAACTGGACAGCTACATGTAAGAGAATGAAACTGGACTACTGTCTAGCCCCATACACAAAGGTAAACTCAAGGTGGATCAAAGACCTGAATGTAAGTCATGAAACCATAAAACTCTTAGAAAAAAATATAGGCAAAAATCCCTTGGACATAAACATGAGCAACTTCTTCATGAACACATCTCCCCGGGCAAGGGAAACAAAAGCGAAAATGAACAAGTGGGACTATATCAAACCAAAAAGCTTCTGTGCAGCAAAGGACACCATCAGTAGAACAAAAAGACATCCTACAGTATGGAAGAATATATTCATAAATGACGTATCTGATAAAGGGTTGACATCCAAAATAGATAAAGAACTCACGCACCTTAACAAACAAAAAGCAAATAATACAATTAAGAAATGGGCAGAGGACATGAATAGACACTTCTCTAAAGAAGAAATTCACATGGCCAACAGGCACATGAAAAGATGCTCCACATCGCTAATCATCAGAGAAATGCAGATTAAAACCACAATGAGATATCACCTCACACCAGTGAGGATGGCCAACATCCAAAACACAAACAACAACAAATGTTGGCGAGGATGTGGAGAAAAGGGAACCCTCCTACACTGCTGGTGGGAATGCAAATTAGTTCAACCATTTTGGAAAGCAGTATGGAGGTTCCTCAAAAAACTCAAAATAGAAATACCATTTGACCCAGGAATTCCACTCCTAGGAATTTACCCTAAGAATGCAGCAGCCCAGTTTGAAAAAGACATATGCACCCCTATGTTTATCGCAGCACTATTTACAATAGCCAAGAAATGGAAGCAACCTAAGTGTCCATCAGTAGATGAATGGATAAAGAAGAAGTGGTACATATACACAATGGAATATTATTCAGCCATAAGAAGAAAAAAATCCTACCATTTGCAACAACATGGATGGAGCTAGAGGGTATTATGCTCAGTGAAATAAGCTAGGCAGAAAAAGACAAGTATCAAATGATTTCACTCATATGTGGAGCATAAGAACAAAGAAAAAATACTGAAGGAACAAAACAGCAGCAGACTCACAGAACCCAAGAACGGACTAATAGTTACCAAAGGGAAAGGGACTGGGGAAGATGGGTGGAAAGGGAGGGATAAGGGGGAAAAAGGGGCATTATGATTAGCAGATGTAATGTTGGGGGGGCACGGGGAGGGCTGTACAACTCAGGAAGACAAGTAGTGATTCTATAGCATCTCACTACGCTGATGGACAGTGACTGTATGGGGTTGGTGGGGGAGACCTGATGAAGGGGGTAGTTTAATCACCATAATATTGTACATGTAATTGTAGATTAATGATACCAAAATAAATTATTTAAAAAAAAGAATAGAGAAGGTTTTCTCCCTTAAGGAAGGAGTGTTTGATGGGGCAGAGATTGCACTGGCCAAAGAATGGGTGAGGCGGACTTGGGGTGGATGAGGGAGGCCGAGGCTCAGGAAGGTCTGCACCTCTGAGAACGAGGTATAGGGTTAGAAAGCCATCAGGTGGGACCTGGAGCCAGCAAGGATGTGCCCGAGCAGGTCTAGACCTGAGGGGTGGATTGTCTGCACGCAGTGATAGCAGGAGAGAAGCACTGTTCGGGCCATCACAGAAGTTCCCTGCCTGCCTCACCCAGCACCTTCCTCCCGTCAGCCCACTGACGTAGTGGGACAGGCCCAGAGCTGCATGCAAGCGTGAACCTCGAGTTCTCTGTCTGGTGCTTTTGTTTGTTCTGGAGCAGACCGTGAGCAAGGCTGGTCCTCCCTGTCTGCTTCCCGGTGGCCCAGACACCTGCCGGCCAGAGGGCCCGGCGTGGTCAAGCCAGACCCAAAGGGCCAGCGCCCTGAGCTGGGTTCCTGCTCAGTATGCAAGCAGCCAGGCTGCCAGCTGGCTGATCCCCATCTGGGGTGATTTGCTAGCTCCTTATAGCTGCTCCGAGGGTGGGTGGGGGCTTGGGAATAACTTTTCTCACACTCCTGGTTTGAACTCCTACAATGGGACTGAAATTTCTCAAGGGCCTTGCTCCGTGGTTCTGGTGGCACCCGTATGAGTCTTTGCTGCTTCTGAGATAATTGGTCCCAGCTGTGAACTGTGCAGTGGGAATTTTTAAAGCTCCCTCAGATGATTCTAGTGCATGGGGAGAGTGGGACTCACTGGCCAGCTTAAGCATTGCTGGATCTGAGGAGGATTAAATAGCCTGACCCTTGAACTCCTTACTGCCCTTGTCTGGTTTATTTGAAGCAGAGATGAGTTGGAGAAGAAAGATTTGGTTAGGAGGCTTCTGTGGAAATGTTCCTGTGTTCTCTTCATGTTCTTTAAGGCAAATCTACCAGGCCACCAATCTCTTCCGTTTTCAGCAAAGGATTTAAGAACAAATTTGACACAAATTATATATCCCAGAGAGGGCTGACAGATAAAATACAGAACTAATAAATTATTCAGATTCACCCATTTGGGGGGCTGGAGGGCTGTGCTGTGCTGGGAGGAAGCATCCTCCTTCCAGTTTTGTACACCCCATTGGCTATGAAGTGGGAAACCTCTCGATATGCTGCAGTTAGTGACATCCACTTCTGATGCTGGAATGACTCTTCCCCCATTCTGCTGACCGGCTTTGCCCAGGAAGGTCACCGAGGGGGGATGCCTGTAAGCCCTCTGGCCCTGGAGGCAGGCAGGGAATCTGTAGACGTTGGCTCATTCTGCTGTGCCTTGTGAATTTTCGTGTTTCTGTGTCTCATGTTTGAGTTCTTGACAACTCCACTAGTGCATAAACCTCCTGAAGACAGGATGTCTTTCTTCTAAGGTTTTGTTAAATGTTGAAAATGACTAGAATGGTGGGGAAAAAGGCTCTGTTTTCCTCTCGTCTCCCATTCTAAATCATTCCCATGTGACATACCTATCCACCCGGAGGTGCATTTCAGAGCCAACTTTTTTTAACTGCCCATCTTTTAAAGAAATTCTGATTGAGAAGATCCAGGTTGGATTGGATTGGAATGTGTATTCTGGGTTTTTAAGAGTTCCACTGGTAATTTGATAAACTGCCCTCTTCTTCCCACAAATGACCTTCAACTGAAAATACTTCTGAAATAATTCTCTTCAATTGCTTGAATATCGGAACTAAGTCTGGAGCAACAAGTCCTGGGTTTGATTTCAGTACATGCTCACACTAAGGTGTACCACAGCTGTGTTGGAAATAATTTAGTAGAAATGTCACCCAACCTAAAGTTGCATGCCACTAACCAGTTCTAGTCTTATATTTAGAATTACTTTCAGGCAAGCACAAAAAGGAGATTTCTAAAAAAAGAAGTTCCTTACTTAGGGGAGGTGTTTCCCGTTATGATGGCCTACGTTTAGTTCTGACATATCTTGGGCATGGACCTTCCCTCTCCTCAAACTCCTGGACAACATGCTACGACGGTGATCCCAGGAGCCGTTGGGTGGAGCGCCACGGATATTAAATAGTATGATGGTGAATCCTATGCTTCCTTAACTCACGTTACAATGAGTAAGAATCAAATCCTGCCTAACAATGTCCAAAAGAATCAGGAGCTGAGAAGTCTGAGGCTGGGTAATAGCTGTGAGGAGAACTCGGGGGGGTGGGGGGGTTGCCAGGCTGCTTGACTAGAAGGGCAAGTGGTGGGTGAGAGCTTGGAGGAGAGACACCCGCAACCTGAGGCTCTCACGTCTCTGTGAGGCTCATTCCACCTGGTGACCGAACTTAGCTCCATGTCCCAGGACCAGCAGCCACAGGAGAGCTTTCCCACACACAAGCCTCTTGCATCTGCACTCCACTGAACTGCTCTGCTAAAGAGCCTGGGGAAAAATAACAAAACTCTGTGGCTGTATTGTTTAGAGCTTTTGATGGCCAATACTTTGGTTTTTATTTATTTGTTTTCATTTAAGGCCTTTCAAGAAGGGACCTCTCCCACCCCCATTCCCCACACTCTGCCCCCAAATTAAAGCAGTATCTTCCATTCAAGCAAAGTTTATATAGGAGGGTATTAACATCTAACCAGATTCATTATTTTCAGAATCATACTTTGATGGAAATTATAATTACAAATTTAAAAAATGTTTTCCAAGTGGAAACCTTCCCACTGAAATAATGGCTCTATGCCCCTCATCAGCCCTCCAAAGGGATCTGAAGTCATTGTCTAAAGAAGCCATTCGCAAGCCCAAAATTTCTCTGCAGACTTATGATTTGCCTCGAAAACTATTGAAACTTTTCTTATTCCACATCATGATAGATCTAGGCTTATTTTAATGGAAAATATGACCTTGTATCACTTATTATCAAGAAAGCTGAAATAATCATAGGTGATACCATATAATGCTGTCCTAGGGTTATGAGATTTTAATAATCAGAGACTCATACAAATATGTAAGTGAAAATTAGCAAGACTTTTTTCACTGCTTTAGAAATTACAACAGGTAATTACTAAGGCAAACTGCCCAGAACAGTGCCAAAGAGTTGGTATAGTAAAATGTTTTGGGCCACTTTTGGTGTGAATTTCCTGAGACAGTGAAGTTGAATGGTGGACTGAGATAAGTTCCTGATCCACTGTGTCTTTAACCATCTTGCAAGGTATTCATCAAAAATGTTTTTTCTAAGGAAAGATGATGTGTCTTTAGACTGGGTCATTAATTTTACCATCACTGTAATGACTTTTATTACATGTCAAGTAATAGTCTCAACATTTTATAGCTCTCTCAACCCATTCTCTTTATCTAATTCTCAAGCACTTTTTCATTGTAGTAATCTTATCATGTTTAGTTTTTTTTTAATGCAGTTTTGCCTGTAAACTGTTGAGGTGATTCAGCCTTGAAAAAATATCTGCCTAAATAAGCCAATTTTGAGATCGTATTTTAAGGAATTTATTGTTACATTTAACCAGTGGTGTGCTGTTAAACCAGTTCTCCAGAAAAAGAAAAAGTCTTGATTTGTTTGTGTGTTTGGCAATTACAGTCATGTAAATATTCCCACCATGACTGATTTCAAGCTACCAACCTGTGTCACTGAATGTGGAGTTGGGAAGATATAACACAACAGGCTCTCACAAGCTGGTATGAGCCGGGATCAGCAGGCTCCAGTACACCAAAAATGTTTATAGAAAGGTGCAACCTGTATGTATAATTTAAATACTTGTAAAGAAAATACCCACGTAACTCAACCAAGGTCAGAAATACGACGCTGCTGACACCCGAGAAGTCCACCATATACTCTTTCCCATTTACAATCCCCATTTATCATCTCACTTTTATGGTGATGTCTCCCATTGCTGTTTTTTTTCATTAAGATATTATTGATATACAATCTTATGAAGGTTTCACATGAGCAACATTGTGGTTACTACATTTCTGCTTTTTATCAAGTCCGCACCACATACCCCATTACAGTCACTGTCCATCAGCGTAGTAAGATGCTATAGAATCACTACTTGTCTTCTCTGTGCTATACTGCCTTCCCTGGTTCCTCCCTATATTATGTATGCTAATCATAATACTCCTTAATTTCCTTCTCCCTCCCTCCCCACCCACCCTCCCCAACCCTTTCCCTTTGGAAACTGTTAGTACATTCTTGGGTTCTGTGAGTCTGCTGCTGTTTTGTTCCTTCAGTTTTTGCTTTGTTCTTATGCTCCACAGATGAGTGAAATCATCTGGTTCTTGTCTTTCTCCACCTGGCTTATTTCACTGAGCATAATTCCCTCTAGCTCCATCCATGTTGTTGCAAATGGTAGGATTTGTTTACTCCTTCTGGCTGAATAATATTCCATTGTGTATATGTACCACCTCTTCTTTATCCATTCATCTACTGATGGACACTTAGGTTGCTTCCATTTCTTGGCTATTGTAAATAGCGCTGCAATAAACATAGGGGTGCATATGTCTTTACCAACACCAGCTTTTGAAGGTCATTTCCCCATTGTATGTCCATGGCTCCTTTATCATATATTAATTGGCCATATATGTGTGGGTTTATATCTGGGATCTCTTCTATTCCATTGATCTATGGGTCTGTTCTTGTGCCAGTACCAAATTGTCTTGATTACTGTGGCTTTGTAGTAGAGCTTGAAGTTGGGAAGCATAATTTCCCCAGCTTTATTCTTCCTTCTAAGGATTGTTTTGGCTATTCGGGATCTTTTATGGTTCATATGAATTTTACAACTATTTGTTCTAGTTCATTGAAGAATGCTGTCAGTATTTTGATAAGGATTGCATTGAATCTGTAGATTGCTTTAGGCAGAATGGCCATTTTGATAATATTAATTCTTCCTAGCCAAGAGCACGGGACGTGTTTCCATTTATTAGTGCCCTCTTTAATTTCTCTCAAGAGTGTCTTGTAGTTTTCAGGGTATAGGTGTTTCACCTCCTTGGTTAGGTTTATTCCTAGGTATTTTATTCTTTTTGATGCAGTTGTGAATGGAATTGTTTTCCTGATTTCTCTTTCTGCTACTTCATCATTAGTGTATAGGAATGCAACAGATTTCTGTGTATTAATTTTGTATCCTGAAACTTTGCTGAATTCAGATATTAGATCTAGTAGTTTTGGAGTGGAGTCTTTAGGGTTTTTTTTATATACAATATCATGTCATCTGCAAACAGGGACAGTTTAACTTCTTTCTTACCAATCTGGATGCCTTTTGTTTCTTTGTGTTGTCTGATTGCCGTGGCTAGGACCTCCAGTACTATGTTGAATAAAAGTGGGAACAGTGGGCATACCTGTGTTGTTCCCGATCTTAGAGGAAAAGCTTTCAGCTTCTTGCTGTTAAGTATAATGTTGGCTGTGGGTTTGTCATTTATGTCCTTTATGATGTTGAGGTACTTGCCCTCTATACCCATTTTGTTGAGAGTTTTAATCAGGAATGGATGCTGAATTTTGTCAAATGCTTTTTCAGCATCTATGGAGATGATCATGTGGTTTTTGTTCTTCTTTTTGTTGATGTGGTGGATGATGTTGATGGATTTTCGAATGTTGTACCATCCTTGCATCCCTGGGATGAATCCCACTTGATCATGGTGCATGACCTTCTTGATGTATTTTTGAATTTGGTTTGCTAATATTTTGTTGAATATTTTTGCATCTATGTTCATCAGGGATATTGGTTTGTAATTTTCTTTTTTTTTGTGGTGTCTCTGCCTGGTTTTGGTATTAGAGTAATGCTGGCTTCATAGAATGAGTTTGGAAGTATTCCCTACTCTTCTACTTTTTGGAAAACTTTAAGGAGGATGGGTATTAGGTTTCACTAAATGTTTGATAATATTCAGCAGGGAAACCATCTGGTGCAGGGGCTTTGTTCTTAGGTAGTTTTTTGATTACCCATTCAATTTCATTGGTGGTAATTGGTCTATTCAGATTTTCTGTTTCTTCCTGGGTCAGCCTTGGAAGCCTTGTATTTTTCTAGAAAGTTGTCCATTTCTTCTTGGTTATCCAATATTTTAACATAGAAATTTTCATAGTATTCTCTAATAATTTGTATTTTGGTGGTGTCCATAGTGATTTTTCCTTTCTCATTTCTGTTTCTGTTTATGTGTGTAGACTTTTTTTTTTGATAAATGTGGCTAGGGGTTTATCTATTTTGTTTATTTTCTCAAAGAACCATCTCTTGGTTTCATTATTTCTTTCTGTTGCTTTATTATTCTCAATTTTATTTATTTATCTCTGATCTTTATTATGTCCCTTCTTCTCCTGACTTTGGGCCTCATTTGTTTTTCTTTTTCCAGTTTGATTATTTGTGAATTTAAACTTTCATTGGGAATTGTTCTTCCTTCTTTAAATAGGCCTGAATTGCTATATACTTTCCTCTTAGAACTGCCTTCACTGTGTCCCACAGAAGTTGGGGCGTTGAGCTGCTTTCTTCATTTGTCTCCATATATTGCTTGATCTCTATTTTAATTTGGTCATTGATCCATTGATTATTTAGGAGCACGTTGTGAAGCCTACAAATGTTTATGAGTCTTTTTGTTTTCTTTGTACAGTTTATTTCTAGTTTCATACCTTTGTGATCTGAGAAGTTGGCTGGTACAATTTCAATCTTTCTGAGTTTGCTGAGGCTCTTTTTGTGGCCTGGTATGTGATCTATTCTTGAAAATGTTCCATGTGCACTTGAGAAGAATGTGTATCCTGTTGCTTTTGGGTGGAGTGTTCTGTAGATGTCTGTTAGGTCCATCTGTTCTAATATGTTGTTCAGTGCCTCTGTCTCCTTACTTATTTTCTGTCTGGTTGATCTGTCCTTTGGAGTGAGTGGTGTGTTGACGTCTCCTAAAATGAATGCATTGCATTCTATTTCCCCCTTTAATTCTGTTAGTATTTGTTGCACATATTAGGGTGCTCCTATGTTGGGTGCATAGATATTTATAATGGTTATATCCTCTTGTTGGACTGACCCCTTTATCATTATATAATGTCCTTCTTTGTCTCTGGTGACTTTCTTTGTTTTGAAGTCTATTTTGTCTGATACAAGTACTGCAACACCTGCTTTTTTCTTCCCGTTGTTAGCATGATATATCTTTTTCCATCCCTTCACTTTTAGTCTGTTTATGTCTTTGAGTTTGAAGTGAGTCTCTTGTAGGCAGCATATAGATGTGTCTTGATTTTTTATCCATTCTGTAGCTCTATGTCTTTTGATTGGTGCATTCAGTCCATTTACATTTAGGTTGATTATCGATACATATGTACTTATTGCCATTGCTGGCTTTGGATTTGTGGTTACCAAAGGTTCAAGGACAGCTTCTTTACTATCTAAGAGTCTAACTTAACTCAATTATAATGCTATTATAAACACAATCTGAAGATTCTTTTTGTCTCCCTTCTTTTTCTTCCTCCTCCACTCTTTATATGTTAGGTGTCATATTCTATACTCTTTGTGTATCTCTTGACTGACCTTGTGCATAGCTAATTTAATTTTGCATTTGGTTAGTAATTAATTGGTCTACTTCCTTTACTGTGGTTTTATTTTCCATGGTGACTGCTATTCAGCCTTAGGAACACTTCTATCTAGAGCAGTCCCTTTAAAATACACTGTAGAAATGGCTTGTGGGAGGTAAATTCCTTCAACTTTTGCTTATCTGGGAATTGTTTCATCCCTCTTTCAAATTTAAATGATAATCTTTTCACGTAGAATATTCTTGGTTCGAGGCCCTTCTGCTTCATTGCCTTGAATATACATGCCACTCCTTTCTGGCCTGTAAGGTTTCTGCTGAGAAGTCTGATGATAGTCTGATGGGTTTTCCTTTGTAGGTGATCTTTTTTTGCTCTCTGGCTGCTTTTAATACTCTGTCCTTGTCCTTGATCTTTTCCATTTTCATTATTATATGTCTTGGTGTTGTCCTCCTTGGGTCCCTTGAGTTGGGAGATCTATGCACTTCCATGGTTTAAGAGACTATTTCCTTCCCCAGACTGGGGAAGTTTTCAGTAATTATTTCTTCAAAGACACTTTCTATCCCTTTTTCTCTCTTCTTCTTCTGGTACCCTTATAAAGCAAATATTGTTCCGTTTGGATTGGTCAAACAGTTCTCTTAATATTCTTTCATTCTTAAAGATCCTTTTTTCTCTCCCTGCCTCGCTTCTTTGTATTCCTGTTCTCTAATTTCTATTCCGTTAACCATCTCCTCTGCCTCATCTAATCTGCTTTTAAATCCCTCCATTGTATGTTTCATTTCAGTTACTGTATTTTTAAGGTGTCTATGTACCTCCTGAATTCATCCCTTAGCACTTGAATATTTTTTTGTAGCTCCATTAGCATGCTTATGACTTTTATTTTGAATTTTTTTTTTTTCAGGAAGATTGGTGATTTCAGTATCACTGAGCCCTCTCTCTGCTGTTTGAGGGATTTTTGGACTGAACAAGGTTCTTCTGCCTTTTCATAATCCCATTGGATAATGAAAAATATTAGGTTTGTGTAGACAGCACCCTCTAGTGCCCAGAACGTCTGCTATCTGGAGCTGCCCAGTACCTGGAGAGATGGCAGTGGTCGCAGGCGAGCGGTGTCTGTGCCTACCCTAAAGAGCGAGCCTCTTCCTGCTTCCCGGCTGCAGTATCTGCCTCTGCTGTCAGGGCCAGGGAGCCATGCACTGTGGACAGCCTCTGCGTTAAGCCTTGTAGTTGCTGTGGGCGGGGCTGCTCTCTGGCTGGTCTGGATCAATGGCAGGGGCAGCGGGTTTGCATGCAGGTGCTGGCAGGGAGGGAGAAGCGGCAGGCTGCTTATCATGGTGGGGGGCCTTGCGGTACGGTGCCAGCCAGGGGCATGGAGCGCCTGAAGTTCCTGAAAGTTCCCAACCTGCTGGGCTGAGTGTGCTGGGACAATTTTGTCCACCTGTTCCTTCTCCTGAATCCTTGCCCCTTTAGCATCCCTCTCACTGTTGGGAAGTCTTTCATAGCGCCTGCATTTCTTTTTTTCCAGCGCAGCCAGTTGTGGGAACCTGTTCACAGCCTTAGTCTCTGACTTTGGTTTTCAGCCCCTCTGATCTCCAGAGCACCATGCAGTGTGGGTTTGTGCTCCCAGGGTAGATTTCCAGGGTTGGGTATTTATCAGTCCTGGGCTTCTACTCCCTCCCCACTCTGATTCTCTTCCTCTTGCCAGTGAGCTGGGATGGGGAGAGTGCTAGATCCCACCAAGTCACGGTTTTATTACTTCACCTTTTTCTGTAAGATGTTCTGTTTTCACAGATGTAGACTGCCTGGTGCAATCTTATTTCTTGTCACTCTTTTCGTAGTTTTATTTGGTGTATTTTTGTATTATATGTGGTTTTGGGAGGAGATTTCTGCCTCACTTCTCATGCCACCATCTCTTTTCCTCCCCCCTGGCAGTTTTTTTACTTTTACCACCTAAGTATGCATCCCTAAACCTTACGATTTAATTTGGCTTCTTCTGAACTATATATTAATGGACTCATACTCTGTGTATCCCGTGTGATTTATTTTGCTCAACATGGCATTTGTGAGATGCAGCCATGTTGACGTATGTAGCTATAGTGCCTTCATTTTCCTTGCTGCATGGTATTCCAAAGTATAAATCTACTCAATGGTGCACTGGAAGTGGCTTGTACAGGCCCACAGAGCTGATTGGTAAATGTTCAGGAATTTGGAAAACTGGTTGATAATCCTGTCAGGAGCCTGAAATTGGCCTTGGTGGGAGTATTTGCATCCTGAAAACTTGGCAAATGCTACAAATTCAGGGCCTTTGCTTACTGTTTAAAACATCTACCAGCATGTCACGGAATATACTCTAATGAATTTATTCATTCTACAGTAAATGGCACTTGGCTTGTTTACAGTTTTAGCCTATGAACATTTTCTTACATGTGTACTGGTAGATATATACTTACATTTCTGAAGGACAGGATATCTCCCCAGGAGGTAAATTGTTAGGTCATGTTCAATTTTAGTTGATATGTCAATATTCCAAAATGTTTGCACCAATTTACATAGACCCCCCTCCCAGAAGCTTTGTTGAGAATTCCTGTTACTCAATGCCCTTGATGTCCCATGGTGTTGCCAGAATTTTAAACTTTGGCCAACATACTGGTTGTATACTTAATACGTGATTGTAGTTTTAAGTTTCATTTTTCTGATTACTCATAAGCTTGAGCACCCTTCCTTTCATCACTTGGCCCATTGGAATGTTTTCTTTTGTAAAATACTCATTCAAGTCTTGCCAATTTTATACTCTTTTTGGTTATTGATTTTCAGATTTCTTTATGTATTCTGAATATTCTAAATAAACATCTAATGCTATAAATTTTCCTCTGTTTCTTTTTTATCTCTTCCTGACATCTGTTAGCATAGTTGTGCCATTAATAAAAACACCTTGTCTATGGTTAACGTGGGCATATTTGTACAGACTTTCTATTTCGTGTGATGTGTGTGTGAATTTGCCTGACATGCTTTAACCCTCTGGAATCACGTCATTCCTCTTCATCCTGAGCCATAATTTAACGATGGAATGCAGAGAATCTTTCCATTTCTCTGAGGCTTGAAGAGGTAGGGAGAAGAGAAGGAAAGTCTCCCTGGATGGCACATGGGATCCTGTGATAGAGATAGTGTTCTACTCTCCTGCCTTAGATGTCCTTCTCCACTCTAGCCAGTGTATTCCGTTCTCTTGGATTTTTGGAAACTTTAATCCAGCACAGTGCACTGGAAGATGGCAAGTCCCAAATACCCTTTCTTCTGAGGTTCCACTGAAGGCAGAGGGGGCCCCACAGACCCTCTCTCCACTGAACGACCATACTCCCCACATGTAGCTGTTTTCTCCTTGACATTTCAGATTTTTCCACCTGCTCCTTTTATGCCAACTCCCTAATCTCATTTGACTGGAGTAACCACTAAAAATCATCTCATGTTTTGGCTTCTGTGACTTTCTTTCTATTTATCCTTCTAGATTCTGAAAGAAGGAAGTAAAAGAAAGAAGGAAGTAGCATTCAGAGAGAAAGAAGTAAAAGATTATCATATAATCAAAAGACAGGTCTTAGTCTGTTCAACCTGCCATAACAAACTACCATAGACTGAGTGCTTAAAAAACAAACATTTATTTCTTGCAGTTTTGAAGGCTGGAGAGTCCAGGATCAAGGCACCAGCAGATTCAGTGTGTGATGAGAGCTGTCTTCTCACTGTGTCACTGCAGCACAGAAAGAGCAGAGAGCTCCGTGGGGCCTGATCCCATCCTGCTGTCTGCCATCCCTCCGGTGCTCTTGAACTCTATGTGGGAAGAGCTCAACACCACCAGCCCCAGCCAGTGAGAAGGCAAAAGAAGCGATAAGCAGGCAGCTCCGACTAAGCGCCAAACAGAACTGCAGACATCACTTGCATGCATTCTATTGGACAGAACTTAGACATGCGAGCACATCTCGTCACAAGGAAGGCTGGGATTTTCAGTCTTTAGCTAGGGAGCTAAGCCTTGAGGGGTTCTAGTAATAAAAGGAAGGTGGGAGAAGGGCCACTGGGAGTCAAGTAACAGGCTTCTCCCCAGGTTTTCTGCCAGGCTGCCTGGTGACAAGGTTCAGAGATCTCCAGGAAAGGGACCTTCTCCTGCCTCTACCTCTGGTCTCCCTTTCCCCATAAGTCTTCTTCTCCCCTTCCTGTCTGCTATGATTTCTTTCTCAGGTTCTGCTACCCCTTTGGGATATCAGGCTTTTCCAAGTAGCTCAGGTAAGTTCTTTCAGAGCCCACATGGGTCTCTCAAGTAGGAACTGTGGAAAGCCTGGGCAGATTCCTCTCTTGGGCTTTGTGACATGACTCCTTTGGTGGCATGGCGAGCGACTAGAACTCTTATTTTCATTTTCCTGGTACTGGGTGTTGGCCTAAGGAAATGAAGCTACGGGGGGCAAGGGGAGAAGGGCTAGAGGATGGGGCTGGCCCGCCTACAAGAGAGGGTGCAGAAAACCGGTTCTCAACATTACAGTCACCCAGGAGTTTCAAGTTACTGTCAAGGCTGAGAACCACGGCTGTGAACGGTAGAGAGAACACATCTCACATTTTCAAACTCAACTACACAAACTGGTAGGCAGAGATGACAAGGGCCATGGGGACCCATCAGTGACCATGGCGCAGCTCTGGCTGCTCAGAGCTAAACCATCTTGCTCTAGAAGCCTTGCATAAAGGCTGTGCACCCTAACAGTCCATTTAGGGAGTGAGCTGGAACCCTGCGGCAATCAGCCACCTGGGAATGAAAAGCACAACAGTGTATCCGATTCTTATTTCAGTTGCTCCGTCTGTCATCTTCCCTCTTCTCTTCTGAGAAGCCTCTTGTCGCCAGGGCCATAGCTAATGCCCTGATATTGTTGACAACAGGAGAGGACAAGAGGGCAGATGGAGAATTGGGAGGCAGCTAGCCGAGGGGCTTGAGAACACCTCAGAGTGGTTCCCAGTTCTGAATCATCTCTCTTGGTACCCATCTTGTTACTTGTGGGGTCCCTCGTCTTACAAGATGAGTGGGCAAAGGGGCAGAAAGCTGGTATTGTAAAGCCCACTAGAACCCGAACTGGTTGCTGTCATCGAGCAGCTGGTTCCCTGTCAGGAAGAGGATGGACTGATGGTGGGCACACAGGGAGTTCAGGGCAGTCAGGCACCCCACCACCATCCTTTCAGGCAACCTTCCATACGCAGTGCCTCCTGGGTGGGCTCTTCCTTGGACTCTCTCAGAACTTGCCTCGCTTTATACCCTTCAGCCCTCCTGACCTGTCCTGGGTCTGGTCATCTCTGTCCGTGAGTCCACACCCGAGCTGGCCAGGCATGAACCATCTTAGGGCCCTTCATCGTGGACCCTCTCAAGCCCGAGAACTCTCACCCACCAAGCTATATGCCTTCACGTGGCATAATGCAGGCCCTGTGGGCTCAGAGACCCCCTCCCCACAGCCAGGGCGGGATGTGGGGAGGGACACTCAGGAGAGGGGCTGAGAGTCAGAGCGCACCCCACCTCACACTCTGGGCTGTGTAACAAAGAAGGGGACTCGGGGTGACACAAACCTCAGAGAGCTGGGCCACCTGCGAGAGATCCCCGGCACACCTGAGGTGAAGCGGAGGTGAGCACAGCTCCTGGAGCATTCTTAGAAAAAGGGGCACCAGCTCATGGATTTTCACAGAATTTTCCAGTTCTGAGAGTTTCATGAGAGGGGGCATATGTGATTTCATTTCCACTAAAGAACATCTCTAAACAATGTAGAGGTGTTCGAATTAAAGATCAGTTCCTAAAGAGAATAAAGCCACATTATAAAAGACTGAACAGCAGGAGAACACATCTTGAAGGGAATCATTTCATAGAGGGAATCATCACGGGGAGGGCAGGCATCTTTGGGGAGCGGTGGGCAGTTGAGAAAGGGGCCCCCACAGCCCCTGCCTGCGCGGAACACCCACACTCCCCACACATCGCCCTTCCCTCCGTGACATTTCAGATTTTTCCAGTTCCTCCGTCTGTGCCAACTCGTATCTCATTTGATTGGTGTGACCACTAAAAACCGCCTCACGTTTCAGCTTCTGTGACTGTCCCTTACCCCTCCGGCCTTCTGTGAGCGACGCCTCTGCCTCCACACGGTGCCCTCAGGCCCAGGGGCCAGGGCTCAGCTCTCCTGCCGGGGCCCTTCCCCCACTTATGATCTCTACTAGGGGGAGACTTGGGCTCTCCTTTGCCTAATAAGGACCCTCAAATCCACATGTGTAGCCTTCCGTGCTACCCAAAGTGTGGTGGTAAAAGAGAAAAATACAGAAAGTGAGTGTAGACACCTAGGACATTTTTAGCAAGTTGACATCGCTACAACGTGCAAGTGGGTGACTTTGGACCGTTAGATGCTGTTCCCAGGTGTCAGACCCCTGCTCGTCGCTAGAGCAGGGTGGCGAGGAGGCCCGCTACATGCCCGCTCTCACTGCGTCATGATCGCGGCAGGTGGGACGTAGGGTGACCTGGGTCCAGTGTGCCCAGCACAGTCCCAGTTTATACCTGTTGTCCCAGCATAAATATGTCAGTGTTCCTTTTCACCCTCGGAAGCATCCCAGTTGGGACAATAAGTTACAAGCTCACCCTACGCTCCCCGCATCCATGCTCTGCTCATCCCTGCAAATCTCCTTATAAGAAGCCACGGTGATTTCAGAGGAGGCCAGAGAAACTTCAAATCCAATTCAAATAAGTTTTTACCTCAGGGATCCAATCCAGCAATCCTACTGTCTTTTGTAAGCTATTGGTGCCTTGTGGGATATATGCCACTCATTGCTGAGAAGTGGCAGTCACCCCAAAGGGAGGAAAGAGCCTTGTCCAGTCTCCATTAGCAACGTCCTGTGAAGAGACAGGAGCTGCTGGATGCAGGGAGGTGGGAAAGCGTGATGGTTCACCAGAGGTCACCATAAGTGACAGGTGCAGCCGACCTGGAGCTACCGCCTACATGGTCTCGTTGGGGAGGCCCTGAAAGACCACCTTGCCTGCAAATATATCTGCCCCTTCACATGTTACTTTGTCTAAAATTCTTATGTTCAGAGCTATGCTTTCTATTATACATGGGAGCAGATCTCTCTTAAAATGGAAACTCCTTACTTTAGGATGCAAAACCCCCAAAACACCTTCGCGCCGGGTCTCAGAGCATTGGGAGAATGGGACAGGGACATTTAGAAGAGGGGTACGAGGCAGAGAACAGGACAGCAGAACACGGCCGAGCAGGCAGGACCTGGGCATGCTCTGACATGGGGGACAGCAAGGTAGGAGGCCATCAGGCACCAAGAGAGGGAGAGAGACAGGTGGCGTCACCTCTGCTCCATGATCTGGCCCTTTGTTGGCCCGAGTCACCATGTTACAGAAGGAAAGCCTCCAATACCAGAGGCATTGATGCGAATACCACTCTACCCCTCACCTCCATCTCATCACCATCAAGGAGAGATGGAACAGGAAAAAGCGGAGGCTGTGATCAGCTTGGTGGGGAATGCCATGTTCACGGTGGGGGATTTCACCCCCACAGGTGAAGAGGAGTGCCTTCCCTTCGCAGAGCCCAAGTGACAAAGACTGGGGTGCCAGCGAGAAAGGGAGACCAGCATTTCTGCTTTCCAGCTGAGCTCACTGTCCTCAGGAGGGACGTGTCCTTGTCACCCGAGCAGAGGGTGGCTGCCCCCAGCCTGTGGTGCGTACCCATGGTTGGCCCTCGGTGGCGTGCAGGGCACCTAGTACGGTTTCTTGTGTTTTCCCCAAGTTTAGGCCTTCGCTGAAATTCTGGGATAGGAAAAGTCTCTGTCAGCATAACTTGACAGATCTTTCCCCCCACAAATTGCCACTGGTGTACAGTAAGTGTACTGGGGCGTCAAGGTGTTCCCCGTTTAAGCAAGAGGACGGAAGAGCAGGGCCTAAAATGAGCTGCTGTGGGGCCATCCAGAAGGCTGGCACAGGTGACCTCCTGGCTCCGGACAGGGCAGCCAGGTGCACGGTGGCACCTGCCTTGTAGCAGGGAAGATGGTGGGTTGGCAAGGCCAGGAGCAGGGTGGGAATGGTTCAGTGCCTGGCGGGCTTTGGGGAGTAGAGTGATTTCATGCCCTGCTGAGAGCCAAAAACATGGAGAAAACCCCAGGCCTTTAATGGCTGCTGAGCTGCGTCAGCCCTCGGTGCTCCCGGCAGGCCAGCTGGAAAGCTGTTTACCCAGAGGAATGAAGCATCAGATCAGCTTTGTGGCAGAAGACAGCCAGGGTTCCCAGTCTAAATTTTGCAATTAGAGGGAGACACAAAGCTGATCCAGTGCAACCTGAGGCTGGGGTGAAGCTCTGGTGAATATGAGGCAGAAATTGGGGTCTGGGGTGAAACCATGTTTAGTTTATGGAGAAGCGATCCCAGGGGAAAGCAGTTTGTGGCTAGCATTTTAGAGAAATCGGGGCTGACACAGAATTAGGCCACAGACCTAGGAATTTGATATTCTTGGCTTTTTTCCCCCCCCCCTGATTTTTTTCTTTTGGATTTTATTTCATCAAAGTTTGATAAATGGACACTTACAAATAGGCAAATTCTTTTCTTAACTTAGCAATATGGGTTTCAGTGGACGAGGAGACTAAGAGGTGAGCATTGTGGTTTTTAATGTGTTATTCAGGGTTCGGCAAAAAAAAAAACAGAACCGATAGGATGGATAGATGGATATACAACTATAGAGACGGGCTATATCTACATAAAGCTCCACACCTATCTATCTAGAAAGAGATTTATTATAAGGAATCAGCTCATGCTGTTAAGGAGGCTGAGAAGTCCCACAGTCTTCCATCTGCAAGCTGGACACCCAGGAAAACCAGGGCTATAGTTCAAAGGCCGGAGAGCCTTTAGTCTAGATTTCAATCCAAGTCTGAGGGCCTGAGAAACAGAAGCCCTGTGGGCAGGCGGGGAGAAAGCAAATTCAACCTTCCTCTGCCTTTCTGCTTTATTCAGCCCCTCAGTGGCGTGGAGGAGGGCCACCCACGTTGGGCAGGGCCATCTCTCTCCCCGGTCCACCCTTCAGATGCTCCTGTCCTCCAGCAGTGCCCTCCCACACACAGCCGAAAGTAATGCTTAACTGCCTATCTGGTCACCCAGGTCCAGTCAGTGTGACACATAAAATTAACCATCACAGCAAATAATGTATTAGGAGCCACTGGGTGTTCGTAGACCAGCTCTCCATGGGGGAAAAAGAAGCCCTGATTTGTATCATTTGCTGAGTTCTGTGCTGTGAATATTCCTGGGCTGACCAGTTTCAAGCTGCCAAGGCGAAGCCCGAGCACAGAGTCGGGAAGATGAGCACACAGTGCATACGGTCAGCTCTTGCAACTCTGTCTGCTTTGGCTCCAAGACACTGTGGTTGGAGAACAAACATGTGAGACCCAACAAAAAAGCCGCCTGGGCTAGCTCTCTTTGCTGCTCTCCTAGGGGAGCAGGAAGGACTGATTTCAGAGGCTGTGCTGCTGTGGGAAGGTGCTTTGGAAGGTTTTTTTTTTAAATGGTGCCACGTTCTCTGGTTCTAATACTAGCGTTTTCTCTGGTGTCTGTGGGATCTGGGGAAATCAATCCCACCTTTCACATGAAAATTTATGTCAAATCAAACACTACTCAAGTTGGAGAAGATCTTATGGGTCTTCAGTCCCACCCATTCATTTCAAGATGAGAAACCTGAGGCTCAAAATGATGGACGGACTTGCTCATGTCCCCGAGGGTGTTCCTGAAGAAGCCACGGCTGGAGTCTAGTTCACCTGACTCTCTAGCCAGGCACTGCGTGTGTGTTCGTTTCTAACTACAATTTGCTACTCCTCAAAGATGGAGCTATTAAATGTGGAAACAGAGGCCCTACCTCTGAACAACACAGGAGACAGGCGCTCGGGATGGATTGTTCTGGATGGGGCAGGAGTGGACAGCAGCCTGGGAAGTAGCGAAATTAGGTTCTGCCCACAAAACCGCAACAGTGACTTCAAAATCAAACACAGAACTCGACTCCGGAGCCCAGAGTGCACGTTCACAGGCCAGAGGAAAAGCACACCCGCCTCCAAGCTCTGGAAGAGGCGGGACTGCCCTGCGCTTTGTGGAGCTGTCCGGCGCCCTGCCCGCCTGTGCAGTGAGGTGGAGGTGGGGAGCAGAAAGGGTGCAGCAGGGATGACCGAGCAAGGGAATGGCGGGGAGAGAAAACAGCTGCACGCTTACCCTTCAGAAAGGGCGCCTTGGCCCCCAAGTCACAGGAAGAGAGAACCCCAGAAAAGGCCTGTCTCTGGTGGTTGGCTTGGTGCCAAAATACAAAAGAACTGAAGGATGAGAGGAGGATAAACGTCTGTTGTTTAAAACTGTGGACATTCAAACGAAGACTTTTCTCCTCAGCATTTTCATGTAACGCTAAGAAGGGCCGTAGTGGATTCTGAGTGGGTAAGATTATCAAAGATGGAA
Organism: Smutsia gigantea; assembly: GCA_032199065.1. Lineage (NCBI taxonomy): Eukaryota > Metazoa > Chordata > Mammalia > Pholidota > Manidae > Smutsia > Smutsia gigantea. The sequence goes on along the minus strand of JAVSCE010017795.1, from coordinate 62,304 downwards.
ACTAAATTACCTTAATCAGGAGAGGCCCCCGACCACCTCCAACTTAACCCATTTTTCTTCCGTTCTTTCAAACACCAGCGGCATCCTTGCCCCCTAGGGAGGTTCTTCTGGGAAGCAACTCCTTCCTGTCCCCAGTGGCTCGGCTCAGTGCAGCTCTGACCCCCCGGTGGGGTTCGTATGTGAATGCCCTCCTGAGACCCACGCACTGCGGAGCGGGGGGTGTCCCGTGGGCTGCGCGGGCCTCACGCAGCAACTCCTACAACTGGCCGTCGTGGAGTGAGGCTGGCGTTCCCGCAGGGAAATGCCCTCTACTACTGGTTGGCTTTCCAGGGGAGGCCGGAGCTCTGGTGACATGAAGTCCTGGGGACGCAGCGGACTCAAGCATCCGCCTCCCTACTCCCTGGGGCCCCTCTCCTCCCATGTGCCTAGTGAAGACGGAGGTGTGAGCGCCTAGCTCTCCTGAGGGGCTCGTGGCCATGCTGCCAGCCTCAGAGCTCTCCCGTCCCTCCAGAATCCTTCCGTCCTGCCAACCACGACAGGATGCCCCGAGGACCGGGGCAGGCAGGGCTGCAGGGCAGTCACCCTGGGGTCCCCACTGCCCCGTACAAAGCTGAAGTCTCCACACAGCACCTCACTAGATGTCACATGACAACATGGGGACGGGCCCCTAACACTTCCCTCCAACTGATGAGAAAAACACCCCAGAACTTAACCCTCCACAGACAATAAATTACCTGCTTTAAGACTGTATTGAAATGGAGCACTGAAGGGTTTGGATAATTAACTGGAATTTTACTGTGTGGGTAGAAGGTACCTTCTAGTTATGTGTTAAATATGACTTTCCTTAGAACTCAAAAGGAAAATAGGTAAGTGAAGCCTTCCCAGGGGAAGCCCTCCCCGACATATTCCAGGCCCTGCCCATTTCCTAGATGGCTTCCTCTCTATAGTCCGCCCGCCTGTGGGAATGTCCACCCACCTAGAGTGGGTGCTGCAAAGCCTCAGCACCTAGCAAGAGCACCCAAAATCGAAGCTCTTATTACTATTCCTACTCCACAATTAGCGTGACATCTAAAAGAAGAATCCTTTGGAATCAGCTCAAAGTTTACAAGCCTCGCTTCATCACTTACTATGTATGTGAGTGGAAGGAAATAGCCTTTCTGGCCTCTAGCTTACTCATCTCTCAGCCAGGGCTCCAGTTTATATTTTGTAAATTACTTGATCCAGGATGGTCAGTTGTGTGGTTTCATGAGATAACACAGGAAAAGCGCTTTCCCCAGAGCCCAGCACCCCAGGTGGTGAGTCAGGCTCTCAGGTGGGGCACAAGTCATTAGGCATAGCTTGGTATTCATACAGGTTGTCTCTGACTGGCACCAGCTCTTCAATGGTGCTGAGCGTCTTATTAATAACACACTGTCCTTAGTCTAAACTTCCTTTCTCATCTCACAATACCCTTTTAAGGAAAGAACTGCCCTAAATTAAAATTTTAAACATTTGGTTTGCTTCTGCTTTGAAAAGGACTACATGTCTCCCAAGAGGTCTGCGATAGCTGGAGAAATATTTTTCTTTAGAAAGTGCACCATTTTGTTCTCTGCATGCCCTGAGTTTGGCTATTCATGAAACATTGCATTTTTTGCTTCAGTAAATTAAATCTAGGATTTTTTCAATGATTAAAAAAGGGCTCCCTATCCTTCTCTCTCTTACCTTTTATTGAGATACATTTGACATACAACAGTGTATTCATTTTAGGTTCACACATATGATTATATATATATTACCCTAAGTTAACATCCACACCATACTTAGGTACAAATTTTTTATACTGTGATAAGAACTTTCAAGTATAAAATACAGTATTAGCAAATTTCAAATATAAAATACAGTTTGTTAACTGTGGTCATCATGCTGTACATCACATTCCCAGGGCTTATCTTATAACTGAGAGCCTGTACCTTTTGCTCACCTTCACCCATTTTGCCCACCTTCCAACCCACTGCCTTTGGCAACGAACAGTCTGTTCTGTGAAATCTCTGAGTGCAGAGTTTTTGTTAGATTCCACATATACGTGAGATCCTGTAGTATTTGTCTTCCTTTGTCTGACTTATTTCACTTAGCATAATGCCTTCAAGGACATCCACATTGTTGCAAATGGCAGGATTTCCTTTTTTACACCTGCCTAACAGTCCACTGTGTATATATGGTACATTTTCTTTATTTGTCCATCAGTGGACACTTAGATTGCTTCCATATCTGGGCTATTGTAAATAATGCTCCAGTGAATGTGAGGGAGCTGGTGTCTTTTCAAGATAGCGATTTGGCTTCCTTTGGATGAAACCTAGAAGTGGAATTGCTGGATTATATGGTGGTTCTAGTTTTAACTTTTTGATGAATTGTTTTCCATGGCAGCTAGGTCAATTTACATTCCCACCAACAGTGCACAAGGGTTCCCTTTACTCGGTGTCCTTACCAACATTTGTTATCTTTTGTCTTTTGATAAAAGCCTTTCTAACAGATGTGAGGTGATGTCTCACTGTTGTTTTGACTTGCATTTCCCTCATGATAGTGATGTTGAGCACCTTTTCAGGTACCTTTTGACCACTTCTCTATCTTCTTTGGAAACATGTCTATTCAATTTTTCTGTCCATGTTTAAATTGGATTGTTGGTCTTTTTGCTATTGAGTTGTATGAGTTCTTTATATATATTGGATATTAACCCCTTATCAGATATATGATTTGAAACATTTTTTCCTATTCAGTAGGTTGCTTTTTCATTCTATTGGTGGTTTCCTTTGCTGTGCAGAAGCTTTTAAGTAGAATGTAATCCCACCGACTTATATTTGCTTTTGTTGCCTTTGGTGTTAGGGTCAAATCCAAAAAATCATTGCTGACCCATGTCAAGGAGCTTAGTTCCTGTTTTCTTCTAGGAGTTTTATGATTTCGGGTCTTATATTCAGGCCTTTAATTACATTTTGAGTTGACTTTTGCGTATGGTATAAGTTAGTGGTCCAGTTTCATTCTTTTGCATTTGGCTATGCAGTTTTCCCAACACCATTTATTGAAGAGACTATTCTTGCCCCATTGTCTATTCTTGGATCCTTTGCATGTGTGTGTGGGATCATGTCTGAGCTCTCTGATCAGCTCCACTGATTTATGTGTGTGCTTTTATGCAAATACAAAACTGGTTTGATTATTATAGCTTTATAATATAGTTTGAAATCAGGAAGTATGATGCCTACAGCTTTTCTTTCTTTTTTAATATTGTGTTTGCTATTTGGATTTTTTTGTGTGTGTGTTTCCATACAAATTTTAGGATTATCTCTTTTGTTTCTGTGAAAATTTTTATTGGGATTTTTGACAGGGATTGCATTGAATCAGTAGGTCACTTTAGGTAGTACAGGCATTTTAACAATACTCTTCCAATCCAAGAGCATGGAATATCTTTCCATTTATTTGAGTTTTCTTTCATTTATTTCGCCATGTGTTGTATTTTTCAGTGTACAGGTCTGTCACCTCCTAGGTTAAATATATTCCTAAGAATTTTATTGTTTTTGATGCTACAGTAAGTGGAATTATTTTTTAACTTTCAGATATTTTGTTGTTAGTGTATAGAAATACAACTTATTTTTAATGTTGATTTTGAATCTTGCAACTTTATTGAATTTCTGGAAATGTCGTATATATCCAACTCAGGGGCAAGACTGAAGCAAAAGATATGAGGAAATGTCCACAGTAATATAAAATGTTTTATTACCTCTTCTTGAAATTGCAAGGGCCTCCCTCCCTCTTCAGTCTCCCTAAATGCCGACAGGGAGCAGAAGTGTGGGGGCAAGAAGCAGGCAAACACAGAGGGGGCTGTCCTCAACAGACACTGACAGCAAATCACCACATCCCTTTCCTGAGGGATCACAGATGTTGATAGACTCCTTCTAACTCCTTATTCCTCAGGTCACATGTTACCAGGTCACCCGCTCAGAAACACTTTGCCTAACTGTCCCACCTAAAAAAGGTCTCCTCTCTTGGTTTCTACCCCCAGTGCATCATTTCCTCATCCATAGGAGGATGGTTTCATTCATATCATTTATTGAAAAGTATTAGTTCTTATTTTTTGTTTCTTTTCTCCACAGGAGAGAGAACTGGACTCTGCAATGGAAGGGAACCTGCCTGTCTTGGTCATCCCTGTCAGCCAGAACTCGCACAGAGCACGGCACACAGTAGGTGCTCAAGGAGCCTTTGTTGATATATCAGGAGTGGATAAACTGGCACACTAAGCGTGGGCTGGAGTAGTCTTGTTCCAGATCACCAAGCCCTCAGCCCAAATCAAGCAATGGGTTTTGTTTTGTTTATTGTGGTAAGAACTTTTAACATAAGACCTACCATTATGGTAGTCTAACTCACTGAATATAGTCATAGAAAATAGTCAAACTCATAGAAGCAGATAGTAGGATGGTGGTTACCAGGGGCTGGGGTAAGGGGCAACTGGGGTACTGCTGTTCTATGTGTATTAACTTTCAGTTATACAAGATGAATGAGGTCTAAGGAACTGGTTTTGAAAGACAACACAGGGAATAATTTTTACAGAACATAGAGACAATGTGGCGGATTTCCAAAACCCTTGGGTGCTGGGGGCCATTTGCATCAATCACTGAGCACCATGGCATATGCACCCTTATTAGCAGGATCACGGCCCAGCAACGGATGGATCTACTCCAACTCCCTGCTAAGCTCCTGAAATGAAAGATTTTTGTAAGCACTTTGAGTTGTTCTTGTGAGATGTCAGGGCCAGCAAGCTGTGTGGCTGTGTGCCAACTGCCTGGCTTAAAATCTAGTCTCTTCCATGGAAAATAAAATTTTAAAAGTATTTCAAGATTTCTAATCAGGATCTGTCCCCTGCAGGGCAGAAGGCAATTTTTATGTTCCATCTCAACACACAAGAGAGTTCTGGGAGTGCAGCATTCATCTAACCTCTATGAGACAGATAAGTGCCAGCTCCCTTCCTAAGAAAGAAAGTGAAAATACCACAGGGGGCTCTGCTGCTCAGCAAGGTCTATCCCCCCAGATCTATTAAGAGATAGAAAGAAGGGACACAGTGGGTTCACTTAACAAAGTGGAGAATGAAGTGGCAGAAAAATTATAAATGTAATTTGAAATGAGGAAGACTTTTGTTAATCCAAACTAAGGGCCTCATACTATTCTGAAGGCTATTAATTTATACATGAGATTTAGCCAATAGGGAGGCATGGAGGTGAAGGGAAAATCTGGCAAACTTTCCATCACCCTAGAGGAGGTCAGAGTTCAGGGGTTAAGAGAAATCATGATGTATGCAAGATGTTAGAATTTGTTTTTCTTTTGAAATATTGTTTATGCCTCTTTTTCATCTAATAAAAAAGTCTCTTCCTTACTCAACAGTGTGATAAAGTGCTGGGAACATCTGTATGTATCAATCACAGTATTTAAAAAAAAGTAGAAAGGAGAGTTCTTAAATCTTTGCAGCCTGAGTTTCCAGGAAAGAAGAGCTAGTCAACCTCCCAGCCAAACTCTTACGGATATTTTAATTATTTGAGAGCCAGAAAATAGGAAATATTTTATGTGTAACCTGTTGGCTTGCTGGCACTTGGTGTCTGACACCAGAATGTAAAAATGAATTGAGAGCAAAGCCTTGTCCTCAGAGACGGAAGAACAGTCCTTGGTGACGTGCTGTGTAGTTACTTTTGGTGTGCTCTGCTTTGTGGGTTTAATGTTCCTTTTTGCCACCATCTCCCTCCAAAAAACAAAGGACAATAATCCAACCCTTGAATGTCCTAGTGATGCCTGAGTTCTTGTTCACGAAGCCGAAGAATGAGCTTCCCAAACACTCAAGGTAGGAGAGCAAGGTACAGGCTTTTATTTAGAGGTAAAGGGAAAGGACAGAGCTCCTGGCTCACGCCAGGAGGGGACAAGTGAGCCCAGGGTGGTGCGTTGTCTAGGGGTCTTACAGGCAGATGAGGATTTTTCGAGATCATGAAAAAAAGGCTTAGGGGTGTGGACCTGTTAAGTGGTGTCTGAATATCTAGAATTAACTTAACACAAGGAATTTCCTGCCCGACTTTTCTCTGGGACACCTGTGTCCTGGTCTAGGAGCATATCCAAAGGCAGCCTGCCCAGTCCCCAAGGTGGGCTGCGGTATTATCTGTTTGCTAAAGAGTAAGTTAAAATTCTTACTTCTTAAACTTCCTGGGTGTTAAAATGCAATCTTATCTTTAAGGTAGAATCTTTCTTGCCTTTTAATATGTTGTTTACAGCTGGGTCTGCATGCTAAATTAGTTGCCCAGTTTGTAAAATCACTCCATCAGATCTGAAAGAGGAAAGACAGCACATAGGCCTGGGCCTTTTAGCATGCTAAAGTGAATCTTACAAATGATTAGCATAATAAAAACATGGGCTACTCTTCTTTATCTGGGGAACACCAACTGATCTCACTGAAGAATGACCCTAGAGCTGAATGTTTAACACAGAGTTTTGGTAGGGGGTTTCCTTGCATGTAGGGCTCTGACTGCAAACATCCTGCCTTGCTTTTTCCGGAGGCCCTCCCCTGCCCTGACTACACCCAAGGTCCCTCTCTCACCAGTACAAAAGTAAAATGAGTAAATGACCAATAGCATGGCTTGAAAATGTGTAACCATGCCCGACTTCCAATTTTTAAAGCAGAAATAGGTTCTGTGTCTTGGGAGTTAGGACTGCAGGAGAATCCTCCATTCTTTCCTGCTGTTCCGGAGCTGAAAGCCAGTTGTAGCTTCCCCACCCCTGGTGCCTCCCATCTCCCCAGAAGTGAGCTCACCGCGTGCCGCTGGTGGGCCGCCTGTCACGGGGTGCTGGGAGCGGGGGCTGCCGGAGGGCCAGCCTCACGCAGCCTGCTGCGGTGAATGGTGGCTGGCATGAAAATTCAGTACTGATGGCAGGACAAATACTCTCGTCATCATCACTATGCTCACAATCGAAGAAAAAATAGGGATATTAAAGAAAACATGTCTCTCAAACTGATAATTTTGTTTTCCTCTCAGAAGTCCCTTTAGTATGTTGTTCTTGGTAAGCAAGATAGCTGGGTGAATGCGAAAGGCTTATGCCTCTGGGACGTTGCGAGGGGCTACCCGGGAGAGCTGTGCAAGGGCCACGCTTGCCTCTCCCTCCAGCTGAAGCTTAGAGAAACTTTGCACCCGGCCTTGTTGGGTAACCCGGAGATATGCAACAGTCTCCATCTTCCAAACTAAACACTCGGTCCGAGTTATTAACTCCAAGTAAAAAAATGCCCTGGGGAACGCAAAGCAAAAGCAAACAACAAAAGATGTAAACACTTCCATCTTAGACTTCTCAGCTTCCAGAACTGTGAAAAAAAAGTTTGTTGTTTAAGCCACTCAGTCTGTGGATTCTACCGTAACGGCCCGAACTAGGAGAGCTAAAGGAGGGATGTGGCCGTGGGGGTGGCCTACACGGTCTTCAGTTCCTTTTCACCCTGGAGTCTATGGCCTTTAATTAAACCTTACAGACTCTTTGTTGGGTGCTGCACGACGTCAAGGAGACACGGGTGTTTTATCAGTGCTTCTGTGATTCTCAGTGCTACCGAAGGTTGCCAGGTGTCCTTCATAAAGTGCCCAGGCATGGCAATGGGGTAGACAGTGATAATAATGGGTCTGTGGGGCATAATAAGAACCATATGTGACAAGCCCTTGGAATTTTGATAGAAACTGCATTGAATCTAGATCACTTTGGGTAGTATGGACATTTAAACACTGTTCTTCCAATCCCAGAGGTGAACTTCTGGATCATATGGTAGTTCTGTTTTTGTTTTTTTTTTTTTGAGGAATCTCTGTACTGTTCTCCACAGTGGCTGCACCAAATTATTTCCCACTAGCAGTGCATGAGGGTTCCCTTTTCTCCCTGTTATCTCTTATCTTTCTCACCAACACTTGTTATCTCTTATCTTTTTTATAACAGTCATTCTAACAGGCGTGAGGTGATAGCTCCTTGTGATACACATTTGCTGATGATTGGTGACGTTGAGCACCTTTTCATTTGTGTTTTGGCCATCTACAATATAATGAATCATAAGAAATACATATTTGGTCATTCATATGACCAAATACATATTTCCCAGGTATAGTTGGTCTTCATCCACAGCTCCTGAAAACACTGCAGCATCTTAAAGGTGAAAGGGATTTTTGCCATGTTAAAGAGAGACTTCTGGACCCCCAAGGGCAGGGGCTGGAGGTTGACTCAGCCAATGGCCAATGATTTAGTCAGTCATGACTGTGCAGTGAAGCCTCACAAAACCCCTGAGAAAGAGCTCACTGCTCTCTGGGATCCTGCTTCTCTGTCAGAGAGCTCCTATGCTTGGGGAACCAGACGCCTCCACATGCCATCCAGCCAGGCCCCAGGCTCCAAAAGGACAGAAGCTCCTTTAATTGGGACCTTGCCCTGTGTATCTCTTATCTGGCTGCTAACTTATATCGTGCATTAAACTGGTAAACATAAGTGTTTTCATAAGTTCTGTAAGCCCCTCTAGCAATTAATCAAACCTAAGGGGAGGTCATTGGAACCTCTAATCTGTATCCAGTAGGTCAGAAGCACAGGTAACTGCCTGAAGCTTGTGACTAGTGTTGGGAGCTGGGGGTGGAGGGCAGTCTTGAAGGACAGAGTAGCAGATAGCATCCGAATTGACTTGAATTCTCAGACCCACTTGTGGTGTTTAAGAATTGCTTGTTGTTGTGTATGGGAAGACCCACCACACACACACACACACACACACACATGCACACACATACTGAATCGGGTTTGGGAACACAAAAGGAGTTATTCTATTGTTATATTGTGTACTATTACTGCAGTGTAATATACAATTATTGTTGTATATGAAAAAAATGCCACACCATTTCTGTCTTCTTTTGAATTATGTCTATTTAGATCCTCTGCCTAAATGTTAATATGATTGTTTTTTTTCCTATTGTTGTTGTATGAGATCTTTATATATTTTGGATATTAACCCCTTATCAGATATATTATTTGCAATTATTTAGTCCCCTTCCATACGCTACCTTTTCATTTCATTGTGTTGATGTTCATTTTAGGTTGATGTAGTTTCACTTGTTTGTATTGGTTTTTGTTGCCTCTCCTTTTGGTCTCAAATCCAAAAACCCTTTGCTAAAACTGATGGCCAAGAGCTTACCCCTTACGTTTTTTCCAAGGAGTTTCATGATTCCAGGTTTTACATTCAAATTTTTAATCCCATTTTGAGTTGATTTTTGTTAAGATATCATTCCGATTTCATTCTTTGTGTGTGGCTGTCCAGTTTTCCCAGCACCATTTATTGACGTGATTATCTTCTCTCCATTGCATATTCTTGGCTCCTTTGTCACAAATTGACTGTACATATGTGGGTTTATTTCTGAGCTCTCTATTCTGTTCCATAGATCTGGGTGTCTGTTTTTAATGCCAACACCTTACTGTTTTCATAACTGTAGCTTTGTGATATAGTTTGAAATCTGGAAGCATAGTGCCTCCAGCTTTATTCTTACTGCTCAACATTACTTTTGCTATTTGGGGTCTTTTGTGGTTCTATACAAATTTTAGAATTGTTCTATTTCTGTGAAAAATGTCATTGGAACTTAGATGGGATGAAATCTATAGATCCTTTTGGATAGTATGGACATTTTAACAATATTCTTCCAATCAAATATCATGGAATATCCATTTATTTGTGTCACGCTCAGTTTATGTCATCAGTGTCTTACAGTTTCAGCATACAGTAAAATCCTTAGTAAAATATATTCCTAGGTATTTTATTCTTTTTGGTGCAAATGTAAGTGGAATTGTTTCCTCAATTTTTATTCTGGCTATTTCAGTATTAGTGTATAAATATACAACTGATTTTTGTGTATCAATTTTTGTATCCTGTGATTTTATATTTGTTATTCTAATAGTTTTTTGGTGGATTCTTTAGGGTTTTCTATAGTAATAGCATTTCATCTGCAAATAGAGACTGTTTTACTTCTTTGAATCGGATTTCTTTTCTTGCCTAGTTTAAAAGGCTAGGATTTCTCATACATATTGAATATATGCTAGAATAAAAGTACAGTGAGCATCCTTGTCTTCCTAATCATGGAAGAAAAGCTTTTAACTTTTTACCATTGAGTATATGTTAGCTTTAGACTTGCAATTTATAGCCTTCATTATGTTGAGGTATGTTCCCTCTGTAACCACTTTGTTGAGAGTTTTTATTATAAATGGATGTCAAATACTGTTTTCTGCATTGATTGAGGTTGATGATATCATTTATATTTTCATTTTGTTAATATGGTATATCACATTGATTTGTGGATATTGAACCATCCTTGCATCCCTGGACTAAATTCCATTTAATCATGTTGTGTAATCCTTTTAATGTATTCTTGAGTTCATTTTACTAATATTTTGTTGAGGATTTTGCATGTATTTTGATCTGGGATATTGGCCTGTAATTTTCATTTCTTGTGGTATATGATTTTGGTATCAGGGTAATTCTGGCCTCATCAAATTAATTCAGAAGTGTTCTCCTATTTTGGGGGGAAGAATTTGAGAAGATTGTTATGAGTTATTTTTAAATGTTTGAAAGAATACACCAGTGAAGCCATCTGGTCTTGGAATTTTGTTGGTTGGGAGGTGTTTGGTAACTGATGCATCTACTTACTAGTAATTGTTCTATTCATATTTTCTATTTTTTCATGATTCAGTCTTGGTAGGTGTTATTTTTAGGAACTTACATGTTTCTTTTAGGTCGTCAATTTGTTGGCATATAATCAATGTAGTCTCTTACGATCCTTATGATTCCAGTCACCCCTGAGGTGCATAGTAAATTAGAAGCTGACCTGCAGGCGCAGCTTTTGAAGCATGCAGATAGACTCCTTTTAGGGAAAGAATGGGGAAATGGAATTTCTGTCAGCTCCCTCTATGCTAAGCCCCAGTGGGAAATAGCCAGCTAAAAACTGCCTCTTTGCTACAGTCCTGTTGGACTCCTGAATGGAAGCCCTGGTGCTGTCAGAGCCGAGTGACTGGGAACCTGTCTCCCATCAGCCACAAAAGCTGAGGTACGGATGTGTACAAGTTACTTCTAGGGAGATACTGGGAGTGGGCTTGAGGGAGAGGGTAGGGTTGGTGTCCACTGGCTTCGCTGGTATTTGGGGAGGAATCACAGCCCCTAGATGCATGCTAAATTATAAGTCTGGCCCTCAGGCAGCAATTTTTATTCTTTTTATTGAAAAATAATCAATATACAATCTTGTATCCTTTTCAAGTGTACAACATAGCAATTTGATACCATTTGTGTCTATATAAAGTTGTTAAAATATTATCCACTATATTCCCTATGCTAAATGTTATATCCCTATGTTTTATTTATTTTAACTGGGGATTTGTACTTTTTAATCCTCTTTACCTAATTTGTATATCCCCTACACCCACCTCCCCTCTGACAACCATAAGTTTATTTGCTGTGTCCATCAGCCTGTTTGGTTTTTTCCTTTTTTTTTTTTTTTGTAGATTTCACATATAAGTAAAATCATACAGTATTTGTCTTTTCCTGTCTAACTTCCTTCACTTAGCATAACACCAACTAGGTCCATCCATGCTGTCACAAATGGCAAGATTTCATTCTTTTTTATAGCTGAGTAATATTCCATTATATATATATATATATATATATATATATATATATATATATACATCCCCATTTTCTTTATACATTCATCTATCAATGGACACTAAGGTTGCCTCTGTATCTGGGCTATTGAAAATAATGCTATGATAAGTATAGGGGTGCCTATGATTTTTTGAATTAGTGTTTTCATTTTCTTTGGATAAATGCCTAGAAGTGAAATTTCTAGACCATGATGTGTTCTATTTTTAATGTTTGGGGGAACATCTATACTGGGTGCACCAACTTACATTTCCACCAATAGTGCACAAGAATTCTCTTTTCTCATCCTCCTAACACTGGTTATTTATTATCTTTTTGAAAATAGCCATTCTGACAGGTGTGAGGTGATATCTCATTGTGTATTGATTTGCACTTCCCAGATGGCTAATGATGTTGAGCATTTCTTCATGTGCCTGTTGGCCATCTGTATGTCTTCCTTGGAAAAAATGTCTCTTCAGATCCTCTGCCCATTTTTAATTAGATTGTTTATTGATACTGAATTATATGAGTTCTTTATATATTTTGGATTTTAACCCTTTATCAGATATATTTTTGCAAATATATTCTCCCATACAGTAGGTGGCCTTTTCATTTTGTTGATAGCTTCTTTTGCTGTGCAAATGCTTTTTAGTTTAATGTAGTCCCAACACTTTATTTTTGCTTTTGCTATCCTTGCCTAAGAAGACAGACCAAAAAAGTATTGCTAGGACTGATGTCAAAGAGCTTACTGCCTATGTTTTCTTCTAGGAGTTTTATGGTTTCATGTCTCACATTTAGGTCTTTTTTCCATTTTTAGTCTATTTCTGTATATTTCCCTTCTTTGTCTCATTTAACACCTTTGGTTTTAAAGTATATTTTGTCTACTATAAGTATTGCTACCCTAGCTTTCTTTTCATTTCATTTCTATGGAGTATCTTCTCCATCCTTTCACTTTCAGTTTGTGTCCTTAAATCTAAAGTGAGTCCCTTGTAGGCAGCTGTTAGATGGTCTTTTATAAATCCATTCAGCCACACTATGTGTTTTCATTGTTTAGTCTATTTATATTTAAAGCAATTATTGATAGGTATGTATTTCCATTTTGTTAACTGTTTTGTTGTTTTTCTAATTCTCTGTTCCTTCTTCTGTTGCTCTCTTCCCTTATGATTTGGCAACTTTCTTTAGTGTTGTGTTTGGATTCTTTTCTGTTTATTTTGTGTGTATCTATTCTAGGTTTTTAGTTTGTGGTTACCACAAGGCTTATATATAACAACCTATGTATATAGCAGTCTATTTTATGTTGGTGGTCACTTATGTTCTCATGCATTTTAAAAGCAATATATTTTTACACCCACGCCCATGTGTTTTGCAAATATGTGTTTGCACACACATTTTTTTGATTTTTAACATTCTCATTTTCCCCCTTCATCTATTTCACCCATCCCCCAACTCTCTTCCCCTATGGCAACCATGAGTCTGTTCACTGTGTCTGAGTCTACTTCTGTTTTGTTTGTTTGTGTTGTTTTTAGATGCCACATGTAACTGAAATTATATAGTATTTGTCTTCCTCTGTTTGACTTATTTAGCTTAATACCCTCTAGGTCCATCCTCGGCCACAAATGGCAAGATTTCATACTTTTTATGGCTGAGTAATATTCCATTATATATGTGCCACATCTTTTTTACCCATTCATCTATCAAAGGATATTTAGGTTTCTTCCATATTTTGGCTATTGTAAATAATGCTGTAATGAATATAGGGGTGCATCTGTCTTTTCAAATGAGTGATTTTGCTTTCTTCAGGTAAATTCTCAAATGTGGAATTGCTGAGTCATACAATATTTCTATTGTTCATTTTTAAAGAAACCTCCATACTACTTTCCATAGTAGATATACCAATTGACAATCTTACCAATGATACATGAGGTTCCCTTTTCTCCACATCCTCACCAACACTTGTTATTTCTTGTCTTGTTGATATTAACCATTCTGACTGGTGTGAGGTGATAACTCATTGTGGTTTTGATTTTCATTTCCCCAGTGGTTAGTAATGTTGAGCATCTTTTTATATGTTTGCTGGCCATCTGTATGCCTTCTTTGGAAAAATGTCTACTCAGGTCTTCTTCCCATTTTTGAATAGTATTATTATTATTATTATTTGGTGTTGAGTTGTATGAGTTTTTTTATTTTGCTATTAATTAATGTACAATTACATGACCAACATTATGGTTACTAGACTCTCCCTATTATCAAGCCCCCACCACATACCCCTTTGCAGTCACTGTCCATCAGCATAGTAAGATGCTGTAGAATCATTACTTGTCTTCTCTGTGTTATACTGCCTTCCCCGCATGCCCACACGCCCGGCTACATTGTGTGTGCTAATTGTAATAGCGCTTTTTTCCCCCTTATCCCTCCCTTCCCACCCATCTTCCCCAGTCCCTTTTCCTTCAGTAACTGTTAGTCCATTCTTGGGTTCTGTGAATCTGATGCTGTTTTCTTCCTTCAGTCTTTTCTTTGTTCTTATACTCCACAGATAAGTGAAATCATCTGATACTTGTCTTTCTCTGCCTGGCTTATTTCACTGAGCATAATATCCTCTAGCTCCATCCATGTTGTTGCAAATGGTAGGATTTGTTTTCTTCTTATGGCTGAATAATATTCCATTGTGTATATGTACCACCTCTTCTTTATCCATTCATCTACTGATGGACACTTAAGTTGCTTCCATTTCCTGGCTGTTGTAAATAGTGCTGCGATAAACATAGGGGTGCATATGTCTCTTTTTCAAACTGGGCTACTGCATTCTTAGGGTAAATTCCTAGGAGTGGAATTCCTGGGTCAAATGTATTTCTATTTTGAGTTCTTTCAGGGACCTCCATACTGCTTTCCATAAGGTGGAACTAATTTGTATTCCCACCAGCAGTGTAGGAGGGTTCCCCTTTCTCCACATCCTCGCCAACATTTGTTGTTGTTTGTCTTTTGGATGGAGGCCATCCTAACTGGTGTGAGGTGATATCTCATTGTGGTTTTAATTTGCATTTCTCTGATGATTAGTGATGTGGAGCATCTTTTCATGTGCCTGTTGGCCATCTGAATTTCTTCTTTGGAGACTGTTCAGCTCCTCTGCCCATTTTTTAATTGGCATATTTGCTTTTTGTTTGTTGAGGTGGGTCAGCTCTTTATATAATTTGGATGTCAACCCCTTATCTGATATGTCATTTATGAATATATTCTCCCATACTGTAGGATGTCTTTTTGTTCTACTGATGGTGTCCTTTGCTGTACAGAAGCTTTTTAGTTTGATATAGTCCCACTTGTTCATTTTTGCTTTTGTTTCCCTTGCCCAGGGACATATGTTCATGAAGAAGTTGCTCATATTTATGTCCAAGAGATTTTTGCCTACATTTTTTTCTAAGAGTTTTATGGTTTCATGACTTACATTCAGGTCTTTCATCCATTTTGAGTTTACATTTGTGTATGGGATTAGACAATAATCCAGTTTCATTCCCTTATATGTAGCTGTCCAGTTTTGCCAACACCAGCTGTTGAAGAGGCTGTCATTTCCCCACTGTATATCCATGGCTCCTTTGTCGTATATTAATTGACCATATATGCTTAGGTTTATATCTGGGTTCTCTAGTCTGTTCCATTGGTTTATGGGTCTGTTCTTGTGCCATTACCAAATTGTCTTGATTACTGTGGCTTTGTAGTAGAGTCTGTGTATGTCTTTGGGTATGAAGTGAGTCTCTTGTAGGCAGCATATAGATGAGTCTTGTTTTTTTATCCATTCAGTGACTCTACGTCTTTTGATTGGCGCATTCAGACCATTTACATTTAGGGTGATTATCGATAGGTATGTACTTATTGCCATTGCTGGCTTTAGATTCGTGGTTACCAAGGGTTCAAGGGTTGCTTCTTTACAATCTAACAATCTAACTTAACTTTCTTGTTAAGTTATTGTAAACACAGTCTGATGTTTCTTTCTTTCTCTCCCTTCTTATTCCTCCTCCTCCATTCTTTCTATAATAGGTGTTTTATTCTTTGCCTTTAGTTAGTATTTGGATGGTCTGCTTTCTTTGCTATGATTTTATTTTCTCTGGTGACATCTTTTTAGCCTTAGGTGTGCTTCCATCTAGAGCAGTCCATTTAAGATATCCTGTAGTGGTGGTTTATGAGAGGCAAACTCTCTCAACTTTCGTTTGTCTGGAAATTGTTTAATCCCTCCATCATATTTAAAGGATAATCGTGCTGGATACAATATTCTTGGTTCGAGGCCCTTCTGTTTCATAACGTTAAATATATCATGCCATTCTCTTCTCGCCTGTAAGGTTTCTGTTGAGAAGTCTGATGATAGTCTGATGGGTTTTCCTTTGTAGGTGATCTTTTTTCTCTCTCTAGCTGCCTTTATTACCCTGTCTTTATCTTTGATCTTTGCCATCTTAATTATTATGTGTCTTGGTGTTGTCTTCCTTGGGTCCCTTGTGTTGGGAGATCTATGAGCTTCGGTGGACTGTGAGACTACTTCCTTCCCCAGCGAGGGAAAGTTTTCAGCAATTATTTCTTCAAAGACACTTTCTATCCCTTTTTCTCTCTCTTCTTCCTCTGGTACTCCTATAATGCGAATATTGTTCCGTTTGGATTGGTCACACAGTTCTCTTAATATTCTTTCATTCCTAGAAATCCTTTTATCTCTCTCTGCCTCAGCTGCTCTGTACTCCTGTTCTCTATTTTCTATTCCATTAACAGTCTCTTGCATCTCATCCATTCTGCTGTTAAGCCCGTCGATCGCTTGTCTGATTTCTGTATTGTCTTTCCTCAGTTCCCTCACTTCCTCCCTCAGCTCTTGCACATTTCTCTGTAGGTCCATCAGCATGGTTATGACTTTTATTCTGAATTCTTTTTCAGGAAGACTGTGCATTTCCATCCCTTCAGACTCCCTCTCTGGGCTTGTCTGGTTGATTTTGGTCTGAACCATATTCCTCTGTCTTTTCATGGCTACAGAATTGGTCACTGATAGTTGCCACGTATGTCAGCTGGGCTCTTTAAGATTTTAAAAAGGGAAGAAAAAAAAGAGAAAAAAAAAGAAAAAAAAGAAGAAAGAAAGAAAGAAAGAAAAGAAAAAACAAAAACAAAATAAGAAAAACAAAAAAAATTGCCCACTGGACGTAGATTCTGTGGGAATGCTGTAGGTGGCGCTATTGCCCCACTATTCCACATCTGTGACTGCGCCGCTCTGCAGGGCCCTTTATCGCTCTGGCAGGGGTGGGAACGACTAGGAGGCTGTTGATCTCAGTGAGAAGTGTAAGTATGGTTACGCTTCCTCAGTCACCAGCTAAGGCGTCTGAAACTCCCGAGGACTCCCAGCCTGCTGGGCTGAGTGTGCTGGGGCGATCCGGCTCCTCCGCTGGGCTCCTGTCTCTTTAAGACCGCTAAGGAAAGCGCGCTTTTTTTTTTCCTTCCCGGCAGCTGGCTGCAAGCACCCTGGCGCGTTCCCCGCTCAGATCCTGCCCCTCTGTCTCTCCAATCTCCGCTGCACTGCGCAATGTGGGTCAGCGCTCCCCGTGCAGATCACCAGGGCTGGCTACTTCTCGGGGTGCACTTCCACTCCCTCCCGGCTCTGAATCCTCTCCTCCCGCTGGTGCGCTGGGGTGGGGGAGGGCTCGGGTCCCACCAGGTCGCGGCTCCGTATCTTACCCGCCTCTTGGGGTGCCGAGTCCTCTCGGGTGTAGCTGCACGCTGTGCGCTTTTCTGTGTATTCTCGTCTCTCTTTTAGGAATAGATGTATTTGCTGTGTTTTCGTAGTTAAATATAATGTTGGGAGGAGATTTCTGCCGCCCTGCTCACACCGCCATCTTCCCGGAAGTCCGTCGTTACCCTGTATCTTAATGTCTGCTCTGTTCGTGAGGTCTGTATGCAGTCTGGCGCAGCCTTCTTTCCTGCTGCTGTTTTAGGGTTAGTTGTATTAACTATATTTTAACACTATCTGTGGTTTTGGGAGGAGTTCTCTGTGTCACCTCTCACACCACCATCTTGAATAAACAGCTCTTGTATGAGTTCTTTATATATTTTGGATATTAGTCCCTTATCATACATACCATTTGCAAATATATTCTCCCATATAGTAGGTTGCTTTTTCATTTTGTTGATAGTTTCCTTTCCTGTGCAGAAGCTTTTTAGTTTTATGTAGGTCCACTTGTTTATTTTTTGCTTTTGTTTCCCTTGCCTGGGGAGACATATCCAGAAAGAAATTACTAATGCTAATGATCTGGAATTTACTATGTTTCCTTCTTGGAGTTTTATGGTATCAGGTCTTATATTTAGGTCTTTAATCCATTTTGAGTTTATTTTTGGTATAGTGTAAGACTGTGATCTGGTTTCATTCTTATGCACGTAGCTGTCCAGTTTTCCCAACACTATTTGTAGAGACTGTCTTTTCCCCATTGTATAGTCTTGCCTCCTTTATCAAATATTGATTGGCCATATTAGCATGGGTTTATTTCTGGGCTTTCTGTTCTGTTTCACTGATCTATGTCTGTTCTTCTGTCAATACTATTTTGACTACTGTAGATTTGTAAAAAGTTTGAAATCAGGGTAGATGCTACCCCTAGCTTTGTTCCTTCTCAAGATTGCTTTGGCTATTCGGGGTCTTTTGTGGATCTATGCAAACTAGTATTATTTGCTCTAGTTCATTGAAAAGTGCCATTGGTATTTTGATGGAGATTGCATTGGATCTGTTAGTAGCTTTGGACAGTATGGCCATTTTAACAATATTAATTCTTCCTATCCATGAGCATGGAATAGCATTCCATTCATCTGTGTCTTCAGTTTTTTCATCAGTGTCTTACAATTTTCAGAGTACATGTCTTTCATATCCTTGGTTAAATTTATTCCTAGGTATTTTATTCTTTTTGGTGCCACTGTAAGCAGTATTGATTTCTTAATTTCTCTTTCTGTTAGTTCACTATTTGTATATAGAAATGCAATAGATTTTTGTATACTGATTTTGTATCCTGTGACTTTACTGAATTAACTTCTTAACTCTAATAGTTTTTTTATAGAATCTTTAGGGTTTTCTATATATAATATCATGTCCAACTAGTGGCAATTTTACTTCTTCCTTACCAAGTTGAATACCTTTTATTTCTTTTTATTATCTGATTGCTATGTAATAGCAATGTTGCAGTACTATGTTGAATAAAAGCAATGAGAGTGAGCATCCTTGTCTTGTTCCTGATCTTAGAGGAAAAGCTTTCAGCTTTTCACCATTGAGTATGATGTTTAGCTAAGGGTTTGTCATATATGACATTTATTATGTTGCGATATTTTCTTTCTATACCCACCTTATTGAGAGTTTTTATGGATTGATGCTGAATTTTGTCAAATGTTTTTACAGCATCTATTGAGATGACTATATGGTTTTTATCCTTCCTTTTGTTAATGTGGTGTATCACATTGATTTGCAGGTTTTAAACCATACTTGTATCCCTGGAAAAAGTCCCACTTGGTTTTGGTGAATGATCCTTTTAGGGTATTTTTGAATTAATTTTGCTAATATTTTGATGAAGATTTTTGCATCTCAATATGAGAGATATGGGTCTTTAATTATTTTTTTATAGCATCTTTATCTGGTTTTGGTATCAAGGTGATGCTAGCCTCAGATAGAGGAAGCTTTCCTTCCTCTGAAATTTTTTGAAATAGTTTGATAATAGGTATTAACTCTTCTTTAAAAGTTTGATAGAATTCTCCTATGAAGACATCTGATCCTGGACTTGTGTTTGTTGAGATGGTTGTTTTTATTACCACTTCAATTTCATTACTAATAATCAGTCTGTTCAGATTTTCTATTTCTTCTGGGTTCAATCTTGGGAGATTGCATGTTTCTAGGAATTTATCCATTTCCTCGAGGTTGCCCAATTTGTTGTCATATTTTTCATAGTAATCTCATAATTGTTTATATTTCTGTAGTCAACTGTAACTCTTCCTCTTTCATTCCTGACTTTGAGTCCCTTTTTTTTTTGATGAGTATAGCTAACAGTTTATCAGTTTTGTTATCTTTTCAAAGAACCAGCTCTTAGTTTCTTGATCTTTTGTATTATTTTTGTCTCTGTTTCATTTATTTCTGCTGATCTTTATTCCTTCATTTTACTAATTTTTTACATTATATTTTACATTTTTATTTTGTGTATCCAACTTATTTTAGATGTAGTTGATTTTACTACCTTTGTCTTTTAACTTTCCTACTAGCTTTATAAGTGGTTGATCTACTATCTTTAATATATGTTTGCCTTTACCAGCAAGATTTTTAAAAATATGTTTTTAAACTTCTTTATGGTCTTTCTGCTTAAAGAATTCCCTCTAATAATTCTTATAAAAGTTGTTTCAGTGGTGATAAACTCCTTTATCTTTTGCTTGTCCTGGAAACTCTTTAACTCCCCTTTAATTCTTAGTGATAATTGTAACACATAGATTATTTTGGTTGTAAGCTTTTTCCTTTCAACACTTTGAATATATCATTGCCTCTCCCATCCTGCCTGTAAAATTTCTAATGAAAAAAATCAACTGACAGTCTTATGGGGTTCACGTATACATAACTAACTGCCTTTCTCTTGCTGCTTTTAAGATTCTCTCTTTATCTTTAATTTTTAATATTTTAATTATAATGAGTGTAAAAATTGCTTTGGATCTCTTTGGGTTCATCTTGTTGGGACTTTCTCTGATTCCTGGACCTGATGCCTTTTTCCTTCCCTAGTTCAGAGAAGTTTTCACCTATTATTTCTTCAAATAAGTATTCTGCCTTCTGGAGCCCATATAATATAAATTTTAGTATGCTTGAAATTGCCCCAAATATCCTTTCAACTGTCCTCATTTTAAAAATTATTTTTTCATTCTGCTGTTCAATTTGGGTGTTTTTCACTGCTGTCTTCCAGATTAGTCATCTGTTCTTCTGTATCATCTAGTCTATTGATTCCCTCTACTGTATTTTTTCATTTCTGTTGTTGTACAAGAAAGCTGATTGGTACTTTCTCATATTTTCTATCTTTATTGAAATTCTGTGTTCATCAAGTCTCCTCCTGAGTCCAGTAAGCAATCTTTATGACCATTACTTTGAGCTCTTCATTGGGTAGCTTGTTATCTCTGTTTCACTAATTCTTTTTCTGAAGTTCTGTCTTGTTCTTTTGCTTGGAACATATTTGTCTCATTTTTCTGTGTTCATTTCTATGTATTAGGTAGCTCAGCTACATCTCTTGATCTTGAAGGAGTAGCCTTATCCAGGAGGTGTCCTTTGAAATCCAGAAGCAGAAGCCCCTGGTTTACCAGAGCCAGGTGCTCCAGGAGTGTCCAGTGTCCTGCATGCGTCCTCCTGTTGTGGGGGAGCCATAACTATGCAGGTGCATTGGTGGGCAGGGCTGGCCCCTAGCCTGACTGGTTGTGAGGCTAGGCTTTGACTTCTACAGGCAGGCTAGTGTGTGCAGTTACCAACTTGTTGGCTTTGAGGTTCAGGGTTGTGTGTATGCACAGTGGGTGCAGCCCTGGCATGAGAAGTATAGAGGGAAGAGTCCACAATGGTGCCCACCAGTGCCAGGATTAGCACAAAGAATGAGATAGCAAAGATGGCTGCTCCCAGGATCTCATTTCCTAGAGAGGGGCCCAGCTGCTCCCTGTCTCCCTAGCAGGTGCTCCAAGGTTAGTAAGTGGCTGTCCTTCACCTAAGATCTATGCGCTTTTCAATATGATGTTTTTGTGCTGGTTTCCAGGTTGAGTGAGTCTACGCATAAGCCCTTTGAGAGTGGGTTTTCCTTTCCCTCCTTTTCTGTAGTTTTCCTGGATGTATTCCCTGTTGGTTTTCAAAGCCAGATGTTTGGGGGGCTCATCTCTCCTAGGCAAGATTTAGGGTACTGGGGTAGAGCTCCAATATCTTGTTCCTCAGGGAAAGAAATAAAGTTCCTCAGGAAAGAAATAGAGACTGGGGTACCTGGTGTGGAGCTTTAATATCTTGTTCCTCAGGGAAAAGTTATGTACCTTTGAGATCCCTCCCAACCATGGCACACCATGCCTGGGGTATGGTTTTCTCCTTAGTGAGACTGTATCTCTGCCACTTCTATCCATTTCAGTGCTGTCCCTTGCTGTGAAATCTCTGTTCATCCAGTTTCTAGGACCTCTTCAGAGGGAATTATTCCCTATGTAGTTATAGATTTGCCGTGTGTTGGGTGAGTACAAGGTATTACTACACCAATATCTTGAAGCCTCACTCCAAGCAACAGCTTTAAAGTATCCAAATAAAGACCAGTAGATGGGTATCTTTTGCCTGCTCCCTCTGCACTAACCCTGAGGTGATAGCTGAAGTCAGTGCTTGTGCCTGTTAATAACTGCGTCCCTTTGTTTGCTATGCTCCTGTGGGTCTGTAGATGTGGGGCCCAAACCCTTCATTCATCAAGAAACTTGATTTGCGGATTCCCTCGTGATTGTATGGTGCTATGCTGTAAGTGGGGTTCATGGCAAGAGAGTGTCCCAGCCTTTCCTGCTCACTTCCAAATGAGTATTTTCTTATACCGCCAATGTGTTAGTCACACAGCTAGTTCCTGGATTTCTTTCAGAGGGAAATGCTCCAGGTGTAGCTGTTCACCTGGTGTGTCCACGGAAGGAGGCAAGTTCAGGGGCCTTCTATGTCACCATCTTTAACAGTTGCCTCAGAACTTTGTGAACTATGTTGTCAGTGTTTCCTTAGGAGGGGGAGATCTGAGCATGGCTGAGGAAAAGGGGAGGAATAGCCAGAGAGGAAAAGATTTATGATAAAAGAGGGCACACTGGTGGAGCCAGGTTTCAAGATGACCAATATAAACTCAAGATAACAGGGAAAGGGCTTAGCCCTGGATGTAGCCGGAGGGATGTGACTCCTCCCTTTGAGATGGGAGGGAGGACAGAAGGATGGGAAAAACTAGACAATGTGAGGGATGTACTGGGAAGCTGAGAAAACACACTTCTGAGGGACTGTATTTTCTTGGTAAATTTGGAGGAACAACTAACTACTGCGTGTGAAAGAAAAGGTGTCTTAAAACTGAGGAAAGTGAAAAAGAGCTGGAGCTATGTGTGGCCACTGGAAAGGGGGCTTGAGTTTAAGATTGACCAGAAAATGACCTGGAATCCCACCAAATACTCTTATTTCTGACATGCAATGGGCCTTTCTGGTGAATATTAGAAACAAAAATCATTCTTCTACATAATATCTATTAAGGCTTTTTTGTGGAATGTCTGGCACAGTGCTAAGCATTTAGATGAATAGTTTTATTTGATCCTCTGTACAGCCTTGGAGGTAGGATGACCATCCCCATGTTACAGATGAGGAAGGACAGAAAGAAAGGCAGATGGAGTAGAACCCTTGACTGGCCAGCTATCCTAGTTGTGTTCATTGGACAGTTTAATCTCTTGAAGCCTTAGATTCCTCTTGGGGGACAGGGATAAGGGCCACTACTTTATAAGATTATTAGGAATATCAGATGAGATAACATGGATAAAAGAGCCTAATCCATACTGGGTGTTTGATTTTTTTTAAACCATCATAGAGTATGGACTGTGGCTGAGCCGACAATTTGATTCAAAATCATTGTGATGTGAGTTTGTGTTCCCTCCCCAAAGGAAGGTGGGGCCTTGCACCACCAAAGTGTGAACTTCTGCCACGCAGGTACCCAAAGTGTGGGACACAGCCTGGTGTGTGAAAAGGGGTGAGGGAGCAAGAGCAGTAAGATTTGGCTCAAGCTGGGGTCCAGCAAAGGCTTCACCTTCAAACACACTGTGCAGGCCCCGGAAACCTCCCCACTAGCTGTGGCCCACATACTACCAGCTTGTGCCTCAGAGAACTGACGTTTAAAGATCCTAGATTCTGTTTATCTGTTTCTTGCTTATTTGCAACTTTGGAAAAGTCAGTGGGCCAGCAGAACTGAACAAGGGCCAGCATCTCAGAGATGATGCTACAATAGGTTGCCTGAACTGTGCCGAGTTCTGACAATTCTTGGATTTTTCTTGCATAAAAAATTCCTACTAGTACAGTGAGCAAGTGGCAAGGGCCACAGTAAGATGGCCATGCAGCAAGGAACAGAGACCTGGGCGCTCCAAGTGGCAAGAGATGCAAGTGTGTTTGTGAAGATGTTGATTAATGCACGGCTTGTCCCCTGCGCGGAGCAGACCAGGATGACACCGCTTTTCTGCAGGTGTGCTGAGAGATGGGCATCCTGGGAGAGACAGGTTTTGGCCACATCCAAGGGGGATGGGAGAGAAGGCTTGAGCTCAGTCTCCTAAATGCCCCGGGAATGACTCACAGATGATCCCCAAGAGGTTCTAAATGGCTTTTCCAGGCCAAAGCTGGAAATCCTGAGATCTCTCTGACCCCAAAGAAACACACACAGCCTTATTGTTGTGGCTGAAATACTGCTCCTATTTACTGAACAGGCAGGACCTAATGCATCTGCAGGGACACGGCGTCCACAGTCCTCTGAGCACTGGATGTACATTGCCCTTAGGCTGGTCATTCCCTTGGGTGGGAAAAAAAACTCCTTTAATGAAATGTCTCCAGGAAGAATAAACTAGAGGATGTCCCATACTATGAAGAATACAGCTGATAAAGGGGTGGCAGAAGCTGGGAAGTGAGGTGCCCTTGAGTAAAAGCTCCCATTCTACCCAGTCCTGGGCACAGCCTTTTCCCCTTGAGTAGCGCTGCCGCCGAGACTCAAGTGACATGAAATCTATCCCCCAGACTGGCTGCCAGAGCAAGGAGGATATGGTTTGCCTAAAAGCAACAGAATGGAAATCTGACAGTGTAACTGCCATGCTCAATAGGAAGGAGAGCATAGTTGGGCCCAGACACCCTGGGACAGCAGGGAAGGCGAACTTGTTGGTTTGGAGACCGATCATGAGAAGAAAACCAAGAGACAGCCACTCAGCGAACTTCTTAACACCACAACCGGGACTTGATCAGAGGTGCCTAAGTCAAGGGCTCAAGAGCTGCTACGGTGAAAAGATCACTGTTTTTACCTGAAGTACTAGCTTTAAAGGCCTCTTTCCAAAGAGGGTGAAGTGCCCTGATCATATATGGGACCTGACACAATGACAAGCGGGCTGATGTGGGAACTAATAATACTTCCAGGGCGTGGGCAGCCCTGGTGGGTGGAAAGTGTCTGCATAATGCAGCAGAGATTGGAATGCCTGGAGCCATGTCTGATGGTAGCAGAACCATGTCTGCTATTTTCACCATAAGCATCTTTGCCACATAATTAATTGGCTGTAAGTCTGTGTTGCCGTAAAAGAAAAGAAAGAAAATAATCTTAATTTTTTTCATGTCTTATTACATCGTTTTTTAGGTCCCTCTTTTACTTTTTTATTTTAAAAGAGATACTCATTTTCCAAACACTAAGACACATATTTGTAACTGAGCTTGGTGTTGCACTGGGGAAGCCTTCTACACAGTCATCCGTTCTTGGAATACAGTCACATGCCCGTTGACAGAGATGCCAAAGTTCTGTGGGAAATGTGGAAGACATGCTAATGCTGTAATGCATTTGCAGCCGAGCTTTGTTATCATTGTGACTGGTAAGTTATCGCATTCCCATATAGTACAGTTTTCAGTCGGGCTTTCCACTCTCTGAGTTCACATTTCCAGTAAGTTTCATTACCATATTTTCTGTCAAGTCAACAGACATAGTTCCTGCCATTCACTATTTTAAGACCACCATGTCTACTCATCACTATATATACCCCATCATGAAGGCTAAGATTAATGCAATATAAAAATGGGAAGTTTGTCAATGAAGAAATAAAATACTATTGGCTGACAGTGTGGTTTCATCTTTTACAGTAAAACTGCCTTGTCCTGAAAATGAGGCAAAGATGTTTACAGTGAAACTACCTGGAGCTTCCTGGGACAAGCCTTTTGGAAGCCTGGATAGAAATGAGGGCAGGTTACCTGATCTCAACAGGTAAGGAGGTGTCTTTACAGAACAGAAGTTCACATCATAGTGGGTCGTCTCACCTGGAATTTGGAAAAGTCAGAAGCAACTGCTGAGCAGAGAGTAAGTTAGAATTTAGCAGTGGCTGAGATATTGTGCAGGCTTTTCCAGTTTATGAATGTGGCTTGATGAAATACGATGGGCCCATAAAGGCAATTCCCTTTCAGATTAAAGTGACCCATGGGCATTCTCTAGCTGGTGTTGGAAATCTAGTATAATTCATCTTGTTTAACCTTCTGCTGCCCCACTCAATTCCCTTACCTGTGATGAGCTCATTATGTCCTAATATGCCTCAGCTGTCAGGAGGAAAGGCTGGCGGGGGTAGGAATGCCCCGCACGTGTCTGCTTATAAGCATTCAAGGGTGCTTTGCAAGGCTGCCATTCTCCTTCCAAAGAGCTGGAAAATGAGACACCAGAAAGTTCCATGACTTGCTTGAGATCATTCCTCAAAACTAGTGGTTGTCCTGGAGCTCAGAGCTGAGGGCACACTGCCTCTCTTCTTGAAATAAAAGCTGAACCTCTTGTGCTGTTGTACATCTACAAATTCTAAAATGTCCTTCCCCACTAAGTGCATTTTCCAGGCTGTTCTGGAAGCTGAGGTCAGGCCCCAGGCAAGCAAATGGTACTCCAGAATCCTACTGCCTCCGGACTTCCATGCACCGGCGTGGGACCAGGCCAACAAGGGGCAGGACAGGAAGCCAGCAACCAAGGAGAGAACAAGACTTGCCCTTTAAACCGACTACACGCTACCAAATGCAGAATAAAAATAGTATGTACAAGATTCCTTGAAATATACGCACAGCCAAACCCACCATCACTTTCCACTCCCTGGTAAGAGGTAACGTGCCCCAACAGGTTGGTGGGGCCACTGCCCAGTCCCTGCTACCCCCGCAGGTAGGTGGCCCCTGCAGGCTCCTGCCCCAGGGCGTTGATGTGCGGGATGGCACCGGCCACGGCCGCCAGCTTCTCGCTGAGCTTCTGGTTCACCAGCTCCAGATGGCGGCCGCTCTTCCGTGCCTGCCGCAAAGACCTCTTGACCTTCGCCACCCGGTCCCGGAGCCGTTTGTTCCGCTTCTCCAGAGCGGCCACCTTCTGCTGCAGTTTCTTGACGTGATCCTCCTCCTCAAACAAGGCCTTCTGCACTGAGGAGCACATGAGCTGGGGAAAAACACCAGGGAAAGGTAGGTGAGCTGCAGAACACCTCCCCAGGGATGCCTGCCCGATGCCGCCCAGCACAGACCCTGACACGGCCAATGGCCCCGACCCCGGGATGACGACAATGCTCATGACCCCTCCTTGGCTTCACCTTGTGGACCACGCCCTGACCTCGGAGAAAAGAGAGCCTCTCTTTTGTTTTCTATATTTGGGTAGCTTGGATAATTGAGTCTTACAAAGATATACCATAGTTTGTCTTTTTGCAAGCTTTTCAACTTGGGTACTATTGCTTCCCAGTTGCGGCTGGTGACTCTTTTTTGCTCTTAGTCAGCAGTTTTGCCTATTAAATTCTAATCTGGGCTTACAACATTTTCCAGTAAAGCTCAAGCCTGAGGATCACGGAGTTGGAAGAGAAGTTAGCTCCATGGAGGACCACTGCAGGGTTTCCACTGAAAGGGCTTCGCGTTCATCGAGGATGGAACACTTTCCCTCTGGAAACCTTTCTGCTCATGGTAGGTGGCATGTGAGTGTCAAGATGTGAGGGTCCCTTTTTAAAACTGAGGTGTTTCTTACTGGCTTGCGACGGGGCGGGGGGGGGGGGAAGTGTTCTGATGATTGTCACTCCTATCAAAAATGAAACACCTCCTGTAATCACTAAGTAAAAGACCAAAACCACAAACAAAAAAAAAATGCACAAAAATCTGGAGAGTTGACAGGAAAGGAAATACAAACATCTCTTAAATGTAAGAAAAAGCTCAGTCCTGCTCATAATATAAATGCAAACTGGAGCCATAATGAATTGCTGTTTTTCACAGATTGGTAAGTCACAGACTTAGAATTTGGGGAAACAGGCATTCTCAGTACCTGTGGGTAGACTGTAAACTTCTGTAAAGAGCAATTTGGCTTTATCAAAATGAAAACTACATATGCCCTTTTAAAAAATTTTAGTTGACATGTAATATATTGATTTCAGGTGTATAATATTTATTTGACAATTGTACACTACAAAATGTTCACCATAGTAAGTGTAGTTACCATCGGTCACCATACAAAGTTATTACAAATATTACTGATTATATTCCCTATGCTCTTTTATCCCTGTGACTTATTTGTAACTGAAAGTTTATACCTCTTAAGTCCCTTCACCTATTTCACCCATACCCACATCCCCTCTGGCAACCATCAATTTGTTCTCTGTATTTAGGAGTTTGTTTGTTCACTTGTTTTGTTGTTTAAGATTCCATATATAAGTGAAATCATATGGTATGTGTTTTTCTGACTTCTTTCACTTAGCATAATACCCTCTAGGTTCATCCATATTGTTGCAAATGGCAAGATTTCATCCTTTTTTTGGCTGAGTAATGTTCCATTGTGTATATATACCACATCTTCCTTATTCATTTATTTATTGATAGACACTTAGGCTGCTACCATATTTTGGTTATTATAAATAATGTTGCAATGAACATAAGGGTGAATATGTCTTTTCAAATTAGTGTTTCCTCTTTCTTTGGTAACTACCCAGAAATGGAATTACTGGAACATAACGTTTTTTTTTTTTTGAGGAACCCCCATGCTGTTTTCCAGAGGCCAATTTACATTTCCACCAACATTGTATGAGGTTTCCCTTTCTTCCACATTGTCACCAACATTTGCCATTTCTTGTCTTTTTGATGCCAGATAGTCTGACTGGTGTGAGGTACTATTTCATAGTGGTTTTGATTTGCATTTCTCTGATGACTAGTGATGTGGAGCATCTTTTCATGTATCTGTTGGCCACCTGTATGTTGTCTTTGGAAAAATATCTATTCAGGTCCTCTGCCCTTTATTTAATCACATTATTTGGTTTTTTGGTGTTAAGTTATATGAGTTCATTATATGTTTTGGATATTAGCTCCTTATCAGACATATCATTTGCAAATATCTTCTCCCATTCATTAAGTTGCTGCCCAAGTTTCTTTCTTCTGTTTCCCATATTGCTAAGGCTCATGTCTAAGAGTTTACTGCCTATGCTTTTGTTTTTAGGTCTTATGTTTAGGTTTTTAATCCATTTTGAGTTTTGTATATGGTAGAAGAAAGTTGTTTTTCCAGCACCATTTATTGAGGAGACTGTCTTCAATACAGTCTCTTGTATATAGTCCATTGTATATGTTCTTGCCTCCTTGTCATAGATTAACTGATCATATAACCATGGTTTTATTTCTAGGCTCTCTATTCTTTTCCATTGATCCATGTGTCTGTTTTTGTGCCAGTAACATACTGTTTTGATTATTATAGCTTTGTAATATTTGAAATCCAGGAACATGACACGTCCAGCTTTGTTGTTCTTTCTCCAGATTGCTTTGGCTATTTGTGGTTCCATATCAATTTTAGGATTCTTTGTTCTAGTTCTGTGAAAAATACTATTGGTATTTTGATAGGGATTGCATTAAATTTGTAGATTGCTTTGGGTAGTATGGATATTTTAACAATATTCTTTGAATCCATGAGCATGGTGTATCTTTCCATTTATTTGTATCATTTTCACAGTTTCTTTCCTGAATGCCCTTAGTTTTCAGAGTACAGGTCTTTCACCTCCTTGGTTAGATTTATTCCTAGGTATTTTATTCTTTTCAATGCAATGGTAAATGGGATTGTTTTTTAATTTCTCTGATAGCTTATTAGCATATAGAAATGTGACCAACTTCTGTATATTGATTTGTATCCTGAAACATTACTGAGTTCATTTATTAGTTCTGATAGTTTTTGGTGGACTCTTTAGGGTTTTCTGTGCATAGCATCGTGTCATCTGCAAATAGTGACAGTTTTATTTCTTGTCTGACTGCTGTGGCTAGGACTTCCAGTACTATGTTGAGCAGGAATAGTGAAAGTGGGCATCCTTGTATTGTTCCTGATCTTAGATCAGCATTGACTATATAGCATTAGCTTTGCGACTTCAGTTATGTTGAGGTGTGTTCCTTCTATACCACTTGGAGAGTTTCATCATGAATTGGTGCTGAATTTTGTCAAATGCTTTTTCTGCATCTACTGAGATGATCATATTTTTATCCCTCATTTTGTTAAAGTGATATATCACATTCTTTGATCTGCAGATATTGAACCATGCTGATGTCCCTGAAATAAATCCTACTTGATCATGATGAATTATCCCTTTAACATATTTTTTAATTTGGTCTGATTAAAGATTTCTGCATCTATGTTTATCAGGAATATTTCTCTGCAATTATTTTTGTATTGGTTTTGTTGTGAGAGTAATATGCTGGACTCATAGAATGAAGTTTCCCTCTTCCTTTATTTTTGGAAGAGTTTGAGAAAGACTGGTCCAAATTCTTATTTAAGTGTTTGGTACAATTCACCTGTGAAACCATCTGGTAATAGAATTGTTTTAGGGAGTTTTTCATTACCAATTTGATTTCATTATTAGTAATAGTCTGGTCAGATTTTTATTTCTTCCTGATTCATTCTTGGAAAATGATAGGTTTCTAGGACTTTATCCATTTCTTCTAGGTTGCCCGATTTGTTGGTGTATAATTTTTCATAGTAGACTCTTATCCTTTGTGTTAGTTGCAACTTCCCTCTTTCGTTTCTGATTTTGTTTATTTGAGTCCTCTTTTTCTTCTTGATGAGTCTGGCTAAATGTTTGTCAAGTTTAACTTTTCAAAGAACCAGATCTTAGTTTCCCTGATCTTTCTGTTGTTTTTATTACTTCCTTCTTTCTGACTTTGGGGTTTGTTATTCTTTATCTAGATGTAAGGTTAGGAAGTTTGAGATTTTTGTTGTTTCTCATATTAATGTAAGGCCTGAGTTGCTAAAAGATGCCCTCTTAGACTTGCCTTTGCTGCATTTCAGAGATTTTGGACCATTACACTTGATTTATCTTCAGGTATTTTTTTACTTCCTCTTTGATTTCCACATTGACACAACTTTTTTTTTTTAGTAGTGTAGGATGCCATAAGATGTGTCATTGTGACATGCAGATTATTTCAGAATTGAAAACAATCGAGGCCCAAAGACTCACATAAAACTTCTTCTCTTGGACAGAAGAGTGATTCTTTGACATGCACACCTCAGGGGAAGTATTTAGAAATTAGGTAAATAAAATCTCCACAAATATTAATAACTGAAATCTTTGCATTTGCTTGTATGTGTTCCTGTGTTATAAATGGGAGATACTTTTTGTTTCTACCTCTGGATGGTATTGCTAAAGTTAATTGGTTTAAATACAAGTGCTTGTAAGAACTGGGCATCCCAAAATTTTCAGAAATTAAATTCTGATAGAAACAAACCCAAGTGTTTTTCAATATTAATGCAAATTTGTTTGGTTTAATTAAAACAGATATGTCTTAAAGTTTATCAGCCTTAGAATCAAAACATTTTATTCTGCTTGGGTTTGCTTAAAGATAAATAAGTTGGTGTTATCTGTTAAATCTTTCAAGAAAAAAAAAAAGGCTTGGGAGAATGGCTGACTTTGTCTGATGCCCAGTGAAGTTTTTGTGGGTAATCTAGGCATGGTTGTTGAGAATAAGTAAACTACATAGGACAGTGCACTTTTTAGCAATGATTATGGTATGCATATCTAGATAACTTGTAAATCTTTTTGGCAACTTGAAACCTTAAAGTTTTATGAATTAATTGTAGGGACCAAGGGCAGGCCTCCCCAAGATGTTCCATTGTGACATGCAAATTATTTCAAAGTTGAGATCAAGCCCCAAAAGACTTAGAAAGAAACTTTGACCTCCCACTACCCAACTGCATAAAAAGAATTAGATAGAGGAACTGTTAGGGGGTGGTTGTTTATTTTCCTCGGTTCTTATCCATACCACAACAAAGAGTTAAAGGGCAGAGACAAAGTAGTGAAGCAGAGTAAAACTTTTATTTAAAGTTATGCACTTAGAGAGAAAGTGCAGGTGCCCTGAAAGGGTGAAAAGTTTAAAGTTGTTGGGAGGAATTTGGTTCAGAGATGCAGGGAGCTCAGAGCACAAGGTGAGGAAGGAATTTATTAAACCAAGAGTGTCAGGAAATGACAGAACAGAATGATGAAGTTCATTGCACTGCTACTCAGCATGGGGCACATCCCCTGCGAACTCCTTAAGCCAGTGTCACCGGTGTCTGCTTGCATCTGCACAGCATGGGAACTGAGTCCCTACCACCCCAGGATTTAGGGGAGCCATAGAGCACTGGATGGAGTGATATGTTCTGAGAACTTCCTAGAGGCAAATAAAGAGACTTTCAGGCAGACTACTAAAGAGCATGACCATTAGCTGCAGTTCCACCTGGGTCACCCAGGCGACAGTAATTTGCAAGCCCAGATCTGAGCTCTCAGCAGCCCCTCCCTACTTATATGAAATAGGACAGAGAGAGTGAATATTTAGCTTAAATCTGGAGGATTAGAATGAAGTAGCAAAGTAACAAAGACACTTACCACTGGAAAAGCACAGAGACAAAATATTTTAAGTTGAGCAGTGAGAAGTTTAAGGCAAAAAGGTGCACACTTGGAGAAAGGGGAATGTGAGCAACCTCGGAGAAGAGGTGCCCCTAAGAGTTTAGGGTCTGGGGTTTTATAGGCAGTTAAGGATTGTTCAGGAATATGACAAAGGGCTAGGGGGTGTAGACTTGTTAAGTGGTCTCAAGATGTTTATCTTTGATGAGAGACATTAAGTCTCTTCTCTTCTATTATCAGTCCTCTAGGTAATTCTGCAAAATTAACACAAGAAATTTACTGATCTGGTTCCTTCTCAGGATAGCAGCTTACCTCTGGGAACATATCAATCAAGACCACCTGCTCTGCCCCCAAAGTGGGTTGAGTTCTTTAGCAAATAGATAATATGTTAAGAATGTTACTTCTTAACTTCCTCTGTTTTAAAATGCAATCTTAGCTTTAAGATGGAATATTTTCTGTTTTTACTATGCTGTTTATATCTGGGCTTGTTTGGAAAATTAATCATGATGCTTGTCTCCTGTTCAGGTTGCAAATTATTTGATCAGGGATTGGAGGAGGAAAAAACAGCATATAGGTTAAGTTAAAGAATAAACTGGGCCTTTTAGCAGGCTAAAGTAAGTCTTAACAATGGCATGATCTAATTGGCACAATGAAGACATGGGCTGTGCTGATACTTTTCTTTATCTGGGGAATATTTGGACATTCCAAGTTACTCCTGACTTTGGAGCTTCAACTGATTAACTCTGAGTCTTTTGTAACTCTAGTTTTATCTGGTTAGCTCTGAGTCTCTTTTAGTGGGCTTTACTGGCCTTATTCTCTCTCTACACAACTCATATCTATTTTTATGCCTAACAGAACTGCTCCAGGAGGACAGCTCTCACCATAGAAGCCATATTATAATGTAAACTGAGTGTGGTAGACTGAGAAGAATGTGGTTAAGTCTGTTAAAATTTCTCTCTGTACTCCATTGTTTCTGTGTGGCCCACCAGGTATTTTATTACTCTTTTCATATTCCTGTGAATTAATTCTCTTTTCCTTTGAAGTCTCAGACCCCCTTACCTCATTCTCCCTGTCTTTGGAACCCATGTCTATGGCTTCCCTGTACCTAAGTAGTTAAACTTTGTTTCATGTCAATTTGATTCTTAGACCAGCTAGAAGAACCTTGAGGGATAGAGGAAATTTTTTCTTCCCCAACATGAGTAATGAGTTGAATTAACTGAACATCTAGACTGTTAATTACTGATTATTGGTTTATCTACTTTTGCCTTCTTTATTAATGGAAATGCAGTTTTGTTGAAGAGAGAAGAAATTCTGTCCAAAAATGTGAGAGGCTGGTTAAAGGAGGAAAACTTAGGACAAAATCTGATTGAGAAAAGTTGTATGTAGAAGGTTTGTGGAAAAGGAATTTTAATGTGATCAGGCTGGCTAACATTAAAATGAATTGATTATAAGTGTGTCAAAGAAAGCTTTAATATCAATGATCTTATGTAAAACTGGAATCTTTCGTCTACTAAAAGGACAAAATTTTCCTAACCTATTGGTCTGTTTCTTAATATTATCAGAATAATTTCTTGTGCTTTATGTTGTCTCAATCAAATCAGGTCTTTGATTATTTAGAAAACTTAGTATTACCATTAAAAGTTTGATAACAGCTATTAAATAATCAAAGGTTCAAATCTTTTGGTATTTTTGACAACTTCCCAGAACATATTCTAATGGTCCTTTTTACTTCTAGTTAACTCTGAGACTTTCCAGAAGGCCTCTGGAACATGTCAGAGGATTTTCTTATAAAAAAAAAAGAGCTAGGTTTATTTATTTGGTATCTTAAATTATATGAGAAGCATTGTCAAATAAGTGATGGTAAACCTAGATGATATTTGCGTAAAAATATGTTAAGTGTTCTAGAAATTAAAACTCCTAGAATCTGACATGTCCCGGTATGTTAATTTAAAATGTTACATGTCAGAAATAACCAAATTCCTTTACAATATAATGAACTCTCATCAAATTTTTAACCATTGTCATTTTTAAGTTTTTTGTCATTTATAGACAGTTACTGTTTTACTCAAATTGAAGTAGGGAAGGGACATAGAATAAGCATCATGATTAGCTTTTCCTGCCTAGGATGAAAAATGCTAAGATATAAACAGAATAGTAAGAGCAGGAGGGACTCCATCTTAAGGCTAAAATTCCATTTT
Organism: Smutsia gigantea; assembly: GCA_032199065.1. Taxonomy (NCBI): domain Eukaryota; kingdom Metazoa; phylum Chordata; class Mammalia; order Pholidota; family Manidae; genus Smutsia; species Smutsia gigantea. The sequence goes on along the minus strand of JAVSCE010017795.1, from coordinate 27,837 downwards.
AAAAACCAGGGAGTTAAGAGGTAAGACTCCTAATATATTCTTTGGTAATAAGCCAACAACCTGTCTTTAGGCAGGGCAGGCAGTTCTAACTGATATGTTCCCAGCGCCTGAGGGAAATCACTATCTTAGAGAACATATCAATAAATCCCTTGCGTTAAGTTTATCTTACAGAATTATCTAGAGGACTGACTGTGGATGAGGGCATCGTGTCCCTCACTGGAGAGAGAGAGATCATGAGACCACAAGTCAAGCCTACACCCAACACCCCCCACCCCCGCCCTGTGCCCCATTCTTGAAAGCCTTAAAAGGCAGAATCGTAAGCCTTTTAGTACATCTCCTCTCTGAGGTTGCCCATACTCCCTTTCTTCAAGTGTGTACTTTTAAAATAAAGCCTTCTCACTGCTCAACTTACTGCGTTTTGTCTCTGTGCTCTTCCAGTGGTGTCTTTGTCACTTTGCTATTTGATTCTGTTTTCCAGACTTAAGCACAAGTCTTCCCTCTGTCTCTGTTCTACTCCAGGCAAGTGGGAGGGGCTACTAGAGCTCTGATTTGGGTGTGCAAGTTCCCATCACCTGGATGACCCAGACAGGACTGAAGCTATACAATCATGCTCTTTAGTAGCCTGCCTGACAATCTTTCTTTGCCTTTGGGAAGTTCTCAGAACATAATCTCACTCCATCCACTGCTCTGTGGCTCCCCCAAATCCTGGGGTGATAGGACTTAGTTCCCATGCTGTGCAGATCCAAGCAAACACTGGATGCTAGGTGACCCAGGCTTTAGGAGTTGGGCAGGGATCTGCCCTATGCTGAGCAGGAATTCAGTGAGCTTTTCTTTCCTCCCTCTGTTCTTGCTCTCTCCTGCCTGCATGGCTACTGCCATTCGTTCAGTCAAGAACTCTCCCTGCCCAGGACTGAGGTTTCACCTAGTGTGCAGGAAGCAACCTCTCTAGACACAACTGTCCAACAACAAAATGCTTTTAGAAAAATGTCCCTACAAAGCACCATCATCTTCAAGGAGATTTATGGAAAGGACTTATGACAAATACAGGTTTCTGATAACTTCAAGATCATAAAACTGAACTGGGTAAAAATCTGCAGAACAATTAATTACATGGGAGTAAACTAAGGATGAATTTTAATTTTTATGAATTTCTGTTTGAAACATTGCTATTTTTTAAATGTTTTTTTCCAGATTTAAGGAAAGTTTCTTTTAAGCTATAACTAACAGCAATTTGCTAAATGGTATCTTTGTAAGCTGAACCGAAGCATTTATCTTTTTCTCCCTACTTGGTCCCTCCAGAATTTGTAATCTCTCAGTATACTTATGGCAATATATTAAGTTCAGTAAGAAACTGTTCTTGTAACTGAACATAATTGGAAACATTGGTTATATTATGAAAGCTTTGACTAGCATGTTGTATTTGAGAGAAACATCCATGGACTTAGATATGATCAGATAGCTGTAAGGAACTAAGGTTGACTTTATGGAACCAATCCAACCCCTTGGAAAAATTGGCCTGGTACCTTGCTTAAAAGGGTTCCCAGTAGCCTTCCAGCTGAGTAAGGAAGCTCACTTCCTGGCAGGTACAGGAACTTCAAGACATCTTGGGAACCTTGAGAAGAGACGACTTAACCTAAATCTAAAGGTATTGCAGACAAAGCCTGACAGCAAGTCCTTGGCTTTCCTGGTTTCAAGATGCCTTTAAAAGTTCAATCTGGAATCCCTCATAAAAACTTCCAGCAAAGCACATTTAAAAGAGCCTATATGATCAACTGCTATTCTTGCTACACTTACGTGAATAATTAGGCCACGTGTTTTGAAACTAATTTTACAAACAAAAAGTCTTAATATGATTACTTGCAGTAAAAATGAGGGTGATTTTAGAAAACAAAGTTTCAATAGTGCACCTTTATGGATATTAGATTCTAATATTATTCATTGTAAATTGGGCTAGATCTTGAATTCTTCTGGTTTCCTCCAATGTCTGGCTACAACTCTACAAACTATTGTTTTCAATTTTTCTCCCATCCACCTGAGAATTAAAACTGCCCTTTTCCTTGGAGCTTTGCAAACTGAAGGTAAGCATCTTGATAAGAACTAGAGAAATCACAACAGCCCATGTTTAGACAATCTTCATGCCTGTTGCTATATGGGCCCACTCAAAAGGATCACCGAAGACATCTGAACCATAACAGGAAAATGTGTCCAACTGCCACTGCCTGCACTCACTCTCTGAAGGTGCTTCAGCCTGACATCTAGAAATCTCACAGGTCCTCAGGTTTCTAATTTGCTCCAACCATTAACCTGTTTTTCTTTTGTTTCCATAGAAACACCCTTATCTAATACCTGATTACTTGAACCACAGGCCTAATTCGGGAACATACCTGCATCATCACCTATTGTCAAGACTACAGAGACTGATTCATCTGTCACCTCAATTTTTAATGTGAAACTTCCAGGGATTTGTCATAGGAGGGAACTGTAGGGGCCAAGAGCGGACCACGCCAAGATGTAACATGCAGGTTATTTCAGAGTTGAAAACAAGGCACAAAAGACTCAGAAAGGAACTTTGACTTGTCCTGTCCCCCAACTGCATAAAAAGAATTTTTAGATAGAGGACCTGTTTCAGAAAGAGAGCTACCACCATAGACACCTACCCATCATAATATAACCCAGGGGTGGTAGACAGGGAGGGATGTGGCAAAGTCTGTTCAAATTCTTCCGTGTCCCATTGCGTCTGGTGGCCCAGCAACCATTTGCTTACCAAACATTTACTCTTTCATAGTACTGTGAAATGCTTTCCTTTAAATTCTCAGACCCCAACCCCATTCTCCTTGGTTCAGGATGACTTAGCTTCCAAAGACAGGAACAATGAAGTCATTAAAGGACAATGAGGTCATTGTCCCTGTGTTTGGAATCTCTCATTGGATTCCTATTAGCACATAATTAAATTTGTTTTTTTTTCTCCTGTTAACTGATCTCCTATCAATCTGATTCTTAGACTAGCTAAAAGAACCTGGAGGGGCAGAGGAACATTCTCCATCCCTAAGAGCAGCATGCATCTTAGCCTCCACTTATCTGGGTTTTTCCCATAATTTATTTCTAGTTTCATACAGTTGTGATCTGAAAAATGTCTGGTATGATTTCAATCTTCTTAAATTGATTGAGACTTGTTTTGTGGCATAACATGTGATCAGTCCTGGAGAATGTCCCATGTGCAATTTACATCCAAAAGCAGAATAGACATCTGTATGTATCTGTTAATTCCATTTGGTCTAATGTGTCATTCAAAGCCACTGTTTCCTTATCAATTTTTCTAGCTGAATAATCTAATCATTGATGTAAGTGGAGTGTTCAAATCCACTAACAGTAGGCTATTATTGTATTACTTCCCATTTCTCCCTTTGTAATATTTGCTTTATGGATTTAGCAGCTCCTCTGCTGGGTGCATAGATATTTGCTACTATGATATCCTCTTGTTGGGTTGATCCCTTTGTCATCATGTAATGCCTTTCTCTCTTGTTAGAGTAGTTTTAAAGCCTATTTTGTCCAATATAAGTAATGCTACTCCAGTTTTTTTTCTTCCATTTGCATAGAAAATCTTTCTCTATCCCTTCACTTTCAGTCTGTGGTAGGCCTTTACTTCTGAAGTCTTTTATAGGCAGCCTAAAGATATCTTTTAATTAGAGCATTTAGTCCACTTAAAGTAATCGCTGATAGTATGTATCTATTGCCATTTTGTTAATTGTTTTCTAGTTGTTTTTGTAGTTCTCCTTTCTTCTCTTCCTGTTATGGTTTGATGACTTTATTTTTTGGTTACTAGGAGGTTCATATATAACATCCTGTGTATGTGGCAGTCTATATTAAGTTGATGAGTAAATTCAAACACATTGTAAAAGTACTTAATTTTTACTCCTACCCTCCATGTTTTATGTATATGAAGTCATATTTTACATCTTATTTTGTGTATCCTTACCTATTTTTTGTTAAGTACCATTGCTATTACTTTTTAACCTTCATACTAGTTTTTGATTGATCTGTTTTTTTTACCAGTGAAACTTTTTTCCATAATTTTCTTCTACAGTGGCCTTTTGAAAATTTCAAAGTGAAGGAACAGAGAAATATATTCACTGCAAATGGCAATCGAAAGAAAGCTATAGTAGCTATACTTATTACAGTCTTTGTCTTAAAGTCTATTTTGTCTTATATAATAAAGGGATCAATTCATCAAGAGGATATAACATTTGTAAATATCTATGTACCCTCCCTAAAAGCACCAAAATACATAAAGCAAATATTAATAGATCTAAAGGGAAAAATAGCAATATAACAGTGCGGGACTTTAATTCCCCACTATCAACAATGAATATATCATGCAGGAAGAAAATAAGGAACCACCGGGCTTAAACCACATGTTAAACCAGACGGACTTAACATTTACAGGACATTCCATCCAAAGTCAACAGAATACGTATTCTTTTCGAATGCAGACAGAGTAGTATGCAGGACTGATCATATTTTAGGCCACAAATCAAATCTTAATAGATCAGGAGACTGAAATCTTACCAACCAGCTTTTCCAAACTAAATGTTATGAAAATAGAAAGCAATGCAAGAATACTAGAAAATTCACAAATATATGGAAATTAAACATGTTCCTGAACATGGGTCAAACAAGAAATCAAAGGAGAAAATTCAAGAAATACAATATGTCAAATACTATAGGCTGCAGTAAAATCACTTCTAAGAGAGAAGTTAGTGGTAATAAATGCCTGCATAGAAGAAGAAAATATATTTATACCTCAAGGAACTGGAAGAAAAATGAAGTCCAAAGTTAGTAAACAGAAATAAATGAATAGAAATGAGTATTACAAAAGATCGATGAAACTAAGGTTTTCTGAGAAGATAAACAGGCTAGACAAATCTTCGGCTGTATTCACCAAGATAAAGAAACTTGAATAAAACCAACAAAGAAAGAAATGTTATCACAGTTACCACAGAAATGCAAAGGGTCATAAGAGACTACTATGAGCAATTATACTCCCCCAAAATTGGACAATGAGAAGTGGATAAATTCCTAGAACTATACAACTACCAAGACTCAATCACAAAGAGAGAGAAAATCTGAGCAGACTGATTGGTAGTAAGGAGGTTGAATCAATAATCAAAAGACTCCCAATAAACAGAATTCCAGGACATGACAACTTCAGTGGTGAATTCTACCAAACATTTAAAGAAAAATACTAATCCCTCTCAAACTCTTCCAAGAAATAGAAAACACTTCCAAACTCATTAGGTCAGCATTACACTGATACCAAAAGCAGAAAAGAAATTATAGGCTAGTATCCTGATGAACACAGATACAAAAATCCTCAATAAAATATTAAAATCATACACATGAAACAGTGAGATTTACTCCTGGGAGGCAAGGATAGTTCAACATTCACAAATAAATCAATGTGGCACACTATATTAATAAAATGAAGGATAAAATGCATCTGACAAAATTCAACATCCATTTATAATTAAAAATGCTCTAAGCGGACGTACAGGGAGTATACCTCAACATAATAAAGACCATATGGAACAAACCCAGAGCCAACATCATACTCAACAGTGAAAAGCTGAACAGCTCTTCCTCTAAGATCAGGAAGATAGGGACGCCTACCCTCACCATTTTTATTCAACACAGTAGTAAAAGGCCTAGCCAGAGCAATCAGGCATCCGAAAAGAAAATAAAAGGCTACCAAATTGGAATGAAGAAGTAAAACTGTCTCTAGTTGCAGATTACATGATATTATATGTATAGAAACCCTAAAGAATCCACAAAAAATATCTTAGAATTAATAAGCAAGTTTAGTAAAGTTGCAGGATACAAAAATCAATATACAAAAATCAGTTGCATTTCTACAAACTATCAGAAGTAGAAATTAAGAAAATAGTCCCATTTACAATTCTGTCAAAAAGAATATAATACCTAAGAATAAACTGAACTGAAAAGGTGAAAGATCTATACTCTGAAACTGTAAGACTGTTGTGAAAGAAACTGAAGATGGCACCAATGGAAAGATATTCCATGTTCATGGACTGGAAGAATTATTGTTAACATGTCCACACTACTCAACACAATCTACAGAGTCAGTCAATCCCTATCAATATTCCAATGGCATTTTTCACAGAAATAGAATAATCCTAAAATTTGTGTGGAATCATAGAAGACCCCAAAAAGCCAAAGCAATCTTGAGAAAGAAGAAAGCTGGGGGTATTGTGCTCCCTGATATCAAACTATACTACAAAGCTATATATTAATCAAAACAGTATGATACTGGCACAAATACAGACACATAGATCAATGAAACAGAATTGAGAGACCAGAAATTAACCCACACTTATATGATCAATTAATACCTGACAAGGGAAGGCAAGGATATACAATGGGGAAAAGACAGTCTCTTCAATAGATGGTGTTGGGAAAACTGGATAGCCAAATGCAAAAGAATGAAACTGGGCACTAAATGCCCCACACACCAAAATTATCTCAAAATGGATTGAAGACTTGAATGTAAGACCTGAAACAATATAACTCCTAGAAGAAAATATAGAGAGGAAGCTCCATGACATTGGTCTTTGCAATGAATTTTTGGAAGACAACAAAAGCAAAAATAAACAAGTGGGACCATATCAAACTAAAAAGCTTCTGCACAGCTAGAGAAACCACCAACAAAATGAAAAGGCAACCTTTTTAATAGGAAAAAATGTTTGCAAATCATACCTGATAAGGGTTAATATCCAAAATAAAGAATTTATATAACTCAATTGCAAAAAAGACCAATAATCCAATTTAAACATGGACAGAAAAACTGAATAGACATGTTTCCAAAGAAGACAGAGATGGCCAAAAGGTACAGGGAAAAGGCATTCAACATCACTAATCATGAGGGAAATGCAAATCAAAACCACAGTGAGATATTACCTCACATCTGCTAGCATGACTTTTATCAAAAGATAAGAAATAACAAACATTGGCGAGGACAAGAGAAAAGGGAGCCCTTGTGCACTGTTGGTGGGAGTGTAAATTGGTGCAGCCACCATAGAAAATATGGAAGTTCCTCAAAAAAATTAAAAATAGAACTATCATGTGATCCAGCAATTCCACTCCTGAGTAGTTATCCAAAGGAACTCAGGATTTTGAAGAGATATATGCACCCCCATGTTCAATGAAGTATTAGTCACAATAGCCAAAATATGGAAACGACATAAATGTCCAAAGGATGACTAAAGATGTGGTTGTGTATATGCAATGGAATGTTATTCAGCTGTGAGAAAGAAGGAATATGGCAGTTTGTGACAACGTGGATGGACTTTGAGGGCAGTATGCTAAGTGAAGTCAGTCAGAAAGAGAAAGACAAGTTTATTGTAGGCTACCCCTTATATGTGGAATCTAAAAAATCCAAACTCATAAAACAGGCAACAGAGTAGAATGGTCATTACCAGGGTTTGGGGTAGGAGAAATGGGGATATATTGGTCAAAAGTTACAAACTTCCAGTTGTAAGTTCTGGATCTAATGTAAAACATGATGATTAGGGTCATCAATATTGTATTACAAGTTTAAGTTGCTGAAAGAGTAGATCTTAATGTTCTCACCACCAAAGAGAAATGGTTAATTATGTGACTTCAGAGGAACCTGTTATCTAACATAAGGTGATAATCATTTTGCAATCTATAAATGTGTCAAAGCAACACACTTCACACCTTAAACTCATACAATGTTATATGCCAATTGTATCTCAGTAATAGGGGAAAGAGAAGATTGAAAATAAACTAAAAATGCCCATCAAGAGAGGTCTGGTCAAATAAATTATATAAGTAAATCCACACAATGGAAACATCTACCATCTTTAAAAGAGCAAGGCAGCTCCCTCCATACCACTGGCATTGTAGCAATATCTAAGTTATGTTTTTAATATAAAATCAAGGTATAAAACTGTGGATCTTGTGATACAAGAAACTAGAACATGGTATCCATATCTATCTACACCAAAGTATGCATACACTATGTCAGAAGAATATATAAGAAACCAGTAAGGATTTCTCTGTCCAGGGAGCAGAGGAGACAGGGTGAGAAGATTTATTCTGAGTATTCTTTTAGGCTTTCTGAGTGTTGTACTATAAGCTAGTATTCGATTTTTTAAAAATCTTGTCACCTTCGACCTCTCTTCTCCCCCCCAGTCTACATGCTACTATTAAGAGTCATGTTTCCAAAGCAAGACAGTTTATCTCTGCTTAGAAATATCCAGTACCCCATTGCCATCAAGTGAAAGGGTGAAAAGGCCAGGCTGCCCTGGTTTCAAGTTCTGCCTCTTCTGCCGATGAGTGGTGTGAACTTGGGCAAGCTTCTTAAGCCCAGGATAGTGGGATCAGTGCTGCACTAGCCAGACCCCCTTGGGACTGAAGGAATTGTTCCCCTGGCTTCTTGGAGAGCTGCCAGCTGCCAGCCCTCAGCTACATGTCTCCAGACACTGGTGTGACTCAAGATAGCTGCCTTACCTAAGGTCACGCCTCCACCCCTAGGCACCCATATCCAAAAACCAGTTGACGTGGGGTGTGAAAGCCAGAGCCCTCATCCCAACTTGGAACCCCTCTGCAGGGCCTTCCTGGCCCCAGCACTCCCCACAGGGTGGGTAGGACGTGGCCTTGGTGAGCCAGCATCGAGGTCCACCTTGTCCCTCCACCCAAGCCTGCTCTTCCTTCTCTGCCCCTTCCTTCGCCAGCTATTGATCCCAGGAAACTTCCTGCATGCCACTATCAGCTTATTTCTTTCAGCTCAAAGTGCGTCCCCGGGAAGCCAGCCTGCAACCCTTGGCTTCCTCCTGTGTGCAGTGAGAGAGCCACCGTCCCCATGTCAGGGTTGTTTCGATTTAATGATTTTTACTTATAAAGTGCTTAGAGCCATACCCTGGGCAACGGTATGTATGTTTGTGTCCCCTCCAAAGTGTTTATGTTGCAGTCCCAATGCTCAGTGTGATGGTATTGGGGGGGGTGGGGCCTTTGGGGGTGATTTGGTCTTGGGGGTACAGACCTCACGAAGGAGGCCAGTATCCATACACAAGAGGCCCAAGAGATCTCCTTCACCCCTTCTGCCCTGTGAAGATCTGAGAAGTCTGAGGCCCAGAAGAGGGTCCCCACCTGACCTGCTGGCACCTAGACCTTGGACTACCAGCCTCCAGAGCTGTGAGAAATCAATGTCTACCCTTATAAGCCACCCAGCCTGTGGAATTTTGTTATGGTGGCCTGAACAGACTAAGACCACCCTGGTACATATTAAGTGTTAGTCATTATTATGGGATACAGTTCAGTCTCTTAAAATCCTTCACTTTTGTGATTGGACCCAGATGTCTCCTATTTTTTCATCCTTCTGTTCACATACTTTATGCCCAAAGCAACCCAACTCCTTGTTGTCCCCCAAGACACCCTGCTCTTCCCCTTCTCTGGCCTCTGCCATGCTCTTCCTTTCTCCTGAGGGCTTGTCTCCCCCAGCTCTGTCTGGCAATCCCATAATCATTCTGTGGGTCCACCCAAGACACTTTCCACAGGGTCTCCAACCATATGTAACATTCCCTACCCCCCGTCTCTGGCATGCTCTGCCACAGTCACTAGCTATGCCACGCCAAGTCCTGCACGACACCAGGAGACCACAAACTCCTGGTGGCCTGCTTCACGTTGGAAGGCATGCGCTAAAAAACCTGGATCACAGTATCCAAAAACCACCTGTCATTTAATAACGAGCTTTTGGCTCCTGGGGCTGCCACTGGTACCAAGTGGGAAGACCACACATGCCACACTGCCCTCTTCTGGCTAAAATGAGACCCTCAGAAAGAAGAGAAGGTGGGCACGGGAGACTGAAGAACCCATGATTTACATTGCGTATGACCAGTTCTCTCTGTAACTTACTGAGAGTCTCATATGGCCACGTACTTGGCTCAGCCCTTTATACCCACACTCTTAACTCATGGCCTTTCTGTAAGTCAGAGCAGATTCTTCACCAAGAAGAGGATGAAAGAGTCCCAGCAAGCTCCATTAAAACAAGAGAACTGGGTTTTTACATAGCTGGCTATTTAAATTTTAAAAGGATAGAATCCAATAGTGTGCTGGAAACTAACATCAAAGAGAAGATTAAGTTACATTTTTTTTATGTTCTTCTATTTTATGCATTGAAAAATAATAAAAGCAAATGTAGTGGGATGCAGCAGACCTGGACCCTTGCTGGAACTTCAGTGATCACTTTTAAGACATCAACATTCTCCACGGCATCCGCCATTCCCTGCACTTGACAATGGCCTGAAGAAGCCAAGATGGAACAAAGGGCCCCGGGAAGTGGGGGGGTGGGCGGGTAGTCAGATGGGATGGATGTGGTGGCTGGAGTCCCTTAGTGAATGTGTCATTCTCCATCCCCACAACCTCTCTTTGATATGGGTAGGGTTTGAGTTGGAGCAGAAAGACATAGAAAGATTCTCAGTAACCTATCCAATGTCACCAACAGCAAAGCAGTGACCCAGGACCCCTTACCAGGTCGGAGGGCTTTCTCTAGGTGGAAAGTGGCTATGACTACAAGTAGGAAGACGAGGCCCTAGGAATAGGCTTAACCCTGTAAAATAATGAAGCCACCACTCCATCTCCAAGAAGCCTCTTGAATCCTAGCCATCACCTCTTAAGGAAGCAAGAGTTTCTACACAAGACCTATTGCTTTCAAATACATGTGTTTAAGAAACTGCCCTTTCTCTGAAATGCTTTCCAAATGAAATCCATCTCTTTAGAAAACTGCTTCTAAAAATATATTTAAAAGGTCAAGACATATTATTTGCTCATTTAGCTTTGTGGTATTTTTTGGGAAGCAGAGGAGGGGGAAAGACTGGCCAAGCTGACAGCCACATTTTCTTTGAAGAACCAGAGAGAAATGATCCATCGGGTGACCCTGAAGCAACAGACTCCTAATGCGCAGCCCCGTCCTCAGGCCCGCGTAGCCCACTGCCGACTCGCTGAGGAGGAGGAAGCGGTCACTATCGGGTGTCTAAGCAGCCTGGCAGGTGTCTGTGACAGGGCTGTTTTTCTCTGGAAAGCTCCAAGCAGCCGGCAGGGGGTCTGCCCAGACGGCCGGGGGGGGCGTCTGCCTTTTCATTCCCGGTAAGGCAAAGGTAGGATGCCCATTCTTTATCTTCTTTTTAAAATAACACCCTTTAAACTATAAAAGCAACACATGTTTATTTGTAGGAACTTTTCTAAATTATGGGGCAAAAATAAATAAATAAAACCACCTGTAATATATTGCACAAGATAGCCACTGACCTTTGAACACATTTCTTCCTAGGACTGTTTCTATGCGTATAGATAAATATTTTAACAAAGCTGTAATCATGTCTTTATTAGATTTTTTAGTCTAATTTTTTTCCCTTTGGCATTTCATCGTGACTATTTTCCCGACATTTGTCTGTGTATTCTGACGGAAGCTGGGGGGAGGCGAGTCAGGCCGTCGTGCCTAGCTGCCGTGAACTGCAACGCTGGTAACTAGGTGTTAATCCTCCTCTGTCCTTATGCCCACAGGCCAACAGGGAAGTGTGTCAAGATGGACATTTTTGCATCTGTGAGACTGTGATCTTAATGTGGCCTTCTGGGCAGTCACCTGTCACCGATAGAATGAACTCACCTGTGTCTCCACCTAAGACCTTCCCATGTGATTTCTGCTTTCCCCAGGAATCTCATGTACTGTGGGAAAGTTTCACAGTAAGGTCTTGAAAGGTTAAGGAACTCTATCCATGTTACCATATAGAATCACCATGTAGAATCCACATACCATACAGAATCCATAAACCACAGAGAATCATCTCTAAATGATTATCTCTAAACAACTTCAGCTTCCATATGTCCATTCATTCTATCAAGAAGCATTATTATGCCTGGCACTGCATGGTGCAGTTTTCCTGAGTTATTCTGCAGTATATGAATAAGCTCTATATCTAGCTAAACAAAAAAAAAATGTATTAAAAATTACTGCTTCATGGCACCACACACACCAAATACTGAGGAGTCTTGCCTTCACAGCTGCTTTCAATTTAAACAACCACCTATAAAGACAAGACACAGCACACTTTCTGAAATGTTAAAAATGAGGGAAGGTGAGTCCAAAAGCAACAACACAGACCAACAGCTTTGCCTTTGTAACACTTTGTTCTTGTTCTTGGGATTCCAAAAACAGAAGAAGAAAAAAAGAGGCAGAATTGAAATCCTGAGCACAGGTCAGCAAACTACGGTCCACAGATCAAATCTGGCCCACCACCTATTTTTGTGAATAAAGTTTTATTGGAACACAGCCACATTCATTTGTTTGTGTATTGTATAGGGCTTCTTCTGTGCCCCAGTGGCAGAACTGAGTAGTGGCAACACAGACTATGTGGTCCAAAAAGCCTAAACTATTTACTGGCCCTTTGCAGGATGATTCCCAGACCCCAATCTTGAGAGGGGCTCAGGACAAGAGGAGATGCAAAGGCAACAGCTGACAGCCAGGTGAGTTTGGAGGGGAAGCAGCTGAGAGCTAACAAATGAAGGGACGGCAAAGGGTCAGGAAACCCCCCCAGCACTAGAGGCTCCCAGGACCCTTACTGGCTACACCACACCCTTCGCACACTACTTCCAGAGTGGATTGTAGCTCAGATTCTCAACAGCCCCTGCCGAGGATCCTTCTGACTCCACCTCCGTGGACTGCTGCCTATTTCAAACCTCCAGATGGAAATGAATAAAACAGCTCTTTGCAAAATGACTAGCCAACTGTTTCTAACATGCCTCCCCAGCAACACTGGAAAGATAATCCTTCTAGAACCAACAAATGTGCACTGCTCAGGAATCTCAGACATCAAGATAGAGAGTAGATCACTCTGGTCATGCGATCTGACAGGTAGCTCCGAAGAATTTCCGTTGCACCATGTTTTCTCACCCAGTTGAGGACAGAGGCCAAGATTGCTTCATTTTCTGTGTGATTCAGGAACTTGAAGGAGGTTGATGGGAAGCCCTTAGGCCTCAACCCAAGTTCTCTACTGTTCTCTCCAGCTCCTTCTCTTTGTGCCCTCATTGTTTCAACCCCCGCCACACACACACACACACACACACACACACACACACACACACACACACACACACACACACACACACACACACACACACACACACACACACACAGCAATGTGTGAGGAGGTGGGTGGCAAAGCCGAGTCCACGCAGAAGGGTTTCCTGAATGATTCACTGCTAACAGGCTGGATGACACCCAGAGCTACCGGAACAAAAAAAAAACACAAAAAAACTCCTAAGTCATGGAAGTGACAACATGGCAGTTCTTCTGAGGACTCTGGAGAGTCAACCTGAGATTCCTACGACTATTTGACTTGGCATCTAGTTCTCTGCTCCACCCAAAGTCAAGAGAGACATCTCCCTGTGCCAGGAGCCCAAGAGAAGGAAAGCAAATGCCCAGACAGGCTGTGGCTGGAAGAGCGGGGTGAGACCAGGCAAGCAGGGCCTGGGGTCAGGGCGGAGGTCAGGGGATGGAGCCAGGCAGGGTGCTCTTTCCACTGAGCAGCCCTGGCTCGAGGGCTCCCTCCGCCTGCCTCGCCCACTCTGCTCCCAGCACTCCACCTGGGAAGCAGGTGGTTGTCTAGCATCCTGGGTGGAGTTCAGAATCAGGCAGAACAGGTTTCATCCTGGCTCCCCCATCATCTGACTGCTAGCAGGGCCTTAGCTCAGTCTCTTCCTGTATACATACAATGGGGTAATAATGCCTCCACTGCAGATATGAAGTGAAATCAGATACTATATGTAACCCATTTAACATGGCACCTGGCATAGAATGAACAGTAAGTGGAGCCATTACCATCATTATTATTATTTATCCTGAGCTTGCCCTTTCCTGATCAAATCGCGACACCCTGACCACACGAGGCTCTCTCAAGCAGCCACACCTTTGTACCTCCTGCTTAGAAAATCTCCACAGACCCACTCCCTACACCTTATCTACCTGATGAAAGTCTACCTTTCCTTGAAGTGTCAGTGCAAGGGTCACCTCCTCTGTGAAGCCCTCCCGGATTCCCCTAGACACAACCATGAAATCATTCCCGATACCACTGTCAAGTTTATCACACCATGCTCTAACCGCTTGCAAGTCTGACTCTCTCCTAGACCAAAAGTCCCTCAAGGATACAATTCCATCTACTCATCTTTGCCTCCAGCACAGAGCACACAATAAGCACTTAATACATGAAGGGATGCAGGGTGAAAGAGAAGAAAATCCAGTGACTTAAAAGTGGGCAACAAACAGAGAAGCTGCCACTGGAAGGCGAGTGCTGGGGTTGCCATGATCCTTGGGACTCCCCGTTTCCCAAGCAGAAGATGGGTTTTGACTACCCCACTCTGGGAGGGTCAGGACCTGGCTTTCAGGAAATGACTGCATTTTCCTTTACTCTCCTCACACCCAGCTGACTGGGTTACCTTGGCTTATTTTGTATATCCCCAAACCAAATCCCACAAAAGTTGTGGGACATGATGGAGATGAGACGAACAGTGAACGTTAGAGGGGAGATTCTGGGTTATGGAAAGTCAGGTGAATGTAACAAGGTTAAGTTTCAGCAGCCGGCTCCAGACAGCAGCGATGGCTAGTGGAGGGAGGCGGGAGTCAAGGTCTCAGACAGCCAGGGTTTAGGCCCTGATCAGACCATCATCAAAACCAGGAAAGACTGCCCCGTCTTGGATCACTTCCTGCCATCATGGAAAGGGAAGTTCGTTTACTGGTTAAGCTCACCTACAGAGAAATAAAGTCGTATCTTCAGATAAATCCACTGCAAAGTGCCTCCACAGAGTGCTCATCTGATGAGGTACTTAACATGATGAGAAAAACGTTTTTTGGTCAAATAAGGTTCAGAAATATTATATTAAAAGTTCATGAAATTCCATACTACGTCTCCCTCTTTGGTGTAATACTCATTATCAGCTGTGTGCACGGGTCCTGCGTTAAATAAACCTCTAACTCTGACCTCAAATCTCCTTCGGCTATGGCACAGCCCTCCAACAGGCAACAAGACCGGACCACAGGCATACGGACATTTTGATCTTCTGGTCCTGGAACTGCCCGGAGCCGCCAGCCATTCCATTCAGCTCTAAGAAGCCTGCTGCATTTTCCCCAAGGAACTTTTTTTCAATGTCCATTACAAAAATCCTTTATTGTCTATGATGTAAAGAAGACTGGGAAGCTGGGGGCCTGGAAGAATGAGTCCGGCCCCCAGTGCCGAGCACCCTGCAAGATGTAGTAGAGGAAAGACTCCGGGGAAAGTGGTTGGAGTGGGTCTTAGTTTTTGTAGGCTCCTGGAAATGCACTGCAGAAGATCACCACGGTGGAAGGGCACTTCTGGCTAGTCCTAATTCTGCCACTGATGACTTGGCACCCGGGCAGGTCATGGTCCTGTCTGAAACCGACAGGTATTTTCCAACCTCTGATGCTTCTGAATGTTTGTACAGAGATTCCCTGGGCAGCTCAATCCCTAGCAGGCCAGTCCTGGTCAGGGCTGGGATTCTCTCCCAGGGAAACCACAGGAGGGAAGCAGGCGCCCTGCAGACCTGCTGATGCAGGAATTCCCTTGGGAGGGATAGGTTTGTACATGGTCCCCGGAATCCCACGTTTTTGTGAAGACCTGACCACCGGCCTTCTGATGTGTGTGTGCTCGGCCTCTCCGGCATCTCAAGCTATAGGAAAGGAAGGATGGAAAGGCCCGACAATGTAGCCTCTTCCCCAAACCCAGCAGCTGACAGATGAGTCACCGTGGGGCAGGACCAGGTTCATTCCTGCCCCGGCCCTGGGTGTGGCAACGGCGCTGAGTGAGGTGGCTGAGCCACTGGTGGGCTCCGTCAGCTCCAAGCCTTGGGTCACTGCCTTTGCCTAAAGGAACAGCAGGTCACCCACCAAGTTAAAGCTGCCACCTTGCCTATGAACCTCTGAAGTTGGCCCAGGTTGGTCTGGAGGCTGCCCCCTCCCATCCCAGTGCACACCAGGGCACTGCTGGGAGTGGCAAGGGGGGACCACAACCCCCCGGACTCCACCAAGGAGGGGCGGCCCAGAGGCAATGTCGGTTGCTCTGCCCCTGCTCTCTCTCCTTGGCCTGACCCCTCTCTGACCTGGTGCTCATTTTCCTGGGGCCTCTCACCGTCACAGGTGAAGATTTGGGGTTCAGTCTCCAGCTCTTCTCCTGAAAAGGGCAGCTAAGGACCCAGCACCCTTTTCCTCCGGACAGCCTCTCAGCTTCCTGGCATCGTCACCACTGGCTGAAAAACCCAAAGGGATCCTGCCACCCGCCCTGCTGGGGAATGTGACAGAGATTTACGAGCTGTAAGCACTCTCCTGCTGACATCCCAGCCACCGAGGGCTTGGCCACGCAGCACATTCAAGGCCGGACTCAGCGAAGAGTCTGTCTGTCTGGGAGAGTTTATCAAAGATGCAGGCTTTTCTGCAGGTGGCCCTGCAGCTGTGTCTCCTTGGAGGAGAAAGAGCTGGGGGTGGAATTCAGCGGGAACTTGCTTCAAACCTGGCTCTGCCACTTGCTGGCTATGCAGGTGTCTTCCTCCTTTCATAAAGTGGGGGCACTGGTAACACTGGTGAGAATAAGTGTAGATGCATTTGGTAAGCCTACAGCCACTAAATGTTAACAATTAGTTTCACAGGCTACCAGGTCCAGTCAATAACTTCATGTTCGAGAATCAATTCTGAACTAATACTAGGTAAAAATATTATTGGAAAACCTTTAAACATCAAACGAAAAACAGAAAGCGCAGTGATAGATTTCTGCCAACTTTCAAGGGGCTGTCCTTTTGGGCTTGGTATCTGGCACAAGTCCTTGCAAACTTGAGAGTATCAATAACATGGTCAGGGAAAAATTTCCACGTGAAAGGCATTAATTACAGAATTCCACCCAGTATACAGCTCTGGCAAGACTCCTTGACAAATGAAAAATGAACATTCATTGTGAGAAGAAATTTTAAATATGGCTTAATTATTGTTCCATTATACGAACAACCTAAGTGATCCCTAGCCATTTCTTCAACAATTTGCTGTTCCATCTTCCTTGAACGCCATTCCATGACTGCAGGGCAGGCTCATTCTCATCCTTGCTCCGATGTCACTGACTCAGATATCTTTCCTCACCACTCTGTGAGTGGCCTCTCCTGAGGACAATCTCAGCACCTGCTCATACCCCAATAATCAGGTTTACCTATTAATGATTCTCTTTCTTCCACTACACCATCAAACAGAGACTCTCATTTGTAGGGCTAGAGCCCTAGTGCCTAATACAGTGCCTGGCACATAGTAAATTCTCAAAAGAGCAACTGTTGACTGAAATAGTTAATTACAAAATTATTAATATGCAAATTATGTAAAAAATTGGAAACCGCTGAAAAATTCAGTCACCAAAGACAACTCTCATTTCTTTTTTAACTGGCAGGATTTTTTTTACCCCAATTATAAAAATGCGGTGGATTTTGCTTTTTAAAACTTACATTTCAGAAAAACATTGCAATCTAAGGATTTCATTATTCTATTTGATCAGCTATTTCCTTATAAGATTGCTCTTTACTTCCCATATTCCTTTTCTTGGGCACACAGGCTGTTTCTAAATGTTGTACTATTTTAAATAATGTTAAAGAAAATGGCACACCACCTTTTTATTTATCAGGATATTTCTTTAGGGTTGACACTTGGAAGTGAAATGATCAGATTATGAGAAGTAATGTACATTTCTCAGAATTTCATTTTGTGTTGCCAAACTGTTTTCTAAAAGCACTGTGCTGATTTAAGGTCTAATTTTTCATATTTAATTCACCTAGAATCTATTTGGACATATGGCATAATATGAGTATATCCATTTTTTTTCAAATAGCAAATCAGTTATTCCCCCCATTTTATTAATGACTCCTTCCTTGGGCCTCTTTCAAGGTCTGACTGAACCCACTTCGTCCTGTTTAGCTGTGGGTCAGTACACCAATCCCGTGTAGCTTTTCTTAAGTCGGTTTTAATATATGATAGGATATGCCTCAAAAATTTTTTGGCCAAGTCTTTTAAAATCCAGAAAGATGCTAAAAAAAAATCTTAAAATACAGTATCTATAGAGCTACACAGCTCTGTACATATTTTAAATAGACCATAAACTACAGACTAATATTTGATTATTATATAACTTCAAAAACTAGTCCACAGAATATGCTTTTCTGATCCATCTGCCTGCGCCCATTATTTTTTCTAAAATACATTCTTGATTCTATCTCCATGTTATTCCTAGTCTGGGAACAAAGCCATGAAATTTTACATCTCATTCTGGGATTTAACCTATAAAAGTTACATTTTCTGCTCATTAACCATCTAGAAAAATATGAACAGATGTTCCTAAGGGGACAAAAAGCATGGTCACTAAGACTGAAAAAGTAGGAACTTTTATGCCTCTCAGGAAGGGGAATGGCTAAATAAACTCCAGCCTGTTCACCTTGTGAAACACCACACGAAATTAAAAGATGTAAGGGGAAATGTCTCCAACATCTATTAGCAAGTGAAAACTCCAGCAAGCTTTAGAATCATTCATGCATTATACCATCTATGTAATAAAAAAAAAGGGTTGGGTGGGGAATGGGATGACTAGAGGCAGGGTTATGTCCCAAGGCACCAAGATGTACAGTCGTACCTTATCCTCACTATAGTCAATTCATTGAGCATTTACTATGTACCAGGCCCTGTACTGGGCATTTTGGACACATCCTCTTATTAAATTCTGACACTCAGCCCATGTGGTAGGCTGTATGATTTCCCCTATTTTAGAGATTATGAACATGAGGCTCAGAGAGCAGAAGTAACTTGCCCTGGGCCCCATGGTGTGAGATGGAGCCTGCATCTGAATGGGACCATCCCTTGAACGGCTGTACTGCCATGCTCTTAGGCTCTCCAACAGGCAACTGAGGTCCTCTGACCAGGAGATTTAATGTGCAACAGAAGCTCAAATGGAGGCTTCCAGAGGCCCAATGTCCCACCCTCGCTATTGCCGGCCTCAGGCAGCACCCAAGACCTTCATCCCATTCTTCTGGCAGAACCTCCCAGTCCAGCAACTCTCATGAAAAACATGGGTAAAATACTCATGATGGTGTTTGCCTGCGACATGGAAGTTTTCATGCCAAAAACCAAAACGGAAAACCACCACTCATCCCCTTCCCTAATCCTGCTTGCAAGAGGTCTGGATATTCAATTTAAAATGAATTAATGAGGCACCGTAAGTGAGGAAGGACGTCAACCCCAGCTTTTAAAAACTCACAGTTAATAAACATCAAATTCCACTCTAGTCCCGGAGAAGGTGACCTTTTAATTCAAACTTTATATATCCTCTGTGGCCAAAGCCACCTCCATGCCAGGGTCCTGTCCTCAAGGCAGTCTGTGCACATCACAGGGAGGTCAGCCCAGAGGCCCAGAGCGGCAGCCAGCCCCCACTCACCCCAAGGGCCCTCTGAACTTGAACTTGGAGACACCAAGCCCTGCCCACTGGGAGGCTTCACAGATCAGTGGAAAAGCCATGTCTTGTTTTTTTGTAATGATGTTTTTACTGTGGTTTTACACAGAACATGAAATTTACCCTGGTGACCATCATTAATGTGGAGCGTGGTGGCATCACAGTGCTGTGTGGCTGTCACCACCCCATCCAGGCCTTACCCTTTGGACTCCCTGAGCGTTTCCACCTTACCCTGACTTCGATCATCTTCTGCCCTTCCAAACTGACGCGCGCTTCTCCAGATGGTTCCTGGCTTACAGAGGTGCTGAGTTTGTGAATAAAGCCTGCAGCACAAGCAGCCTACATTGCACAGGCTCCCGAGTGGTCCCCGCTTTCTGGCCTCCTTCCAGCCCAGGCCAGACCCCCTGCCCACAGGACCCAGGTCTGCACCTGGGCTGACTCCCCAAAGCCTCCTCCTGGCCAGGCTTCTCACTTGCCCTGGGTTACAATCTGGCACCTCCTTTGGCAGCTGTGTGACCCTGGGCAGTTGAGGAGCCTGTTCATCCCTCCACAAAGGGGGGCCACCACATATAACCGGTGGGATGGTTGTGAGGACTGAAAAAGATGCTTGTCCAGGGCCTGGCACCTGCAGAGCCGTAAGGCACACCGTCACACTGTCTATAGGGTGACCCTGACCTGCTGCTCCCGCCCCTGCCCTGTCTCTATCACTTTCCTTCTCTGTGTCATTTCCTGACTTCCCAGCTCTTCTTCCCACAGCATCCTCTTCATGGGAATCCAGAATGTTGAAATTATCCCCGGAGGTGGTAGAAAGTAAGAGTCTGGCTCTCTGCTGTCTGTGTCCTAATGGCTTTCGTCTCTAACCACTTCCCTTTGGCTGAGCCTGGCAGAAAATGCCCACTTAGAGGTGGCCTCTCATAGCATGGAATGCATTAAAAGAGATGATTCTCCAAATGCCAGTAAACAGCCCACAAGGGGAGCCCGGAGCTTTCTGGGCTCTGGCAAACATACTCTTGGTCTGATACTTGCCAAACGTTTGATATACAAACTTCTGACATCCTCTTTCCCTCCCCGCTTTGTGAGTGAGATAAAGACAATCCCTTGCCGGATCTGAATAATAAATCACTTATTTTTAAAAGTCAGTTGGGGGGAAGGAGACCATCTGGAGGCTTTGAAAGCCTCAGAACACAGGAAAGAAACTGAGTAGACAAAACCAGATTGGAATGGCCTTTTACAGACATCCCATGGGGCTGCTGTCTGTAACTTTAATCCTCTAGAAGGGAAAGTAATCCCTGGTGCTCCCCTGCTTGGGGAACACATGCTGCTGGCTTGCATTACATCATTTTTCTGCTCAGAAACCTTCAAAGGCAGACAGAGCTGCCAGGAGATGGTCCTCACCAAGCTTCCCTACTAGACTGCAGCGCTTTTTCATCAACACTGAATGAATACAGGCACCCTGCACCCGTCTCACTGTTCTCTAAGCATGCCCCAAACATCGCTTCTGAGTCTTTACTCCTAATATGCTCCTGCAGCTGGCATGTCCCTCCACCCCTGCCAGCTTAAACAGTCCCTCTCCAAGGCCAGTGCCACCTTCACAGTGCCTTTCCTGGACCCCTCGACTTCATGTAATCCACCCACTTTGGACTCCCAGGATGCTTAGAACCTCTCTTTTTTCATCTATCTTGCAGAGGCAAGAATTAAAACTAAGTATGTTTTGTTATAAGATAAAGAGACAGGTTTACCTTTTGGATATACATCAGGGCCAGATACCCACTCATCTTCACCTCTGTACCCCATAATAAGCAATTTGAAGGCAATGTGTGTCTCTCTGTCTTTATCACCACCCTCACTCTATGCCTGGAATTTGTTGGGTACTCAATAAAAGTTAGTACATTAAACTGCTCAAGTCAATAATCCTACTTGGCATATCATCTATGGACACAACCTTCTTTACCAGGGGAATCTTTGCAAATGTTGATCAGGAAGCCTGAGCTCAGCAATGCACACATCCCCGTGGAATGGCTGCGCTTCGCAGTGAAACCTGGAGTGTGGAGTCTCCTCCTTTGGTGGACTGATGAAACACTAGGTCTGGTGGGAGAGTCATCAGTGAGCTCAGTTTTGTGCATTGAAGGAGACTGGTTTCACACAGAAGTTATCACAGCCTCAATTTCTTCTTTAAGCATCTGGTACCAGTAGTGACAATTATGCAAGTTCCTAGTTGAAGCTCTGAATTTTAAGAGTCCTTCTCAATGTCCCAGAAAGCTGTAAAGAAGTCAGAGAGCTGGACATTCCATATTTCCCATCCTGTCTTTAAACTACCTTGCCAAACAGTGTGGCTTAAGACACAAAAAGCATTGCACCAGGAGGAAACAAAGGCTTTTGAGCAAAAACAAACTCGTTATATTCTTCGTTTTGTTTTAGGAAATCCTAGGCCTGTGGGTTGAAGGAGAAATCCTAGAGTGCCTTCTGAAGTGAAAATTCGTTGCCAAACAGAATTTATAACTGTGTTGCCATGGCAGCCAATCTTTCAGCCTAATATCTAAACCCCGATGACTCTGAGAATAGGCTAAGTGGGACAGCCAGGTGTGTTCTCAACGAGGGGCCTCCATTAACATTAATTTCCCTGCTCCTATCCATTGCCTTTCTACAGATCTCTAAAAATCCCTGACTTCCTCCTCTGAATGTCACTGTGGCAACATAGATTTTCAAACTGGAGTATCCAGGCTACAACTCCTACTTTCCTGTCACGGTCTGTGTGTTGTCTGCCTGCCTATGAGACTCTCCAAAATATGATGGCAACTTGGGTCCCAAGAGTGTGGGGGAATGTGGAGAGTGGAAGAGAACAAAGTTAGGGTGGCTAGAGATTTTCAGGGAATACTTGCAGGGCTGGAAGGTGAGAACCGATGATGGTGAGCAGACCCGGTAGCATGGAGCACAGGTACAGAGGATGGAGTGAGCCTGAAGTTCTAGAAGCTTCTGTGTGCCAAAGGAGAGAGTTCAGGGGTAAAGACAGGTTTGGGGAGGCAGAGATGGTCTGAATAAAACAGAGGGTCCCAGGAGAACTCCACTGGGGAGCAAAAGACCTAGGTCAGCTCAGTGGGTCTCCATCAGGAAGCAGACGGATGGGGAGGGGGTTCCAGAGAGGGATATAGGCAGCAAAGCCTGCAGAGATGCCTCGAGGTGCTGAGAAATCCAGCTGGTGGGAGGGCTGCTAAGGTCCCCAAACTGGGGTGTATTCATCACCCCTTTGGCTTATATTCAATATGTAACTGATCCTAGGCAAAAGATCAAGGTCTCTAAAATCCTTTGTGGCTCACTTTTTATCAAGAATAATTTCAAAATCGAAACCCATCAGATCACATGTTTCGAGGTCCTGGAGGCAACCACTTACCCAGGGAAGGCAAAGCCCCAGTTCCTCTGGCAGTCATTTCACCCCCAGTGACAGGACACTCTGAGCATGCCTGGCATCCAGCCCACTGTTTTCCGGGCACAGCTACCTATCCCAAAGGGAGATACACCTGTGCACCTCACACCAGACTGTAACAGGTGGTCTGAGGTCTTGCTTCTGGAGTCACACAGAATCGAGGCAGCACGCCGAAGGGTCCACACAGCCTCGTGGCTTCTCCACATCCTATCCCGAGGTGAACACCCCCGGCCGCCAGGACCATTTCTCACATTCCATTTTTCAAGATCCCTTATGGTCTGACCCGGCATCTCAAGAAATTCTCTCACCCATTCTCATGTGGACACGGAACACTGTGCTTAAGGGATAGTCTGCCCAGGCTGGGAAAGCTCAAGAAGGAGCAGGGCGGGCAGGGGCTGGGAACCTGTGGGGCCAGCTCACTAGGGGGCACAGGCCTTACTGGGCTGCAGAGGGAGAATCTCCCAGCGGGTATCTGTGCCCACGAGGCACAGGAAGTAGTGTCCTCCACCATCAGCCTATACACCTCCCTGATGAGCCGGCAAGTCCCTGCGAGTGCCCAGAGCCCAGCGGCAGGCCAGGCAGCCACCGTCAATGAGTCCATGGAATAGGGGCCCAGAGGAGAGGGTGGGCAGGAGCAGAGAAGGGCAGCCGGACACTGGGGATGCAGCTGGAGGGCAGGGCGGTTCTCCAGTGCGGGTGGGGTCTAGGACACTGGGGAGGGTGGAAACAGGGGGTCAGTCAAGAGCAGAGACCTAACAAGATCCATGGCATGGACTGGGGAGCACAGGTGAAGGCTGAAGACAGACTGCTGTGACCTAGTCACGACACGCTGGTCTCTATGCAGTGCGCTGGGCTGTGTGTAATTCATGGTGATCATCAAATTTTGAGCCTAACAAACTGACATAGCCAAGCTCCCCTGGATGGAATACTAAAAGCCATGTATTGAAGCCCTTTATATATTTGTCAGCAGGCCAAGAATTGTGGCTGAACAGAACATAGGATGGCAGGCAACAGTGGGCTTAGCTACGAGGCCCCACGTGAGGTGGGCAGGACTGCCCTGATGCCCAGCTCCAGGGGGGCCTCAGCCATGCTGTGCTGGAACTGTGCTCTAGCAGCACTCTTTCCAAGGAATGGGATATGAGCAATGACACTGGAAATTCTAAATCTACCCATGCTGAGAAGGCCTACTTTCTTCACTGTGCATCCTGTTTTTCTGTTTAGGTGGGAGCAAAGGTCAAGTAAGCCACAGGACAAATAGAAAACAACAAAGGGCAAGATGGTAGGCTTAGACCAACCATTAAATAAGACAGGACTAAACACTGTCAAATCCAAAGAACATGATCAAATTGGACACAAGAGCCAAACCCAACTGTATGCTGTTCACAAGAAATGGACTTTAAATACACAGACACAAATAGGTTGAAAGTACAAGGATGCAAAGGATATATAGATGTATCTATATAGGGAAGTGCTTGGCATAAGGAAGCTGGCATGGCTATACTGCTACCAGGCAAAGCGGACTCCATCCAGCACCCGGAGTATTACTCAGGATAATGGGACACTCATCAAGGGTCAACTCAACACAAAGACGTTGTAATCACAAATGGTGATGCCCCTAAAAACAAACAAATAGAAATACATGATGTAAACTAGGAAATGTTGATTTAGCACTGTGGACATTACAAAGATAAATACAACATAGCCTCTTCCTCAAAGAAACTTCCATCTTGTAAAAAAACCAAGTATTTAAAGATTTTTCAGAGTATCAGCAGCAAAGAAAGATACCCAATGCCCTGGCCTTCCTCCTGTCAGCTGATGGGATTTTGCCAGCTCTGATTTTCCATCTCCACCCAGAAAAGGAATCTTTAAAAAAAAATAATAAAAATCTTTGTTTTGGAATTTTCCAAACTCACATAAATGTAGAAGAATCAGTACAGCGAGAGCTCCCAGACACCCTTCACCACCCACCTTCAGCAGCTCCCAACACGCTGCCTCTCCTGTTTTATCCCCCTATGGCGCCTTCCCCAGGGATTTTCTGAGGGTATTTTAAAAGAACTCCCAGTTACCACATCACCAGATGCAAAATTACTTTTGTAGGCTTCTCCAGCAGATAATGACTTTTTTTAAACGCATAAGCACCCTACCCTTATCACAGTTAACAGAAAAAACAATTCCTCAATATTAGCTAAAACTCAGTATGACTGCCTTCACAGATACATTATTTGGTTTGTTTAAATCATGATCCAGGGACTTCCGGGAAGATGGCGGTGTGAGCAGGGCGGCAGAAATCTCCTCCCAACACTATATTTACCTACGAAAACACAGAAAATACATCTATTCCTAAAAGAGAGACGAGAATACACAGGAAAGCGCACAGCGTGCAGCTACACCCGAGAGGACTCGGCACCCCAAGAGGCGGTCTTAAAGAGCCCAGCTGACATACGTGGCAACTATCAGTGACCAAATTATACAGCCATGAAAAGACAGAGGAATATGGTTCAGACCAAAATCAACCAGACAACCCCAGAGAGGGAGTCTGAAGGGATGGAAATGCACAGCCTCCCTGAAAAAGAATTCAGAATAAAAGTCATAACCATGCTGATGGGCCTACAGAGAAATGTGCAAGAGCTGAGGGAGGAAGGAGGGAACTGAGGAAAGACAATACAGAAATCAGACAAGCGATCGACGGGCTTAACAGCAGAATGGATGAGATGCGAGAGACTGTTAATGGAATAGAAAACAGAGAACAGGAGTACAGAGCAGCTGAGGCAGAGAGAGAGAAAAGGATTTCTAGGAATGAAAGAATATTAAGAGAACTGTGTGACCAATCCAAACGGAACAATATTCGCATTATAGGAGTACCAGAGGAAGAAGAGAGAGAAAAAGGGATAGAAAGTGTCTTTGAAGAAATAATTGCTGAAAACTTTCCCTCGCTGGGGAAGGAAGTAGTCTCGCAGTCCACCGAAGCTCATAGATCTCCCAACACAAGGGACCCAAGGAAGACAACACCAAGACACATAATAATTAAGATGGCAAAGATCAAAGATAAAGACAGGGTATTAAAGGCAGCTAGAGAGAGAAAAAAGATCACCTACAAAGGAAAACCCATCAGACTATCATCAGACTTCTCAACAGAAACCTTACAGGCCAGAAGAGAATGGCATGATATATTTAACGTTATGAAACAGAAAGGCCTCGAACCAAGAATATTGTATCCAGCACGATTATCATTTAAATATGATGGAGGGATTAAACAATTTCCAGACAAACAAAAGTTGAGAGAGTTTGCCTCTCATAAACCACCACTACGGGATATCTTAAACGGACTGTTCTAGAGGGAAGCACCTCTAGAGCTAAAAAGATGTCACCAGAGGAAAAAAAAAAATCATAGCAAAGAAAGCAGACTATCCAAATACCAACTAAAGGCAAAGAATAAAACACCTATTACAGAAAGAATGGAGGAGAAGGAATAAGAAGGGAGAGAAATAAAGAAACATCAGACTGTGTTTACAATAACTTAACAAGAAAGTTAAGTTAGATTGTTAGATAGTAAAGAAGCAACCCTTGAACCCTTGGTAACCACGAATCTAAAGCCAGCAATGGCAGTAAGTACATACCTATCAAAAATCACCCTAAATGAAAATGGACTGAATGCACCAATCAAAAGACACAGAGTAACAGAATGGATAAAAAAGCAAGACCCATCTATATGCTGCCTACAAGAAACTCACCTCAAATCAAAGATATACACAGACTAAAAGTGAAGGGATGGAAAAAGATATTTCATGCAAACAACAAAGAGAAAAAAGCAGGTGTTGCAGTACTTCTATCAGACAAAACAGACTTCAAAACGAAGAAAGTAGCAAAAGATACAGAAGGACATTACATAATGATAAAGGGGTCAGTCCAACAAGAAGATATAACCATTATAAATATATATGCACCCAACACAGGAACGCCAGCATATGTGAGACAAATACTAACAGAATTAAAGGAGGAAATAGACAGCAATGCATTCATCTTAGGAGACTTCAACACACCACTCTCTCCAGAGGACAGATCAACCAGACAGAAAATAAGTAAAGACACAGAGGCACTGAACAACACACTAGAACAGATGGACCTAACAGACATCTACAGAACTCTACACCCAAAGGCAACAGGATACACATTCTTCTCAAGTGCACATGGAACATTTTCCAGAATAGACCATATACTAGGCCACAAAAAGAACCTCAGTAATTTTAAAAATATTGAAATCCTACCAACCAACTTCTCAGATCACCAAGGTATAAAACTAGAAATCAATTTTAGAAAGAAATCAAAAAGGCTCACAAATACATGGAGAATTAACAACACTGTCCTAATTAATCAGTGGGTTAATGACCAAATCAAAACAGAAATCAAAGAATATATGGAGACTAATGACAACAACAACACAAAGCCACAACTTCTGTGGGATGCAGCAAATGCAGTTCTAAGAGGAAAGTATATTGCAATCAGGCCTATTTAAAGAAGGAAGAACATTCCCAAATGAATAGTCTAAAGACACAATTACTGAAATTGGAAAAAGAAGAACAAATGAGGCCCAAAGTCACCAGAAGGAGGGACATAATAAAGATTAGAGAAGAAATAAATAAAATTGATAAGAATAAAACAATAGAAAAAATCAATAAAACCAAGAGCTGGTTCTTTGAAAAAATAAACAAAATAGATAAACCCCTAGCCAGACTCATTAAGAGAAAAAGAAAATCTACACACATTAACACAATCAGAAATAGAAAGGAAAAATCATGACGGACACCACAGAAATACAAAGAATCATAAGAGAATATTATGAGAATCTAT